>JARPZY010000002.1:266100-593183 GCA_036172905.1 Meloidogyne graminicola
AAATTATTAGTTTTTAATTAAAAGTTGTGTGATTAGATGGATTCAAGAACACGAAAATACCAATCAAATAACCCATTTTCAATGTTCTATTTGTCGTGGAGATAATTAAATTTTAATTCGAAAAATTTGAAAGTTTTTTGAGTACAACATTGTAAATTTGTTTAAAATCAATGTTTATTATAAAACATTAAAGCTTTGAAAATTTACTTTATTTTTCTATAAATTCATTTCTTTTACCAATTTATTATTATTTTTCTTTAAATTTTTTTATTGAAATTATTTTTAATAGAATGTAAAATTCATTTTTAACTATTATTTTTTATCAATTAATTTTTACTATTTTTAAACTAGTCTGATAAATGCAACTTTTTCTTTTTTAATTGAACAAATAAAAAAAAAAAATATATATATATATATATATATATATATAAGAAGAAATTAATACAAGAAATTTTAAAATATATTTAAATAATAAAAATAATTAATTTATAAACTAATCAAAATAATAAGCAAAAAAATAAAAAATTAAAAAAATTATTTTTAACATTAAATATTTTTTTAAAATTAATATATTATTGAAAAAATGATTAAATAATTTAAATAAGTTAAAAAAAAAATTAAAAAAATTATTTTTAATTTATTATTGAAAATAAATGTCACAAAAACTTTTATACCGGCTAATTACAAAATTAATATTTTAAAATATTTAGTATTTATATAAATTAATAACTTAATACATATTTAAAAAAAAATTAAAAAATATAATAAATTACAACATTTTTTTTATAAAAATAATTTTTTTTACAATCTAAATAAATAAATAATTTTATTAAATAAATTAAATTAAAGATTTATTTTAAAATATTATTTATTTAAAAAATTAAATATTTTAAATTTTTTTTTTATTTTAAATCAATTTAAGATTTTATAAATTTGTTAAAGAAAAAAAATTCTTAATTTAAAAAAATTTATAAAAAACGTTACAAGCATTTGGTCATATTTAAAAAAAACTAATACTTGATTTGGCTTTTTTTTTTTTTTTGTTAATAATTAATTCAAATAAAATAATATAAAATTTAATTAATAAATGAAAAATTTAAAATAAAAAAAAATTGTTAATTAATTTAGTAAAAAAAAATGTTTTAAAAAATAAATAAATTTTTACTAACAAAAATCAAATTTTTTAATATTAGAATTAAAAATAAAATAAAATAAAAATTTTGTTTTGGGATTATTTACTGATTTTTAGTTGGAGAGATTACATTGCGCAAATAAATAAATTTAAATAATTATTTTTTAAAATATATAAACATTTTTATTTTTAATTTAAATTTAAAAAAATGTAAATGTAATTAAATAAAAATATAATAAAAAAGGTAATCTTTATACAAACTTTAAATAATCTTATTAATTAATAAAAATAAATTAAATCGAATTTAATGCTATGGAAGAAATTTTATTTGAAAATACAACTACCATCATTTAACACATTATTTTTTAATTATTAAATTTAAAATATATAAAAGAAAGAATTATTTTTTTATTTATTATTTTTTAATAAATTAAATACTTTAAAATTTAATATTTTAAACCTTGAAACAAAAAATTAAATAAAAATATTTATTAATTGAAAATATATAAAATTTATCAGTTTATGACCTCTCCAACAAAGTAAATAAATAATTAATTTACTTGAGAAAGAATTTTAAATAAAATAAATTTGCAAAAATTTTTGAAGCAACAAAGGCGTGTTTGGAAGCTCTTAAAGCATATTTAAAATTTAATAAAATATTTATTAAATTTTTATAAAATAAATAAATATATTTTTTAAAAATAATTTAATTATATTAAAATAATTAATAAATTAATTAATTTAATTTTAAATAAATTATTATAAAAAATTTTTAAATTTTGATAACAAATTAATTCTAATATAATAATAAATAATAATAATAATAAACCAGTATTATTATTTTAACAATTTATTTTTATTATATGTTAATATATAATTTTTTTTTCTTTTTAATATTAAAAATTGTTATGTGTTTATTTTTAAAAAAGAAAAATTTTTTGAAAAATAATAAATTAAATTTTTTTTTTTTAAATTACTAATTTATATTAATTAAAAATTACTAAAAATTTTATTTTTTTATTTAAAAAATATTAATATTACTAATATATAAAATTTATTTTTTTGAATTTTTTTTTTATTAAAAAAATTTTTTTAAAGTACTATAAAAGACAAGGAAAATCTTCATTTTATTAAAAAATAATTATTTAAAAATAAATAATTTTTAATTAAAAAAAAAATAATATGAAATTATTAAATATATTTTTTACTATTTTTATCATTTCTATTACTATTTTTAATAATATTAATTTAATTTATGCTGATTCTTTGAGTGCAACATTTTCAGGTTTAAAAAGAAATTAATAATAATAATTATTATTATTTAAATTTAATTAAAAAAAGAATTTAATTTTTGTTATATTTTAAATTACATGAGGAGGAACAGAAAAATTCTGTTCATTTTATATACAATCTACATATATTATTATTAAATTTTTTTAAAGCTTTGATAATGTAATTATTAGACAAACTAAATATATTGTTTAACAAAATTTTATTATTAGTTTAAAATAAAATAAATTAATTAAATTTTATTTTAAATATATATTTATAGGTGCATGTATGAGTGATAGTAATTGTGCTAGTGTTTGTAAACAAGAAGGAAAAAGTTCTGGACATTGTAATACAACATTTTTTGGAAAATGTTGGTGTGAAGATTAAATTTAAAAATTAATTAATTAATTTGTAGATTGATAAATAAAATATATATACATATATTGTAGTAAATTTAATTAGATAAAATTAATTGTTAAAATTTAAATGATTAAATTAATAATTTTTAATTTAATAAAAATAAATAAATAAATATATTTAATTTTTTTTTATTTACTATATATAATTTTTATATACTAATAATATTTAACAAATTTAAAATAATCTTTTTTAAAGTGAAAAAAAAAAATTAAAATTAATTAATTAAATTAATTAATTTTTTATAAAATTAATATCTCTTCCAAAATAATATTTTAACAAAAGTTTTTTTTTTTTTTATTAATATAAATTATTAATTGAGAAAAGCGTTGAGGTTATATCCATAATAATTAAATTTTTAAAATTTTATAATTTTAAAATTTGTGAAAAATATATACTATTACTATATAAGTATTTATAATATATTAATGTAATAATATATATATAATTTTTATTTTAAATGTTTTTTTTTATTAAAATAAATAAATTAATTAATTTAAAAATAATTAAATATAATAATTTATATTTAATAATAAAGTAATTATAAATTAATTTTGAAATGATTTGGAATATAATGATTTTAAAAATAAATAAATAAATTTCTAATAATTTAATTCTTTTTTTTTTTTTTTTTTTTTTAATTTTAATTTAAAAATATATTTAATTAAATTAATTATAATATTAATTTAATATAAATTCTACTCAAGTAAAAAATAACCTTATTAACATTAAACAAGGCCTAAATAAAAATCTTATTTAATATATATTTATTTATAATTAAATATTAAAGAAATTACGTTAAAAAAATATTTTACTTAAAAATTAGAATTTTTATTTTAAATAAGAATAAATATACACTCTAAAATTTTCTTTTAAATTAAAAAAAAATAAAAAAATTTAAATAATCTTAAATTTAATTAAATTAATTTTTTAAATTTTAGCGCATTATATAAACTCTAGTTTGCATAAAAGATGGGGCTATATAAATCGTCGGTCGCCTTTAAAAAAAATAGAGAAAAATAAAGAAAGCTTATTTATCAAAGGATATCATCATTTATATAGTATATAAGGAAAATATATTTAAAAATAATATTAAATCATTTTTAAATATCAATGCGAAATTTCTCTAAATACTTCTAATTTAAAAATTGCAAAATTATTTCATTTACACATATCAATTTGTTCTTTTTATATATATCCTTGATATTAATTTATTTAATTCTTGTAATTTTCTTTATTTTGGACATTCTAGATAAGTAATTGTAGCAGGTTTTGGTGGAGCCCATGTATCAGGTTTTAACCAATTAAATGCTTCTTCAGATAAATCAAGTTCATGAACAGATAAATAATCAGTTTCATCCATAACTGGAATTGTTAATCTAAAAAAATGAATAAATTTTAAATATTAAAAATAAAAACAAACATTTTATTATCATATTCAATTTTGACACATATATTGATGCAAACCTTTTCATCACGTATAGAATGATATGAAATATCATTCTATTTAGAACGTATCCACTTATTTGCACTCGAATAGAAGGCTCTACCAACAGCAGCATGCATTGCCTTTAAAAAATTTAAATATAATTAATTAATTTAAAAAAAAAACAAACATATCTTACTCCTAGACCACATTCACCACCATAAGTATGTTTATCACTGTCTTTATAAGCATGAAAATAAAAAATTCCATTCTTTATTGGTTTATTTAAATATTGTTCAAAATTTCCATAATTAGACTTCTCCAAACCAGTCTCTTGCGGCGTAAATAATGGACGAATATAACATTCCTTAACGTCAGCTGGACATAAAGCACAATCTTGATAGTGTAAATCTAATTTTTCTTTTGTATTTGTATTTATTGGAGAAACATATTTTTGACCATTTGAGGGTATTTTTGGACAATTATGCACTGGTTTATATTTTTTGATTTCTGCAACGATTGTATTTAATATTACAGTAGTTAAAAAGAAAGTAAGAAGTATTTTTGTCATTTTTTATAACTTAATGACTTAATTAATGAATTTAATGGAGTAAATTAAGTAATTTATATTCAGTTAAAATAAATTTTAATTAATTCCACGTAGAATAAATATGTGGATGAGTGGCAAAAGAATGTTTGAATAGGAAAAAAAAATTAATTTTAAATTAATTATTAATATTTTATTAAATTTTAATATAAAAAAAGAAGAAAAAAATGAGACATCCGATAGAGTTAGAATATTCTTCAATATAATTGTTAAATTGTTTAATAAAATAATATAATATTATTTGCTCAACTTAACTTTACCTAAATTTTTAACGCAAATAAGTATTTGTTTTAATTAACCTTTGGTTACTTAAATTATTAAAAAAATTAATTTAATAAATTAATTTAATAAAATTTTATTATTAAAAAAAAGAATTAAAATAATTTTTATTATTTAACCTATAGAAAATTTAATAAATTAAAGAAAAAAAAATAAAATAATTAATTTATTTATTTATAATTAAATGAATAATAAGAAATTTATATCTTTACTTCACTACAATTATTTTTAAAAAAAATAAAAAATTTCTTCAATTTTATTTTTTTAAAATTTAAATGATTAATGTTTAATAAGAGACAACAAACAATTCTCTTTTTTTTTATTATTAAAATTTAATTTTTAATTTTATAAATTAAAAAAAAATATTAAATTAACTAAAAATATATTCTAAATTTTATTTATTAATTTAAAAAATAATATATTTAATCTTTATCACTACATATTCCACCATTAATTCCATTATCTTTACAAATTCCACTACAACATTGTTCATTTTTAGAACAACCTGTGAAAATTTAATTTAATTAAAAAGAATTAATTAATTAAATATATACTTATTGTAGTAGGATAACAACATGTTGGTTTACAACAAACTTTTCTAAAAAAACATTTTGTACCATCTTTTGGGCAACATATCATTGAAGTATTACAATCAACATCTTTTGTACAGGCTATAAATTAAATTTAAATTAATTAAATTTATATTAAATAATAACCCTTTTTTTTAATAATAATTATAATCTTATTAATTAAAAGATTTATAAAACAAATTTTTGAAAAGAATTTCAACTTCGATCTCGTAATAAAAATCCCGATCTCGGTTTTCCCGAGTCGGGATCTCGAATTACTTTTTTCTTTTAAAAAATGGATCCTAAATATTTTTAAATATTTTTTTAAGTATTTTAAATTAATTTTTAAATAAAAATTAAATAATCTTTACCTTCACCATTTTGTTTTCCATTATTTGAACAATTTATAAAATTATTTAATAATTGTATTATTAAAATAAAAAATAATACAAAAAATTTATTAAACATTTATTTTTAAAATTAAAAATAATATTTAATATTTATTAAAATCATTTTATTTTATATAAGTGAAAGGGAATCCTAATAATACAACAAGAAAATAAATTTTAAATAAAATTACAACAATAAAAAAAAATTTTTTTTTTTTTTCTAAAATAATTTTTAATCTATTAAATAAAATAAATAAATAAATAAATATATTTTGTTAATTTACATTACAAATTTTATAATATTAAGAAATTAAAAAAAATTATTATTATTATTATTATTTTAATTGCTTTAAATTTATTTTTAAAAGAATTATATATTTGTTGAACATCAAAACATGTTTTTATATTTATTTTAAAACAAACAAACAAAATCAACAATTTTTATTTGTTATTGAGTGTAAAACATGTAATCTATTTTTATTAAAATTTAAATAAATGTTTTTTTTTATATATATTTTTATTAAAGATAAAATAAAATTTAAAAAATAATATATAAAAAATAATATATAAAAAATTTATTATTTTTTAAAAATAAAAAAATAGATTTTAATTAATTTTTTATAATAATTAAACAATTATTAATTTATATTTCCTGTTGTATTACATGCTTTATTAAATTGATTAAAATTTGCATTTTTAATAAAAGAACTGCGACGTCTACGACGACGTCCTCCTCCACCACAACAACCTCCTCCACCTAATTTTAATAATTAATTTTAATTTTTTAAAAAAAATACTTACAACAACAACAACAAGGTCTACAACCTAAAAATATTTTTAAAAGAAATTTTTTTTTTTTTTTTTGTTAAAAAATAAAAAATTGTATGTTGAGAATAATTAAAAAATTTAAAATAAAATAAAAACTAAAATACTTACAGCAACAAGGAACTTGACAAATTTTATGTAATGCAGGTGGAGGTTGAATTATAATTGGTGGTTGTGGACAACAACTTTTAAATTAAAAATAAAAATTTTTTTTTAAAGTTAAATTATTAATTATACCAGCATCTACAACAGCAAGGACAACAACAACTAAAATAAAAGTTATTAAATTTTTTTTTAAATAATAAACCAATAAGTATATACATATATAATAAAAAAAAATATTTTTTTTTTTTTTTAATTCAAAAAAATATTCGAAAAATAATTTTTATTTATTTAAATAAAATTATTATAATTTGTTTTTTATATTAGAAATTAGTTGACTATAAAAATACAAAAATATAAACTTGACAGTTTTTACAATTTTATATTTTTTTTTAAATAAATAAATAAATTATATTTAAATTTAAAAATTATTAGTAAAAAAATTTTTAAAAAATTTTAATTAAAAAAAAATCATATTATTATTAATTAATTAATTAACCAATTAGCTTCTACATTTATTCTTTGTAAATTTAAATTAATAAATATATTTAATAATATAATTAATAAAATATTTATTAACATAATTAATTTAAATAATAATAATATTTTATTAAATTAAGCAAAATAAATTAATAATAATAATTAATAATTAATTCTGGTACTTTATATATATATATATATATATAATTAAAAAAAATTTTTTTTTGTTTATTCAAGAAAAAATGAAAAAAAGGTAATATATTATTTTGTCCAAATTTAAAAAAAAAAAAATTAAAATAAATAAATAATTTTTTTTTTAAATGTTTACATTAATCGCGCATTAATAATTAAAAAATAAAGAAAAATATGTATATATTGTTTAATTAAATAAAATAAAATAAAAAAAGAAGAAGAAGAAGAAGAAGAAGAAATTTTTGTAAGTATTTAGAAAAAGAAAATATATATATATATATAACCAAAAATAGAAAAAAAAAATTTTCTAGTTTTTAAAAAAATGTTTTTTTTTCTTTTGTTCTTTGTTTTAAATAAATAAAATATAAATAAAAAAATGTTTTTTTTTTTTTTTAATTTAAATAAATTAATATATATAAGGAATAAAAAAAATAAAATAAAACAAAAATAATAATTTTAAATAGAGTTCGAACTTTATGATATTCCGGGCCCGGTTACCCGGATTTTTTCCTCGCTACTACACCCGGGCCGGATTTTCCGGATAAATCCGGGTAACCCGGGTAGCCCGGAAAAACCGGGTTTTTTCAAAAACACCCGGATCCGGGCAACCGGGCCCGGAAAAACCCGGGCCGGGCCCTGTCCGGGTTCGAACTCTAATTTTAAATATGTATTAAAATTTAAATAATAAATAAATTCTTTAAAAAAATGTATATATTATATAACCCCATATTTTTATACTTTTTTTTTTTTAAATAAGTTTTTTTTTTTTTGTAAAAGAAAAAATATTTAAAAATTTTTTTATTTCTATTACATGAAAAAAAAACGAATTAATTTAAAAAAATATATAATAAAAATTTAATTTTAATTTTTTTTTTTATATATAAAAAATCAATTTTGAACTGGCATAAAATACATAAATATAATTTTTAAAAAATTTTTTGTAAAAAAATTTTTTTTTTTGTATATAAATTCGTGGGTGGTGAAATGAAGACAATGAAAAAAAAAAAAAAAATTTTTTTTTTAATTTATATAAATTGGTATATATAAAAAGGATATTAAATAAATATTTTAATTATTAAATTACCTCTAAAAAAAAAGAATTTTTTTTTTAACAATTTCAATGAAAATAATATATATTTTTTTAATTTTTTATTTAACCTTTTATGTTTGTTTATCAATGAACCCTTTGGATAAAGGAAAACAAAAAGTTGAAGTTTCAAAAAATAAAAGTATTAAATTAATTAAATATTTAAGAAAAATTTATAAAAAAGAAAAGAATTTTTTTTTAGATTTTAAGTATCCAATAAAAGTACCATTTGGAAGTCCACGTGATGCCGGAGATGAACAACAAGCTTTTGTATTTTTTTAAAAATAATAATAATAAAAAAAAATTCAAAAAAAGAATGTTTTTTTTGTTATATATATTTTTTCATTTTGAGTTAAAAAAGTTGTTTTATGTCTTTCTCCAATTAGAGAGAATAGTATTTTTATTTTATATATATATATATATATATATATGTATATATTAGAGGTGGCGCTCGTCCTGAAAAATACGAGATTTCACGAGATTCGAGACCTGCGCCACCCCTGATATATATTATAAACTAATATTAATAAAAAAAAAGTCTTTTTTTTTTAAATAAAAATTTAACTTTAAAAAAAAAAAAAAATATATATATATATATATATAAAATAAATAAACTAATTATTTTAGTCTAAAAAAATGAAAATTGAAGAAAATAATTCAAAAAGTTCTAATGAAGAAAGCAATAATAATAACATAAAAAATAAATTAAATAGTTATATTAAAGAATTTAATGATAAACAAAATAATAAAAATATTGATTATTTTTATATATCAGAAAAGGATATTCGTTGTAAAAAATGTAGAAATGGAACGGTAAAAAAAATGTTTTTTTTTTTTTTAATTAATTTAAGGCTAGTGGACATAAATCTAACAATTTATTTAACCATTATGAAAAATATCATTCTAATTAAAAATGAATTTTTTTTAAAAAACGTGGAATATCGTCTTTTCAAGTTGTGATTATTTAAAAAAAAAAAGTATTAAAAACGGCTCCATGACAATCCGACAGTGACCCGATTGGACAGTGAGATAATTAGACAGAGGTCTATCAGACAGTGGTCAATTGGACAGTGAAGGGTAGTTAAGTGCAAGTGTGTTAGATTTTGACGGAAAAAATTATGAAACTTTTACTATTTATAATAAAATGTTACAGAATAAATTCATTAATATGAAATATGTAAATATAAATTAATATTTCTTAATTTTTTCTTAATACTTAGGTTTACATTTATTAATATTAATTTTATATATTCAATTTTGACGACCTTGTAAATTTTCATTTATTTATCATTTTTGATAGATTTTTCCAGATGTTTATTAACAATAAGAGAAGTAATTTGATGTAAAGATGAAGTTTTGTTATTTTTTACAATTAGTAATAAGATATGTACTTTTTTTTAAACAGTCTTTCATTAATAAAATATTTTTTTAAATAATTTTTTTCTTTTTTACCGAATATACAAATTATATACAGTCGGAACTCTAAGACACGTAGGGACTGAAAAATTTTTCAAAAGCAATAAGGTGTTATAAAACTAACATTTTTATCTCCTTATATCGAGTTTAGACTGTGTATCGTATTAGGGTGCTCTATTTATGGATATTGGCGACGATACAAGTAACGAGGGAGAAATTGTTTCTGATACAGAATCCGAAATAGAAGGAGAGATTGTTTTTGGCGCTCAACAAGTGATGGAAAATGATTATATTTTGGAATTTTTTGAAACAAAATCTGAAAAGGGGAAAAGCTTGCTCAGTCGAGGAGGCTTTGAATTCAATTTTGAGAACGAGAGCAGAACTATGGAAGGAATTGAGTATTGGAGGTGTGTAAGTCGTAACGGTTACTGCCCAGGGAGGATCCATGTAATTTCCGATTGGCGGGTATTCGACGAGGTACGATTTAAATTAGGTAAAATTGTCAATGAAAATCACAATCATGGTCCAAATCCTGAGAACCAATCTGTAAGTTAGTAAAATTTAATTTTAATCACTTTTAAAAATCAGATTCGTCGTGCAATTGAAAAATTAAAGAATTTAGCTCGAGCGGATAATCCTTTAATAACCAGAGAGGCAGTTGATCAGTCTCGCGCCACAATTAATTTAGCTGCACGCGCAAATGCTCCTTCTTCCTCGGCCATGGCTAAAACATATCAAAGAGCTAAGCGCCGGAAACAAGAAGAATTTGGAGATCGAGGCCTGGATGCAATAAATCCTACAGCAATAATTGTTCCGGGATATTTGAACCAATTTATTATTCTTGATGAAATTGTGCGTATTCATAACGGAAATAAAAGAATTTTTGCATTTGCTTCTCCATTCTCGATTGAATTGTTAACACAATACCATAATGAAATAGCAATTGATGGGACTTTTGATGTGTTTAAATTATTATAACTAATTTCAAATTTTAGACTGCTCCGCGTGGATTCACACAAATCTTTACCATTCATGTATTGGTGGACCAATGTGCTATCCCAGCTGTCTTCGCTCTTCTTCCTTCTAAATTAACAGACAATTATGTTAGAGTATTCCAGGCTGTTCAAAATATTCTACCCAATTTTATGCCCAATCTTATTATGTCAGACTTTGAACTATCTGAATTAAACGCGGTCGAACAAATATATCCCCAAGCACAAAAAACCGGTTAAATAAAAATTAAAAGAGAAAGTTAATTTTAGGTTGCAATTTTCACATGGGAAACTCGCTGTTTAAAAAAATACAAAGTCTTAACCAGTTAAATCAATTATACCTCCAGGACGAGGAAGCCCGTCACAAACTTCGATCATTTCAGGCTTATTTTTAGTTTTAACTTTATAAGTTATTCCAGGCTCTTGCTTTTGTCCCGGCTGGGGAGGTATATTCATTTTTTTGTATACTTGTAGAGGATTTTAATCACGTGGAACAACCTCAAATCCTTGGTTTAACTTTATTTTGGATTCAGTACCTTATTTTAGATCTACTAAAATATTTTATTCTTACATGGATTGGCCCTAATTACGTAATGCAACATCCTCATATTGATCCAGGGCAAGAGGATTTAAATTATGGAGCCAATGTAGATGCATGGATAAGAGATTGGATATTGCATGATAATCTACATGATAGAATGGCTCTTTTTCCTATCCCAGTTTGATCCTAAAAAATTTTAATTGTTTCAAATCTTCTAGATATGGAATTTAACTGAACGACTGGAAAATGGATTGACCCGCACTAATAATAGTTTGGAATCTTGGCATCGGGTTTGGTCTAGCTTACTTCATAGGCGTCCGCGTCTCAGCCAATTCATAAGACGAATGCTTAAAGAGTTTACGCGTTGGCATGAAATAGTTAGAGAATTCCACAATTCTCCAGCTAATGGTATACGGTAACGTCATAATTATTGGGTGATAAAATGATCTTATATATTCAGAGGTAAAGGAATTCGCCGAAAAACAATATACCTTAATCAAGATGCTAATTTACAACAAATTTATGCTGAATTTGAACAGCGATCACAGAACCCCCTTCACTATTTGCGGACCATTTCTTATCGCCTTGCACAACATTAGTTCCTTATCTTTTTAAAAAACACTATTTACTGTCCAATTGACCACTGTCCGATTGTCCTCTGTCCAATTGTATTACTGTCTCATCGGGTCACTGTCGAATTGTCGTGCCACCTTAAAAACTATTTCTTTTCAAATCTTTTTAAATTAGTATAAAAATTATAGAATTATTTTTTTTTTTTTAATATTTTTAAATTTATATAAAATAAACTAGTATGATAATAAAAAATTAAAAAAAAAATTTTTTTTTTTTTTGTATACTTGTAAAATATACTAAATACTATATATATATTTTATTTGTAAAAATAAAAATATTATAAAATAGAATAAATTTTAAAAAAATAATACGTTTATTTATTTATTTATTTAATCACGTCCTTTATTAAATGTCTCATCTTCATCTAATTCAATTTCATCATAAATATCAACAGCCATTGGGCATTTTTCAGCAAAATAATTGTCAGCCTAATTATTATTATTAAAAAAAGTTTAAAAAAAAGAATGTTTAAAATTAAAGTAAATTCAACTTGCGATTAATTAGCCATTTAATCGCGACTTTATTGACAAAACAAAATTACTTTACAAAAATAACAAAAGAAGAATTTTAATTTTTTTCACAAACAAAATTAAAAAAAAAAAAAAAGAATTAAATTTTACTATAAATCTAGTCAAAAAATAATATAAAAAATATTAAAATAAAAAATATTTAATTAAAATATTAGATAAATATTTAATTTAAATTGTGTTCTGTTTAATAAAGCAAAAAATACAAAAAGCTTTTCCATTAAATTCTTTATAACAATTTTTATCTATTTGTTGTTGACAAATGTAACATTCTTTTAAAAAAATTAATAATTTTTTTTAAAACCTTTATAAATTAACTAAAATGTTCTGGATGAAATTTTTGTCCATTATTTAAAGTAGAAATACATTTACCAGAAATTGGTAATAAACAATAATTACATAAAGAACCTTGATATGTATGAAAACATTGTTCACATAAAAAACGATTAAAATAAATGAAGGGTAAAGCAAAATAGTTGAAAGATTTGTTACATTGCTTTAAAAAAATAAATAAAAAAGCAACAAAGCAAAAAGCATTAATTAAAAGCAAAAAACAAAAATAAAAATACCTGACAACAAAAACATTCTGGATGCCATTGTGTATTCAATGCATTAATAAATTTATTTATAATAGGTTGTTTACATCCCTGACATTTTGGTGCATATTGACGATAAAAACATTTATTACAGTAAGCAGAATTTGACTTTAAAAAATTTTTTTTTAAATTTAAATAAAATTTACTCGTTCATGAAATCCTTCATCTTTTATTGGACAACCACAGTCAGCACAAATAAAATGCTTAAAAATTTAAAATTTAAATAAATAAAATGTATATAATAAACACATCTATATGATAATTTCTTCCAAGGGCTGTTACACAACGCTTAATAATTTTTAATTAAATTTTTAATTAAATTTTTACTTGTTTAATTGAACCATTACAATAATAACATCTTGGAGAAAATAAATCTAAAATTTAAAAAAATTTAAAAAATTATTTATTTAAATTAACCATGAAAATCATTTTCACAATATGCTTTCCCTTGACGTTCAAAAAAATTTCTATGACCCAAAGGATCACCACATTGAACACAACAAAAATGGTCAGGATGCCACATTCTACCTAGAGCTATTATTACAGGTCCAATAACTGCTTCATTACATTTTGGACAATCACCTTTAGGTATTGTATGTATACCTAATTTATCACTATCTAATATTGGATTACGTTGAGACTATTAATTAAATTAAATTAATTTAAATTAAATAAATAAATAATTAATAATTTAAAAAAAAAAAAATATTAATATAAACTTTAAAATTGTTTAAAAAAAATATATAACCTCTGTTTTATTATTAATAAAATTTATTGTTTGGTTTGGACTAAAAATTAATTTTAATAAAATTTATTTTTATTTCTTTTTTTTTTTTTTTAACCTTTTTCCATAATTTAATAAATGTAATTTATCATTATTAATATCAAAATTATTATCTTCTTTTTTTTCAAATTTTTTTTGACGAAGAATTTCTGTAGTTTTTTGTAAATCATTAAGTAGACCTTCTTTTTATTTTTAATTAAAAATTAAAAATTTTAATTACAAATTTACCTAATGCAGGTTTAACTGCATCTTCAAATTTTTCTTGTTGTTTTTTACTATTTTTTTCTAAATTAGTAGACATTTTTTTTTTAAATATTTTATAAAAATTAATTTTTATTTTCTAAAAATATATAAATCTTTTTTATATTATTTACTTTAAAAAAAAAATAAAATAAAAGAAAAAACTTAAGAATTTAACTAAGCAAAAAAAACAGGAATTTAGAACAATAATAATAATAAAAAAAAAGTAAATCGATTAAAAAAAAAAAGAAAATATATATATAAACGAACGTTATATATTAAGCTTTAAAAAAAATTTAAAAAGAAGAAGAAGAGTTGGAATATTTTTTTTTTTTTTTTTAAGAAAAAGAGCTTGAACATAAGCGCATGTACATATGTATGTGTGGTGATTGAGAAAAAGGGTAAACAACAACACAAGTGTTTTGTGATTTTATAAAAATAAAATGGAACAATTTCTTGCCTTTTTTTTTTTTTTTAAAGAATTTTTAAAAATAATTTTAATTAAATTAAATTAAAAAAAAAAATTTTTTTTTTTTTTATTAAAAACATATTTAAAATTTAATTATATTTATGCAAAGATTAAATTTATTAATTAAATAAATTAATTTTTAAAAATTAATTTATATTTTGTTGAATTCAAAAATATATTTTTTTTTAAATTTTAAATTTAAAAATTAAAAATATAATTAAATATTAACGTTAAATAATTGATTTTAATGAATTTTAAAAAAAATTGTTTTTTTTTTTTTTAATTTAATTAATAATAAAAAAAAAATTTTTTTTTTTTTAAATAAAATTGTTACAATAATTTTATTTTTTATTTAAAAAGCTAATTAAAAAAAAATACTAAAGTTAATTTGTTTTAAAAATTAAATATAGAAAACAACAATATTTAATTATTTAATATATTTTTTTTTAATATTCATTCAAAAGTATTTTTTTTTTTTTTTTTTAATTATTAATTTTATTTTAAATTTAATTTTATTTTTATAAAATTTGGAAAAATAAATATTTTAAAATTAAAAATTAATTCATTTTATAATTAAACATAAAATGGAAAAAAAAAAATTTTTTTTTTTATTTTTATATTATTTTAATTAAATATTAAATTAATAAAAAAAATTAAATAAATTAAAAAAAAAAAAAAAAAAAAAAAAGATTTTTTTAAATTAAAATTAACTTAAAAATCATAAGACAATTTTTTTTTAAAATTAGAAATAAAAAATGTCAATTAAATCAATTCTTTTTTTTTAAATTTTAAACAAAAGAGAATAATATTAATTAAACAATTAAAAATTAAATTTTATTCTAATTTAAAAAAAAAAAATTTTTTTTTTTTTTTTAATTATATTTAAATGTATTTATTAATATATTATTTAATATTTAATTTATTATTAATTAATTTAAATAATTATAATTATTGTCATCAAATAAATAATTTATTACCAGAAGGATGTATTACTGATTATCTTTTAATTAAAAATAATTTTAAAACTGAAATTTTTTCAAATTTAATAATTAATAATAATAATAATAATTATTGGTTAATTAATAGAGGAATTGAAAAAAATTTAATAAAAAAATTATTTATTTATAAAGAAGAAATGAATGAAATAATGGGTAAAGAATATACTGAAAAATGTTTTGAATTAAATAAAAAATTAAAATGTATGGAAAATATTTTAGTTATTGAAATATTATTTAGAGGAGATAATAATGTTAATAAAACACATTTAATATTTTCAAAAAAATATCAATTATTGTTAGGTAAAGATAAAAATAATTTTTTTTTTTTTGAAATTTTTTAAATGTTAGGATAGTTAATAAAAATTTAAATTTAATTTAAAATAATTTTTTTTTTATAAATTTTTTGAATAAAAATTTATAATGTTATTTTTAATTAAAATGTAAAAAAAATTCTTTTTTTTTTTTTAAATTTATAATAAAAAAAAAATTTTTTTTTGTTTAACTTAATTTAATTTTTTTAAATTTTATTAAATTAAATAATTTAATACAATTTTTTTAAAAATAATTTTAGAAAAACAATCTACTTGTTTAGTCAATTTTCTTTTTAAAAATTATAAAGAAAAAAATTTTGAAATTAATTATTTTAATAATAATAATAATAATATAACAAATAATTTGGAAGCAATAAAAAATTTATATAAAATTAAAAGAAAATCAAAATATTATATAATTAATTGGAATTGGAAAAATATAAATAATTTAAATTATTTATATAAACAAAATACTAAACAATTTAATCTTTTAAATAAATGTAATAATATTATTCCAATTAAAGAAAGGTTTAATATATTTAAAATTAATTTAATTTAATTAATTAAAAATTTTTTTTTTTAAATAAATTGTAGAATTTATTTAAATTTTTATTTTTTTAATTTATTTTAAAAAAATTTAAAAAAAAATTATTTTTTATTTTTTTTAGTGCTTATCAATTTATTGAAGGTATTAAATATATAAATTTAAATGTAATATATAAACATTTTAATAAAGAACAATTTTACCTTAAACAAAATTTAAAATGTAAATTAAATTAAATTAAACTTTATATGTTTTTAAATTAAACTTGTTGTAACAAAAAACATTAAAATTAATAAAAACATTATTGAAACATTTGGAAAACATACAATAGAAAATAAACAAGAAAAACAAGTTTGTGAATGTTGTTCGATATGTTTAGATGAGTTTAAACTTAATGAAAGAGCACAACAATTAATTCAATGCAATGTTTGTTTTAAAACTTAAATGTTTTTATTATTATTTTTTTTTTATTATTAAAGCATATATTTCATAAAAAATGTATTCAAAAATGGTTAAAAAAAAATTCTGTAAGTAAAAATAAATTTTATTGAAACAAAAAAAAAATTTTTTTTTAATTAATAAATAATTTTAATTTAATTTTTTTAATTTAAAAATAATTAATTTATTTTTATTAATTTTTAATATTTTAACAGACATGCCCTCTCTGCCGTAAAATTGTTAAAATTAATTAAATTTAAAAAGATGGATAATTATAAAAATTTTTATTTTGTATAAAGAAAAGAGCAAATATATTATATTTTTAAAAAATAATTTTTAAAAATGTTTAAATATAAATATATATATTTATTAAAATTTATTTAATTAAACAAGACACTTTACCCAAAATAATATTTATTAAACATTAATATATTTATTATACATATTAATATTTATATATATTTATTTATTTAAATTAATTAAACTTATTTGTTTTTATATATTTCAATTTTCACACCAACAAACAAGCCAAGTACTACAATGCCCAGACCTTTTACCTTCTTGTCTACAAACATTAGCACAATTTTCGTCTCTGAAGCACCAACCTAATTTAATTAATAATATTTAAAAATATTTAAATATACAAAATAGACTTTTTAATCCTCCCCAAAAAATAGAAAAAAAATTTTTTTTTAATATAAAATATTAATTAAATTAAATTAAATACCTTGAAAAAGTCCACTAGGTGTATCAGCAAATGTTATTTCCATTTTTGAAATAAAAATAAAAAATAAAACGGAAAAAATGAAGAAAAGATTAAATAATTTCATTTTAAATTTTTTAAAATTAATTTTTAAATAAATTTTTAAAAATGTTAATTTTTAAATAGCTTTTATATATTAAAATTATTTCCTCCTTAATATTTTTGAATTTAAAAAAAACTTTATTTTATTGTTTAAATTGTTGACTTAATATTTATGTTTAAATTATTATTATTTTTTATAAACATTTATGTTTTATAAAATAATAAAACTTGTCAATTTAATTATTTACATAATAATAAATTATTAAAAAAACATATTATAACTATAATCATGTAAACAATGTTTGAATAAACAATTTTATTAAGGAAGTGTTTTAACAACAAATCTTGTTTTGAAAATTGATAATAACCATTTTTATTTAAAAAACTTAACAATTTTAATTTTTTTAAAATAAACTTAATTAATTTATTAAAATATTTATTTATTAAAATTAATTAAATGAATTTAAAAATTGTATTAATATTAAATTTTATAGATTCACCAAATGTTGTCCCCCAAATGAAATTAAATAAATAGCTACTTAAAAATGTTTTAAACAAATAAGTTACAAGTTTTTTTAATTCTGATTTTCATGTTTTAATAAATTTTAACAACAACATTTACAACATTGATGTTTGTTTGTAAAACATAAAAATTGTTGATAAACATCAATAATATCATTTGTTTTGTAAAACATGTTTGAATAAAAACTTGAATGTTGTGATGTTTGTTGGTTATTATTCTGTTGCCTTTCTTCATTATTAATTAAATTCTGAAGTTGTTGTAGTTTTATTTTCTTTGTATTATTTATTTGTTGTTTATTTGTTAGAATGTCATTATCGTCTTCAAATGTTGGACTTAAATAATTTTTATTTATTTCAAACATATGTTTTTGAATTGTATAAACAATGTTTTATTTATTGAAATAAAAAGTTTTTAATAATAAAATAAAAATTAATTTATTAAACTAATTAAATGTTTTAATGCAAGCGAAACTTTCGGAAACGAAACTACGTTAAGTTTTTTTTGCATCACCGCAGGGAGAGAAAGAAAACTTACTCTGTATTCTCTACCCCTTTATATTTAATTTATCCTCTTTATTTGGATATTTTAATTTAAATTTAAAACTTTATATTTAAAAAATATTGTTTATTAAATACTACACATTGTATTTATATTCTAATAAAAAAACCCTCTCTAATTGAAAGGACTTTAAAAAAAAAAATAAATTTTATCTTACCTTAAATTTATTCCTTGATTTATTCTCTCAGTTAATGTTAAAGAAGGAAGATTAGAGGATATTTTTGATTTATTTTTTAAATAATTAATTTTATTCTGATTATCATAAACATCAATAACCTTAAAAAATTTTAAATTAAATTAATTTAAAAAAAAATTTATTTTAATACCTTAACATTCTCTGAAGGAAATTTTCCTTTTTGAGAGGAAAATAATTTTGCTTTTGAATTTAATTTATTAAATGGTTTATCAATAATTTTATCATTATCATTAGATACTGAAACATCAAAAAATGGAGTAATCTGAGTTCTTTTTTGAAAAAAAAATTTTTTTTTTTATTGCAAAATTAATTTCAAATAAAAAAAAATAAATAAATAAAATAATTAATTGTAAATTAATTTATTTTTAAATTTTTAAAATTACCCAGAAGGCAATAAACTTAATTCTTCTTTTGGTGGTGTAGCACTTGGAGGCATTGCTACTATTAATTGTTGATTTAAATTATTATCTTCATTTTCTCTTTCATTTTTTAAATTAAAACCAGTATAAGGTGGATCTGTTATTTATTTAATTTTTTGAAAAAAAAAAATTAAAAAAAATTATACCTGTAATAAAATTCCCTAGAGCAAAATGATCAAATTCTTCATTTAAAAAGTGTTGATGTCTAAATTCAGGATTAGTAGGTATTGGACCATGTAGATGAAAAATTGGTTTATTTTCATACCTAAAATTATTATTATTATTAAATAAAATTTAAAAAAATTGAATTAAAATAACAAATTGTGTAATAAACAATTAAATATAAATTAAATAAAAATAAAGACAGAGAACACAGAGTAAATTATTTTCTCTGTCTATTGCATAAAAATAAACTTTTTTTTTTTTTTGAAACTTTTTTTTAACTTTGTTTAGAACTTTTTTTGAAACTTTTTTTTAACTTTGTTTAGAACTTTTTTTGAAACTTTTTTTTAACTTTGTTTAGAACTTTTTTTGAAACTTTTTTTTAACTTTGTTTAGAACTTTTTTTGAAACTTAAAATAAAATTTATTATTGTATTTTATACCAAAAATTATAAGGTTCTTTTTCATACTCTGTCATTTGATGTTGCATAGGTTTAATAAATATAATAGGTTTATTAATAAAAGGGACGACAATCCTTTTATTTTCTGAAGTAAAACGTTGATTATTCCAATTTTTTATTTCTATAGACATTATTATATTATTAATTAATATATTATTATTTAATAATAATATTAAAAAAATAAATAAATTTTTTAATAAAAATAAAAACATTATTTTTTTTTTTTTCTTAAATAATTCCTTGTATTAAATTTTAAAAAAATAATCAAATAAAAATTTTTTTTTAATAAAATTAAAAAGTTTTTCTATATAAATAAAATTTAAAAAAAAAAAAATTTAATCAACTGAATAATAATTATTTTCTTAACGACGTTATTATCTTTCCCTTTAAAATTAATCCTTTTTTTTATATTAAAATTAATTTGTAAAAATAGAGAAAATATAAAAAAAATGTGTGTATGTATTTTCTTAATCTTGTTAAAAATTAAATTTTTTTTTTATTTTTTAAATTAAAAATAAGGTTAAATAAAAGAAAAAATAAATAATTCTTTTTAAAAATGTTAATTAACTAAATCCTTTTATTTTTTGAATAAATAAATATTTTTTTTTTTTAACAAAATAAATAAATTGTTTAGTAATTTAATAAATTACAAAATTTAAAATAAAAAAAGATTAAAGATATTTTATATAAAAAAATACTACTATTTTACTTTTGTATAAATATATTCAATTTTAATAATTAAATAATAATAAATAAATATTATTTTTAAAAAATGTATTAAATAAATTTTAAACATTTTACCTTATAAATAAAATTAATTATTTTAATATAATTTTAATACTTGGAAAAAAAAAAGTTTACCGAAATTTACAATTTAAAATATAGAATACAAAATATATATATAATATGTATGTATATATGAATTATCCCAAATAATTATTTTATTTTATTTTTATATTCTTTACATTTTACTTTTATTGAATTACTTAATTGCATGCTCCATTGTTACAATTTCCTGAACAACATTGTTCATTTTTAGAACAACCTGAAAAAAAAAACAAAAACATTTTTTTTATCAAAACATTAAAATATATATAATACAAACTTATTCCTATAGGATAACAACATTTGTTTGTTTGATGTTTACAACATTCTTGTCTAAAGAAACATGTTTCCTTATTGCAACAAAACATTGATGTATTACAATCACCACTTGTATTACAGGCTATAAATTATTGTAAAATTTTTAGTTTAAGGGGAAAAAAAATAATAAAAATGTGTATAAATATTTAAAAATTTAATTAAAAACTTATTTATACCCTAAAAATACATATAATTTATATATTTTTTTTTCAATACTTTTTTTCTCTCTAAATGTCAGCTAACTTTTTTATTAAAAATAAATAAATACTTTCTCCATTTAATTTTCCATCTCTTGAACAATAAACGTTTGGAATATAAAAATAATTTAATTGAATTATTATAATAACCAAAATAAATACAATAAATTTATTTTTGTTAATAAAGAACATTTTTTTAAAATAAAATTAATAAATTTTTTAATACACTAAAAAATATTTGAATAAAATTTAATTATTATTATTAAAGAAAAAAAAATTTTTTTTTTTTTAAATTCTTTTGTTAAAGAAAAGAGAAATGGAAAAGAAAAATAATTTAAAAAGGAAAAACAGAATAAGTTGTGTTTTATGTTTGTTTGCGCAAATCAGAATATTATTAAAGTTTGAAAACTTGCTAATGTTTTTAAAAGAATTAAATATATATTAAAATAATTAATTTATTTAATTTAAAAAAATAATTTTAATCATTAATAAATTAATTATTTAAAAAAAAAATTAAAATAAAAAATAATTTAATTTTTACTTATAATTCTTTAAAAATAAAAAATTTAAATAAAATATTTTTTTTTTTAAAATTAAATTTTAATTAATTAAAATAAATAATTATATAGAATAAAGCTCTTTCCATTACACCTTTTATACAAATTAAATTTTAAAAAATTATTTTAAATTGTTATAAAAAATTGTAAAATTAAATTAATAATACTTCCAAAAACTACTAAAAAAAAATTTTTTTTTAATTTACTTAACTGTTAAAAAATTTAATCTCTTAAATTTTCTTTTAGAAAATTTAAATAATGTTAGACATTGACGTAATAAATTTTTTTTTAAATTTTTTTTAAATTCTTTTTCTGTTAAAAAATGTAAAATTTTTTTTTAAAACGTGTAGACAAACAATAATTATTTTAAAAAATCCAACAATTAAAAAAAAAAGTTAACAAAAAATTAAAAATTTAATTTAGAAAAAAAAAAAAAATCTCGAAAAAAGCACCAATTAAAAATTATTTTTTAAATTATTTTTTCTTTTATTTTTATTTTAATGTTATTATAATATTAAAAAAGTTTTTCTTTGTTCATCTAAAAAATTCTATAAATTATATAAACAAAAAATGTCAACAGTTTTTTTTTTATCAGTAACAAAAAAAATAATTTTTTTTTTAATTAAATAATAAATATAAATATATAGATTAAATTCCAATTAATTAAAAAAAAGGTAAAAATTGAGAATTTTTATTTTTTGAAAAAATTTCAAAAATATATAAAAGTATAAATTTAAATTTAAAAAAAAAAATTTAAAAAATGGCTTTTAATTTTTTTTTTAAAATGGCAAATTAATAATAATTTAAAAATAAATTAAATTATATAAAAATTAAAAAAAAAAAACTGTGTGTGTGTATGTCCAATTTTTATTATTATTATTTTTGTTTTATTTTCTTTAATTTTAATTAACAATTTCTAGCACCAAATAAATGTCCAATTCTTTTTTTTGTTGTAATTTTATCTGTAGGTGGTGATGTACGTGATGATGAATTAGTAATTATTGTATTTGTTGAACCAGAATCTAAACTTGAAGCTGACAAATTTGCTCCTTTTTTAGTGCTTGCAATCTTTTTAAAATTAAAATTTAATTTAAATTTAAAAAATAAATACTTCTTGTCTAAGTTTATCTAATAATGCACGTTTTTCTTCTAAAACTTTTTGATTTTCTTTCTCTTCTGTATCCATCTTTAAAAAAAAAATTAATTAATTAATTAATAAATATTATAAAATTAATAAGGGGTTATACACCCAAAGGTATTTCACAAATAATTAAAAAATTTCAAAGACCTAAACCCGACAGATCGAACTGAAGCAATTATGTTATTAAACTAAAAATTTATCTAATTTAATTAATTGGCGATATAATGGCCGCACAATAAAGGCTAAATTAAATAATATATATACCGATAATGCTTTCTTTGCTAATCTTTGTTCACGATCAGCAACACCTTCATTAAATAAAGCTTCCCTCTTTTGACGTGTATCATCTGCTTCTATCTGTCTTGCAATTGTTTCTTTCTCTAATTGAGTAAAAGGATCGTCATCAAAAGTATTTTGAGGCAAATTACGTTTTCGATAATTTTCGTAATGTACACATTTTGTTACCTAATTAATTAATTAATAAAATAAAATATATATAAATAGAAGATATGGAAAAGCTTAAATTTTTAATAAACAACTTTTCTAAAAGTAAAAAGAATTAAATTAACAAAATAAAAGTCTCTTTAAAAAGGCCATTTCATTGCGTCAATGAAAATTAAAAAGCCGCCCCAAAAATTTATAAAAAAATATAAATAAAAAACCTCAATTAAATCAATCAAATTATTCTTAATTATCATATCTCTAAGTGCCATAAAATCATTATGAGCCAAATTGTCCACTTCTACTGTACCCCAAGGGTATTCTCTAATTCGAACCCTTTGCTTAGTTGCTCGTTGTTCTCCACCAACCAAAACTTCTTTAATATGTGTTGAACCAACAACAGCAAATGGAAGACGTTTTTCAATAGAAATACTGTTATTATTCTCTACAGTATTTTGGTGTTGTTGTTGTTGAAATTTTACACCGTTGGTTATTGTTCCTCCATTTACAATAGAATTGGGAAGTTGTTCACAATTTATTATTAATTCGGGGAATTTATAAAATGAAATGTTATTAGCCTTCATTTCATCCATTATCTTTAAAAAATAAATAAAATTAAAAATTGGTACCAACTTTGTTTTATTCTCCTCGACTTTTCCTCCACCTCCTTCAACCAAAAAAAGTTACAGGGATATTCTATTATTTACGAGTCATTTGTCTTATTTAAATTTATTTAAATAAAATATTCTGTCTGACCCTTTTGTCCTTTGACCATTCTGCAGGTGAAGGAGAATAGAGGAAAACCACCAAAAAAACTATTTAAAAATTAGTTACCCGTTGTTTAAATCGACAAAGTTCGCTTTGAGTAAGTGTATCAGCCTTGGCAATTAATGGTATTATATTAACCCTATCTTGTAGTGCTTGCATAAAAGCAATATCCAATTGTTTGAGTCTTTTAAATCCAAATATTTTTTTTTTTTTTAATTAAATTTATATACCCATGTCCAGTCGGAGGAATAAAATAAATACATAAATGAATTCTTTTGTCTTCAATCTTGGAAGATCTGTCAATTTTTGTCTCCTCTTCCAAATAATCAGCAAAGCGGTCGTCAATATATTTTACTATTGGTTCCCAACTTTAATTTAAAATAAATAAAAAAATAAGTTTTTAAATGTTTTTCTGATTTTTTAAAAATGTTTTTCTGATTTTGTTTGCGAAAAATGTTTTTCTTATTTAATTAAAAATTGTTTTAAACATTTATTTAAACATTTGTTTTTCAATGTTTTTTTTTTTAATTAAAACAAAAAATAACCATTTAGAATTATCAACAAAATCTCCAAACCCAGGTGTATCCACAACAGTTATCTTAAAAAGTTTAAATTTATTTTAAAATTTCTTTTTTTAAATAAACTTTCAATCGAACATCATTTTCAACTAAACGAAATGTTTTGCTTTCAATTTTAACTGTTGATTTTTGTTCTATTATATTATTATTCTTTAAATCATGAAGTTCAGCCATAAAAAGTGTGTTTAAAAATGTTGATTTGCCCAATCCTGATTGACCTAAAAATTGAGGATTTTTACATGTGGCGAATTGTATAACCATTTTTTTTTACAAATATTAGTATATTTCATTGCAAAAAAATAAATTCAAAAATCTTATATTAACTAACCTAATTACATAAAAAATACCGATTTTTTAAATAAAAACAAAAAACTAACTAACCAACAACCATTAACGAAAATTCAAATCCATTTTTAATACATCTTCTAAATACTTGATTAGGAAAATTGGCAAATCCAACATAGTCAATATTACGTGAAGAAATTCCACCATTATTTTTAACACGAGAAATATCTGTAATGGTCGTCATATATAAAATCTAAAAAATTCTTTAAAAAAATTAAAGCAAAAAAAAAAAAAAAAGAAATTGATTCATAAAAAATAAAAGGAACTATTACATACTACTATGTATTAGTAAAACCATTATAATAAATAAAATAAAGAAATGTGACTGCACACACAATGACTAAAACCAACGCCTTCTCTCTCTCTCTCAAAATTTTTGATATGAGAATTATGCGCCAAGTAGTTGATTGGACGTTTTGGCGCGAAAATAAAATTAGTCATTGGACATTATTTTATTTTAAATATAATTATTTTTTAATGTTCTTCCTTTTTAATTACTAAAAAGCCTCATGAAATTCTTTCTCTAAAAATATGGATTATTTTTTTTTTATTTTTCCCAAACATCTTAATTGTTGATGAGAAAAGATTAAAAAAAATAAAAAATAATTTCTATGATAAATTTAAATAAAAAAGCAAATAAAATTTAATAAAAAATTTTTCAACTAAAATTATTTACGCCTCGTCTTTGTTTTTAAGATTTTTCGATTTTTGTTCGCTAAATTTTTCAGAAAATCTTGATGGTATTCCTTCTTCATCGAAGAATTTGTGAATCTAAAAATAATTTATTTTCGGAGATTAAATTAAAAAATAAGATAAATAATAAAACATTTTAAAATCATAAAAACATTTCCAATAAAACATTTTAAAATCATAAAAACATTTCCAATAAAACATTTTAAAATCAGAAAAACATTTTCAATAAAACATTTTAAAATCAGAAAAACATTTCCAATAAAACATATTTCATAAAAACATGTTTTGAAGTTCAGAAAAACATATTAAAAAGAATTATGTTTTGAAAAAAAAAATTATGCACAAACCTCCCCATCCTTATGCATTTGCATAAAAATATCAGCACCGCCAACAAATTTTCCATTAACATAAACTTGCGGAATAGTCTTTTAAAAACATTATAAATTTAATATATTTATTTTACCGGCCAATCACTAAATTCTTTTATTCCTGAACGTATTTCTTCATCTTCTAAAACATTAAAATCTTTAAAAGGAATATTATGTAAATCAAGAATCTAAAGAAAAAAAAAATAAAAAAATTAAATTTTTAATATTTTTATTTTACTAATTTAACATTTCTACTAAAACCACACATTGGTTCTGTTTGCGTTCCCTTCATAAAAACAGTTACTGGAGCTGATTTAACCTAAAAAAATAATTTTTTTTAAATTTATTTAATAAAAGTTACAAAATTTTCAATTCGTTCCCGAAGAACATTTTCAAGCAGTAAACGTCCAGAACAATGAAAAAATTTTGAATTGAATTTTAAATGACCAAAAGAGGTAGTAAATAAAGAGAAAAGATTGCTGCTTTTCAACATTGAAATTTTTAAAAAATAAAATTTAATTTAAAATAAATAATTATAAAATTTAAAAAAAAAAAAAAAGTATGTAAATATTAAATAAATACATTAAAAAAAAATAAAAATAAATTTAATCAATTTAATAAATTAATTTAAAAAAATGCAACCTAAAATTAAACATTTTTTTAAACAAAAAAATTT
Organism: Meloidogyne graminicola; assembly: GCA_036172905.1. Lineage (NCBI taxonomy): Eukaryota > Metazoa > Nematoda > Chromadorea > Rhabditida > Meloidogynidae > Meloidogyne > Meloidogyne graminicola. Next base: position 293,397 of record JARPZY010000002.1, read on the forward strand.
AAATATTGGAGCAAATCTTAAGTAAAAAAAATTTTTTTTTTAAATTAATTAGAGTTTTAAAGAACTCAAACAAGTAAAATAAATTTTTTTTTTCCTTTCAAATGCAAAAAAAAAAAAAATAATAAATCCTTTACTATTATACTTTATTTAAAATTTAGAGAAAATAGTCAGGTTGAGGCTTTTTTGCTGGAGCACCACGATTGTCCTTTAAAGGAAAATTAAATTTATATAATTAAATTTAAAAAAAAAAATTAAACCTGTGGAGCAGCTTCAAAAATAGTAAAATCTCTATTTAATTGTTCATCTAATTCTAATATTGCTGCAACATTACCACAACGATAACAATAATTTGGAGCAGACCAAACTGTCACAACCTTTTATTTTTTTTTTTTAAATTAAATAAATAAATTAATTTTAAATAAACTGTTTCATTAAAATGCCATTTATATCCTTCCATTACTAATTGATGTGCTCGTGCAATCAAGTCAATATTATTTGTTTCACAAAAATTTTTAACAACATCAGATCCTAAAAATATTTAAATAATTAATTAGTTAAAAATTAAAAAAAAAATTATTAATTTCAAACCAAAAAGATATCCAGCACCACGAGGACTTACTCCAAACCCAACAGAATCCTAAAAATATTTGAAAAAAATTCTTATGCTTTTGGCAAAATTTTAATTAAAATTATTAATTTATAAATAAATTTAATTTTTTTTAATTAAAAAAAAAAATAACCTCAGGATCAGACCAAAGTAAATCACACATTGGACCATCATGTGGAACCTAAAATTTGAAAAAATTTTAATTTAAATAATTTTTAGAGAAAGCAATCAATTTAATTTAAATTTTTTTTAAAAATATTTAACCTCCTGTTTTCTGTCAATTGTACGAATTTGGTCAATTGTTTGAATACTAGGTGATAAACCTCCATGAACACAAAAAATTCTTCCATTTATTACAGCTGATAGACTTAGACAGTCAAAAACTTCTGTACAACAACGCCTAAAAAAAATTTTTAAAAAATGTATAAAAAAAATTTTTTTTCTTTTTTACCAAACAACTGCTGAACCATATTTTCGAAGACATTCATCATAAAAACCATAAACTTGAGTAATTTGTCTAGATTCATGATTTCCTCTTATTAACATCATTCTATCAGGATAACGAATTTTTAATGCCAAAAGAAGTAAAAATGTTTCAACAGAATAAAATCCTCGATCAACAAAATCACCAAGAAAAAGATAATTAGTTTCAGGAACTTGTCCACCAACACGAAAAAGTTCCATTAAATCATGAAATTGACCATGAACATCACCACAAATCTTTTAAATTTTTTTTTTTAATAAATAAAAAAAATTAATACAGTAACGGGTGCATCTATCCGTTGAACATTACTTTCCTGCATTAGAATTTCTCGAGCTTTAGCACATAAAACTTTTACTTCTTGTTCACTTAAACATTCACAACGCATTAATGCTTCAATTTGTCTAAAAAATAAAAAAATAAATAAAAATAATAAATCTTAAATAATACGCTAATGTAATCTTTTATATTAGATACAAGGTCTAAACTTTAAAAAAAAAAATCAAATTTAAAAATTAGATAACTACCCAATATTAAAATTTAAAAAAAGTTCATGTTATAATTTAAAAAGGAAACCCCCCATTAAAGTTAAAAAAACAAAAAAAATTGAAAAAAATATAAACCTATCTAAATCAGCTGTTCTTGTTCCATTAATAACAACAGCAGAAGAAACATCAGAAGTTGAAGTAGTAACAGTAGAAGTTGATGTAGGCGTTACTAAATTATGATCTTCAAGAATTAAATTATCTTCAGTCTTTAAAGATTCGTCACTTTTTGAAGATGATGGTGTGGAAATACTACTGTCAGCTTTCATTGATATAAATTTTTAGACAAAAATTTAAGCTTTTAAAATAATAAATAAATTTTAAAAAATGAAAAAAAAAAAAATTAAAATTGCTGATAGGCAACAGATTAAAATTTTAAAAAATGTTAGAAAATACAAATTTAATTCATAAAAAAAAAGGAGAAAAAATATCGCAAAATAATATTAAAGATTAACCAAATTTATATACCAAAAATATTGAAATAATTAAGAAAAAAAAATTTATCGACGATGATCATGAAAATCGTCGTCCTCATCTCGTCTCCGTCGGCGACGATCTCGGTCTCTATCATTACGATCTCTGCTTCTGTCTCTACTGCGATCTCTGTCGTTTCGATCCCTTAAAAATAATTTTTATTTGAAGAAATTTACTTTTAAAAAAATAACCTTTCTCGTCGATCATCATAACCATCATCAGCATAAAAACCTTTTAAAAAACAAAATAAAACAGAAATAAAATTAAATTAACGGTCATGTCGTCGTCCACTCCTGTAACGAGCACCTTTACCTCCATAACAACGTTCATAACTAAAATTAAATAATTAACAAAAATAATTAATTAATTCATACACATCATCCGAAACATCTTTCAAATGCATAAAATTACAAAATCCTCCTTTAGAGCAGGTACTAATTTCGTGTTGTCGACAACGAGCTTCTCGAAAATCTAATTATAAAAAATAAATAAAACAATTAAAGTTAAAAAAAAAACCAGAAACAGGCGAAAGTTCAGCATAAATTGGTTGTCCATTAAACCTTAAAATTTAATGTTTTAAATTCTAACAAAAATAAAACCATCTATTTTCTAGTCCTTGAACTGCTTTTTCTGCATCCTTTTCGTATACAAATTTAACATAAACATTACCAATCTGAAAAATCAATATAATTCAAAAAATTAAATAAAAGGTACTAACCATGTGCTCGCCAATATTTTCACAAATCTGAAAATATAAGAAAATTAAAACTTTCTTAAACTAAAAAAATACATTCAATTCTTCAACAGGTCCATATTTTCGTTCCATTTCAGTAAAAACTTCCTCATAAAATTCATCAAAATGTTGCTGCTCCAAATTATTTGCTTTTCCAAGCCCTTAATTTATTTTGTTAATTTAAATAAAAATTAAATAAATTTTATACTATCATAAGCATCAGCTTGTCCAATTGCTGGGCTAAGATAAAAGTTTTTTAAGAGAACAGTGTTAGAAAAAGATGGTCTGTGATGAGCACGTAAACATTTATCACCGTGACGACAAGCGCCAATCTAAAGAAATAACGGGGTAATTAAATTAAAAAAAAAATAAAACCTTGAAAAAGAATGAACAATTCACTTTATCCTTTTCTGTTCCATAAATACTAGCTAAATATTCTGCACCAGAAAGTTCTTCTGTTGCATCATAACGTGAAGACATTTTTTTGAAAATAAAATCAGAAAAGTGTGAAATAACAAATTAAAGATTTTATTAAAACTAAAGTAAATTTAAAAACAGGAATAATTAAATAAATTAATGGCACACTTATAATTCAAATGACTGGCTTAAAACAGCTTTTTTTAGTCGAGTAAATCTGGATTTTTTAAATAAATCGATTGGCATTTTGTTTTATTTAATCCCCTAATGAAAAGGATCTTCTCACCATAAATACCTAAATTTTTCCTTAAAATTGTAAATCTTCATTTGTGATTAAATAAGTTAATTTTGAGACGACTCTTTTGGCAATACTCATTTGGAAGTTCGAGATTAAGATCTCTCAGTTGGGTCCTAAAACTTTTGGTTAAAAAAAGTTTCAGCACCCAAAGGCCTCATATGTAATCCTAAAGGTCATTCCTCTAAAGTTCATCCTCAGGTTACGCACATGTTTCAAACGGTTAATTTTTGAGATTTAATTAAAATTAGGTTTAAAATAAAAATACATCAACAAGGAATAATTTATTTAAGAAACAATCTCATTATTTCCAAATATTCTAAAAAGATAATTAATGGGGTATGTAATAAAAATAAACAAAATAAATATCTAAAAATATATAATTCGTTTTTAATTCTGCAAATTGGCTCTGCAATAATATAAAATGTATGCTGCATTCGTCTGAAAATAATGAAAAACCAAAATTTATGGTATTTCAAAAAATTTTTTAATTTGAAATTGCAACTTTTTACTGTTTTAAAAACATAGGTAAACGTTCAGATTTTTGGATTCATAAATTTCATTGGACATTTGGTTTTTCTATTAGGTAAATTTTGAATTATTAACTGAAAAATGGATCAATTTTCTGTGGAGTTAATAATTAGGTTAAGATAAAAAAATTACATTTAACTATTATACCTTAATTTGTTCATTTGTAGTTCTTCCTTTTTCATGATCGTTAAAAATACTCCAGTTCCCTCTTTTAAGGTTTTTTGTTTTAGAAATAAAATGCTCTGCTTCTGAACTTGCATAATGTTCCTAAATAATTATTTTTATTTATTAAAATACTTAATAGTAGGGTTGCAAATGTTAGTTTTTGAAACTCAACAATTAAAATAATTAGTAGCGTAAGACATTTTAGTTTCTTTTGTTGTTAGGTACAAAAAGTTAAAGTAGAAACATTCTTAAATTATCACAAAATTAGAACTTTTGGAAAAGAAAAAGCCATAAAAATTATGAATATTCGAGTGTTTTAGATTTTTAGATTAACTTTTTTACAATTTCAGAAGTTTTGTTTTTAAGTATTTTATAGATTATTTCCTTCTCTATTTAAAGGTACCATAAATAACTAGAATGACTATCGTTCCTTATTTATAATTAATTATTTAAACCTGAGATGAACTGGAAAGACTTAACCGCAGCCCACCTAAATGTCTATGTAACCAAAAAATGGACTGTCGAATCATATAGGATGTCGTTCTGTTAGAGGAAATACGGCATATTACTTAACACCCAAAGGAAAATATTTAGAAAACTAAAATTAGCAACCCTATTTGTATAATTCTTACAGTTATGCTAAAGAGTGAATAATTTGTATCCTCATTTTTATAGGGAGATTCATTTTGTACATACTCCTTCAAATTTAAATTAAACGGGAAATCATAAAAATTATCATTTTTTTCATCATGACTGTTTTTTAAATATAATTAATTAAACTTAATACATGTAAATATATACTCAAAACGGTTTAGATGGATTACAACTATATCGGCACTCCTCCATATGTTTAATTTTTTGCAAATCCACAACTTTGACATTTTTCTTTATTAAAATCCTAGAAATTAATACCACATGTAAAATGTAAAATAAACTTTTAATTCAAATTTTTTCTTTAAACAACTTTCAAGGTCCTTAATTTCAGGAAAGAGTGGGATGTCCAGAGAATACTAAATAAGATAAGATTTTCTAATTAGAATTTAAGAAATTTACTTTGATTCCAAAAGCAATTCTTTTAAATTCACAATTATTACATTGTAGGACCATACAAAGATCACTGCCAAAACTATCATTTATTGGAGAAATCATATATTTCTCTTTTATTGACATATATTCATTAGCCCGAAGGCTTATATCCACATTTAAATCAAATAATGCTTCTCGATATTCAACCCAGGTAAGCTAAAAGATATAAAAAATTTTTTTAATGGCCGACCAATTTGTTTATTTTCACTTTATTATAAAAGGCTAGAAGGGGCAGGACTATTTGAGTGGTCTATTGTGATTAGAGATCGGCTCGGTCGATACCGATAATATTTAAACACCGAAAAAACCGATGACATAATTTAAAAAATCTAAAATAAATCGGTATCTTTTAATAAACTATTAAATTAAAGCAAAAAATTACCAGTTGTCTTTTCATCTTGACTAAACTTAAAAAACCGCCTTTTAGTTTAATGACAGAAGAGTTTTTGATTTTTTCGGTTCTTAACCAAAAAAACGACCGACCAGTTTCCGATCTCTAATTATGATATAAGTTATAGAAATTTTTAAATGAATTTTCGCTTTTTTGAATTTAAGCATTCTACCTTATTTGTTTCTTCTGATAATTTGTAAATTAACAAATCTTGAAACTGCGCAATTCCTCCATAAGACTTCCAACAATCACTAACAATAATTGAGCCTGGAATTTAAGAAAAAATGCAAAAAATAATAAAAACCTGCTTCAACATATTTTTGTAGGATAGGAAGTAATGTTTGGGCATTTCTAGTCATGACTGGTTCCATAAAGGCCCTCCCTGTGCCTCTTTCGACTCCTCCGAAAAACCACTGTTGCTCTTTTGCCAATTCTCTTCCCTTGTTGTATTTCGGTTTGCACAAAACAGTCTCATCTTCTCATCTATTTCTACTGTTTTATTTACTCCACCTTTTTAAATATTGACTACACATTTTTTAATTAAAACAAACCTATTTTCTCTGGATGATTCAAAAAATAAGAAGCAGCAACGTCCCTGCAAAAGTTTTTCCAATCAACAACATTTATGCTTGATATTCCCATATCGAATTTAAATTCTTCTTGACTATGTGTGTCACGGCACCAATAATACGTGAATTCAAATACTTGCTTTGGTGTTAAATGAGATCCCGAAAAAAAGTACCATCAAAAAAACTTTGGTTGTTAACTTTCCATCATGTTCTTTTCTATTATTGCATCTCCATAATGGCCATTTTTTCTCTTTGTTATGCGATTTAACCATTTCTTTACCACAAACGCAATGTTTTGTTTTCCATATTAACTTTTTATCCACTAGCCATTGTAAAAAATCATCATCATCTTTTTTAAGTACAAGAAATAAGTCGTGAATATTGAAATTTTTAAATTCTTCCATTTCAAAAACTATATAATAAAAAAAGAAAATATTATAAAATAAGAAAGCTCCGAAAAAAAATAAATAATATTTGTTTGCGAATAAATTTGCGAATAGATGGGGTGTTCACCTAAACTAAACAAGTTCCTAATTTTTCATTATTTTTAAACGAGTATTTAAATTTAGAAATTTTTACATTAATGTCTCTTACTGGTACTAGTGGTATTGTTCAACAAATTGGAAAGGTTTTTTTTCTTATTAATTTTAATTCGATTAAAAAAAAAGGTTTGTCATGTTGATGAACAACAATTATTTATAAATGAACGTGTTTGGGCATGTACATGGAATTCTAATGGAAAATTAATAGTTAGTGCTGGGGAGGATAAAAATATTAAGGTTTCTATCTTTTTTATTTTATTAGTATTTTTAAAGATTTGGAAATGTGAGGATATTGAAGATAATAAAGGTTTTTAAATTTTTTTTAAAATTTTTAATTAAAAAGATTCTCCACTTTTATTGACTAAAATTGGAACAATTAGGGGAGATCAAACTCGTTCTATTCGTTGGGTATGTTTTTCCCCTTGTGGAAGATTTCTTGCTTCTGCCAGTTTTGATACAACAATAATTATATATGAAATTAATAGGTTTTTTCTTTTTATTTAATTCAATTAATTTAAAAATTAAAAATAAAATTAATAATTGATTTATAAAAAAATTTATTTCAATAATTAAGAATATCACACGAATTTGAAGAACTTCATAAATTAGAAGGACATGAGTGTGAGGTTTTTCTTTTTAATTTTTCAAAAAGATTATTATGGAAATTAGAGTTTAAATAATTTTTAAAAATAATAATATTTAGGTTAAATGTTGTAGTTTTTCCACAAGTGGTCATTATCTTGCAACTTGTTCTAGAGATAAAACTGTTTGGGTTTGGAAAGGTTTTCTTTCCTCATTTTTATTATTTAACTTCAAAAATTTTTTCATAAAGAATTTTCTTTTAAGTTCCTTTTGAAAATGATGACGAGGATTATGAGGTCATCTCAATTCTTCAACAACATACTGCTGATGTTAAATTTGTTGTTTGGCATCCAAAGGAAGACGTAAAAAATTAATTTTAAAATTTACTTAAAATGAATATTTAAACAATTTTTTAAAATTTATTAAAAAAAGTAATGCCGCTAGCAGGGATCGAACCTGCGACCTTGGGCTTATTAGACCCACGCTCTAACCGGCTGAGCTATAGCGGCACATGATAAAGAAAAAAATTTTTTTATTATGTAGAAACTTAAATGTTAATAATTTTAATTTATTTGTTAGATATTAGTTTCTGGAGGTTATGATTGTTCAATTCGTTTTTATATTTTTGATGGAGAAGAATGGTCCACTGCTCAAGCAATACCTGACGCACATTCTGAAACTATTTGGTTATTGAAATTATTTAAAAAATATTTAAAATTATTTTTGGAGGTCTGCCGCATTTGAACCTTTAACTGGTCAACATTTAGTAACAGTTGGAGGCGATAAAACAATAAAAATGTGGAGTAGTGAAAAAAGACCAGAAGAAGGGAAAAGTTGGTGAGAATTATATTTTATTCTGAAGTTTGAAATTAATTGAAGGTGTACTTGGAAAGTTACAGTGAATTTTTCAATTTCTGAAACTCGGTGGCCTCTTTATTCTGTTAGTTGGAATTGTGATGGTTTTATTGCAGTTGGGGGTGGTGATTGCCTTGTAAGGTGAATAAATTGTAATTTTAATTAGAACATCTTAAACCAGAACTTTATTAAAACATATTAATTTTAAAACACATTACATCAGAATTTAATTAAAACATATTAATTTTAAAACACATTACATCAGAATTTAATTAAAACATATTAATTTTAAAACACATTACATCAGAATTTAATTAAAACATATTAAATCAGAATTTAACTAAAACATATTAATTTTTAAAACATATTATCAGAATATAATTAAAACATATTAAATCAGAATTAAATTAAAACATATTAATTTTTAAAACACATTAAATCAGAATTTAATTAAAACATATTAAATCAGAATTTAACTAAAACATATTAATTTTTAAAACATATTATCAGAATATAATTAAAACATATTAATTTTTAAAACACATTAAATCAGAATTTAATTAAAACATATTAAATCAGAATTTAATTAAAACATATTTATTTTTAAAACATATTAAATCAGAATTTAATTAAAACATATTAAATCAGAATCTAATTAAAACATTAATTTTAAAACGTGTCTTTCAGATTTTTTATTTTTGACGAGGATAATTCAGCACTTTCTTTACTTTCTTCAATACGATTGCCAAGTGAAGTAGGTTCAATTTCTTTATTTAAACTTCTGATTCCTCTAAAAAAAAAATCCCAAAATCATAGATAAATTGTTTGGCTTGGAGGCCGAAACAACAACAAAAGTCCAATTTTTTAGCTGCAGCTGTTGATGACGGGCATTTATATTTTCTACAAATTAATATTTAAATATATATTGTTTATTTAAATTTTTTATTTAATTATGAAATAATTATTGTTTAATTATTTATTTTTGTTTTTAGATATTTTTTTAATTTAAAATTTAATTTTTAAATATATACATACATATTTATATATGTTTATATTTTTATTAAATATTTACATTATTATTTAATAAAATATTAGATAAATTAAGGCAAAGATGTGAGATATGTATGTATGTATGTACATATATAGGATGGCTGTTGATGTGAGAAAAAAGCACGGAAATAGCCCTCAAGCTTTACTTTTCCTTTACTTTCTTTAATTCTTCATACTTCAAAGGTGGATTATTTTTATGCCCTCAGGCATTAATTTTATCAATTATATTTAGCTACTTCAAACAATGAAGAATGTTAGTCTTTGATTCCTTAAACTTTTTTAAAAAGTATTTTTTTATTTTTCGTCATTTTCTTTGAAAAAAAATTATAAGTAGAAGAACACTATTTATTCAATTTCTTAACCTTTCAATTATTACTATTTGATGTCATAAGACAGTTATTTTTATTGTTAACAAACATACGTGTAAGGTTATGAGCTTTAAAAAAATAAGGAAAAGGGAAGCTGTGCGAAATAATATATTTATAGAAGCATGGAGATAATAGCCATATTGGAGATTAACAAGTAAAAGGAAGCCGATGAAGAAGCTGAGTTTTTTTTTTATTTAAAAAAAGGAAAGGCTAAAGGGGAAAAAGAATAAACTTAAAAAAGCATGAATGGGTCGCAAAATTGATTGGGAATTGTTATTTGGTTAACAAGTATTCCCTTCTTTTATATTCTTTTACACATCATTTCTCGAATTGCCCTTTGGCTCTTTTTTTGTTCAAATGGCACTTGACGGGTAAAGAAAGTTGTGAAAACATAATTTTATTTTTCTTATTTCATTTCTTTAAAATTTAGCATGTTGTAATTTAGTAAGTGTTCTTATAAATATTTAATATAAAAATCATGTTTTAGTGAATAATATATTCCGGAAAAAATAATTAACGTTCTTTCTAAATAATTATGTTTTTCTGAAATAATTATTTATTCATACAAACAGAAACAAAACATGTTTTTAAAATAATAAAAGTTTTAAAATATTATTTGTTTAAAATTTAGATTTGCTAAAAATAGAAAAATATCTAATAATTTTTAATGCTAAAAAATGTAGATATAAATAATTAATTTTTATTTATTATTCCATTTCCGAGCCAACAAAAGTATTTTTAAAAAAAAAAAGGATGCCAAGGAGATATTAGTGATTATTTTTTAGGAATTTAACTAAATAATAAATGCAACAACTGTAAAAATAAAGAGATATTTCTTCCGTTCCCTCTTATTCTAAAGGATATTTAACAGATTATCCATTAAAAGAAAGATTTATTTGATTGAATTAATGGAATAAAACATTTCTAACAATTATTTTTTTAGCCCAATAAAAGTTTTAATTTAATTTATTTTATTAGAATTTCATGTTTTATTTTTGTTCTGATTTTTATTTATTTTTTATATATTTTAATAGTTATTTCGTGTTCTCTTTTCAGGATTATTTTTTAATTTCTGATTTCTTTAGGAAAAAAATTATTTATTAAATAATATTATGTATTTTCTTTATTATTTATTGCAACAGATATATTATATTATATAAAATGGGTAATTGCTCATCTAAACATCACAAATACCAAAAGAAACAAAACAGAAAAATTGATGAACAATTACGGAAGGAGGTCTGCTTATTGTTATGATTTTAAATCTATATTTTTCAGCACTCAATGGACTTGCGCATAATAAAGCTATTACTTCTCGGTAAATTAATATTAATATAAAGACCTAAAAATTAACAATTTACTTAGGTGCTGGAGAAAGTGGAAAAAGTACAATTTTAAAACAAATGAGGTGGAAATTATTTTTAATATTTAAATAAATAAATTTAAGAATTTTGCATAAAGATGGTTTTTCAAGAAAAGATTTAGAACTGATAAAGCCTGTTGTTATTTGGTGAGAAAAATAATTTTAAAAAAAATTAAGTATACTATGTTTTATTTCTAATTATTCTTTGATGTTTAGCTTATTTTTTGATGTTTAGTTAATTATTTTTGATTTTTAATTTATAAGTTTGATTTATTTTCTGATGTTTAGTTTAATTTAAAGTTTGATTTATTTTCTGATGTTTAGAAATATTATTGAATATGATTATTCTTCTAATGTTTAAGTTATTTACAAGTTTATTTTATATTACTTTCTTGTTTATATTTCCGGAAAATAATAATTTACCGGAAAATTGTCTTTTTCTAGAAAATAATTTTATTTTAAGTAATACTATTCATTCCATGCTTGCAATACTTAGAGCCATGTTTCACCTCCATATTGATTATGCTGACCCTGAACGATTAGTATATAATTAAAAATTAATATTTAAATAGATTGTTGATAGTATAGAAAGATGGTCAAATTATTTTTGCTACAATACACGCAAATAGAGAAGAGTTTAATGATGAACTTGTTGCTGCAATGCAAAGGCTATGGAAGGATGAAGGAGTTCAAGAATGTACTTATTAAATTTTAAATTAATTTTTTATGATTTATAGGCTTCCGAAGATCTAATGAATACCAGGTTTGAACTGTTTTTCATGGATGCCAAAAATAAAAAATATTTTTATGAAGATTGATGATTCAGCCAAATATTTTTTGGATAATTTATCAAGGATTGGAGCTACTAATTATTTGCCTACTGAACAAGATTTACTCAGGACAAGGATAAAGGTGTAGAAAATTTGATAAAATAAAAAATAAATTTTAGACAAGTGGAATTACTGAAGTTCTCTTCGAACTTAAAGGCCTTACTTTCAGGTAAAATCAGAAATTTAAATTATTTATAAATATTTTTAATAGAGTTATTGATGTAGGTGGACAACGGTCGGAAAGGAAAAAGGTAATTAAATAATTAGGGGTTGAGGTTTAAACTTTCCGGAATGTTTTAAAAACATTAAATAAAAGTGTAGCTTTAAACTTTCCGAAATGTTTTAAAAACATTAAAAATACAAACATTAAATAAACTAATAAATGTTTAGTGGATTCATTGTTTTGTTGACAACGTTAATTCAATTATATTTATTTCTTCACTTTCTGAGTATGATCAAACATTGAGAGAAGATAATTGTACAAATAGGTTATAATTTCAAGTTTAATTTTATTTATTTTTAGAATGCACGAATCACTTAAATTATTTGATTCAATTTGTAATAGTCCTTGGTTTTCAGAAATTCATTTTATTTGTAAAATTTTTTTTTAATATTAAAATAAATAATTTTAAGTATTTCTCAATAAAAAAGATATTTTTGCTGAAAAAATCACTCACTCTTCACTTAATATTTGTTTTCCGGAATACAAAGGTAATTCTATTGAATTATTTAATTTGACCTTAAAATTTTTAAAGGATTACAAAATCAAACAGAATGTACTAACTATATTCAATGGAAATTTGAACAAGTAAATAGGTCAAATCACAGGGAAATTTATTGTATGGAATTAAAAATAATAATTCTAAAAATAAAATGTGTATAAAATATTTTTAAGGCCATCATACTTGTGCAACAGATACAAATGTTTGTTTTAATATTTTTAAATTAAAATTCTTTTTAATTTTTTAAGAATGTTCAGTTTGTATTGGACGCTTGTTTAGACATGATAATTGCTAAAGTAAATTTTTTAATCGACAAGAAAAAAAAATATAATAAACCTAAAAATACATATTACCCCAGAAAAATTGTTTAAATCAAAAGAAATACATCAGAAATAATTTTAAAATTTAAACATCTAAATTTAAAAAAAATTTAGAATTTAAAATCAATGGGACTATGTTGAAAAAAAAACATATTGCGTGTTGGAAAACATGCACATATTACTGACGAACAAACACTTGTTTGGCTCTTAGAAAAGGAAAAACTGCAAAATTGGCAGATTTATTTTTCTAATTTTACAATCTGTGATGACCTGCAGATACAAATTAATTTATTTATAACATTTTATAAATGAAAAATTTATATTTGTAAATAATCAAGAAATAACATCACATAATTAAATAATTTAAGAAAAATTTAATATGAAATAGCAAAGAAAAACAATGTTTTTAGTGAATATATTTATTTATTAGTTATGAAAAACATGTTTAAGTAAACTTCTGTTTTTTTAAATCTATATTTTTATTTCAGAACATGTTTATCAAAACTTCTGATTTTTAAACTTCAGTTTTATTTTTAAAATAAACAAATAACAGATAGCAATGGGTCTAATATAAAAAAACATAACAGTATAATCATCATTATTAATAAAAAAAAAACATCTAAAAAACTACTTTCTATTTATTAACATTATGTTTGTTATTTTTATATTTATCAGAATTATTTTGAGAATAATAACAATTCTTAACTTCACGATTACCATTGTTGTAATAGTTATTTGAACGAGAATAATAATTCTGATCCCTATGTTGAGGTGAAGAATGTTTTCTAAAACAAAAATAAATAAAATCGGAATCTTAAAAAAAAACCTTTTAACACTTCTACTTGATTCACTTTTATTTTTTAAATTAACTTCCTGTCCATTTTTAACATCAATATTATTATTTTTTGTTTTTTCAGAATTTTCAAATGAAATACCATTATTAGCAGATTCATCAAGATATTCATTTTCAGAATCAGATAAAGAATCCTCAGAAGAGGAAGATGAACTTGACGAATCACAACTTTAAAAAAAAAACAAATAAATTTTATTAATTAATATAAAAATATATTTACGGTTCACTAATATCTAATTGAGAAATTCCATTTTGTTTGTTTATTAAATTTATTTGTTCAATAAGTTCAGGACGTAATTTATTTACAACTTTTAACCAATGAAGTGCAAGTTGAGGACGTCTAAAATAAATTAAAATTATTTAATTTAAAAAATTAAATTAAAATTCAGAGGTATGGAAAAAAAATTTTTTTATTAAAATTTATTTTAAAATTCTAGTAATTTTAAATTTTAAAAATTTAAAAAAATAAACAAACTGTTTAACCAATTTCGGCCAAACTTTAGGTAAATTTACTAAGGAACAAAAATTTTGAGTAACAGCAATTGTTGTATCCAAATTCATTACTACATGCCACCAACCAGAAGGGACAAACATTACCTAAATTTTTAAGATAATTTTATTAATGAATTTTTAAAAAACCTCTCTAGGACGTTGAATTGCATGAATAACAGGAAAACGTTCATTTTGCCAATTAGAGGAACAAATTTTAGGAAATAAAGTTCCAAACCAAGTAATTGCCTCATCTGGGTGTAATAAATTTTTTGTATCTTCACTTTTTGCTTTAACCAAATTTTTAGGTGTAGAAGGGTGAATTAGGCACCATCTGAAAAATTTTTAAGAAATTAAAATATTTTTAAAAAATTAAAAAAAAATCTTAAGCACAAAAATTTTCAAAAATTAATTTTTATATATATATATTTACATTCATATTCTGAGTGCCATAAGTTGATGCATCTGGAATATGTGAATTTTTGGAATATTTTTTAATTTTTTAAAATTTTGCAAAATTAAAGTAAAAAAAAATAATTTTATTATTACTTTTTATGTCCAACAATTAATGCATTCCATGCAGAAGTTCCAATAGGATCAATATGAATGGCAGTGCCAGATCTTGCTGGGCCCATAACAAACCAACTAAAAATTATTTAAAATAAATAAATAAAATAAAAATTAATTCGATTAATTAAAAAGATTTTGGAAAATAAAATTAATTAAAAACCGATATGGAGGACGTCGCTTATCAGCAGCATAACGAAACAAATCGTCTTTAAAAAAGAGTGGAACTTCATAATCTTCTAACAATTTTGAAGTTTTTTGACGCTATTAAATAATTTTAATTAATAATTTTTTTAAATTAAAGAAAAAACCTCTCCAAATCCTGAATCAAAAATATAAAGAGGAGAATCATCACAATTGGAAACAAGATAATGCAAATAATATTTCATTTTTAATTTAACAGAATATCCATCGTCATCCTCCCCGCATTTAAATTTTTGGTTTCGATAGGCACGATAAAGTGACTAAAAAAATTAATTAAAAATTTTATTAAAAAATAAACCTTTAAATTCCACCGTTCATTAGCTTTCCAATTATCCATTAAACCCAATAAAATTACTGGTTTATTCAATTTTTCATATCGTTCAACAAATTCTTGACAAGTCATTTTAGAGGCATCAATACGTTCTATTGTATCCGGCCCAATAGCCATTTGTGAAAGAAAAAGATCAGAATTTAGAGAATAACCTTCAGAATACCATTCATTCTTTTTTATTTCTAAAATTAAATTAAAAAATTAAAAAAAAAAAAAAAAGTTTAAGAAATTAAAATGGGTAGAATCTTAAAAAAGAAAGATTTAAACAATTTAATTAGTTACTTTATACCGTCAGGTAAATAAAAGAATTACCAACTTAACCATACTAAAAAATACAGAAATGTTTGTTATAAATTCTGATTTCATGTTTATTTATATAAAAACCTGATCTAGCCTTTCTTTTAACAACATCAATCCTTTTAACTGTTCTTTTATGATAAAAAGGATTTTGTCGATCTCCAAGTAAAATATCAGATTGGTTGGATTTACTTGAAGTGCTTTGATTATCCTTTAATAAATTAATTTTTCCGTTCTCAACGTAAGAAGTTATTTTCAGGTTCTTCTCCATTAGAATATTTATAAGCTAAAAAATATTTAAATTTGTTCAACGAAATTTTGATCTTGTTGAAGAAATAAAAGGTTAGAGAAAGAAAGAATAAAAGGTCCACTTAGCCGCAAAATCAAAACCTGATGTTAAATATTCGAAACTTTCCGGCTTTGGTACAGGTTTTAAATACCGCATTAAATCGATAAGATTCAGAAATTACACATTAAATAATAGCTTAATATCAGACTAAAGTTAACAATTTATTTCAAAAATAAATTTAATTAATTTAAAAAACATTTATTAAATAATTATGCTTTTTGTTGTTTTTCCTCACTTTTATTGTATTTAATTCCATCAATTTGTCAATTGTAAATGTTCCACAAAAGCTTGAAAAATATTTTGTTTAATTATTATTATTTTGCGTAAATAGACCAACTTTACCTGTACATAACAATACATTTGCATATACTTCCTCTTATATTTTAAATAATTAAAAAAATTTTTTTTCCTTAAATAAAATTCAATTCACGTGAATAATTTGATAACAAAAGAGTGTAATGGGACTTAAAAGATTTACGTGGATTTTTGCTTAAATGATTGATTTAAAGCATTAAAGAAATAAGAGGCATTCATTAATTATTTACTAAAATTAATTTTTTTTTCTTTAATTATTTATTAATTTAGTTTTATTAAAATATTTTATTTAAATTAATTATTTTGAGAAATGATTCTTTACATTCAATTAATATTTATTTTAACTATTTTATTATTTAAATGTCTCGGAATGGATCCTAATAATGATCCCCAACCTGATGCTCCAATATATAGCCCTACAAGAGATTTTGGTTATTTTATTAAATTATTTTGATCAGAAAATTATTTATTTTTGAATCAGAATCGTTTTTTCGATTATTTAAAATATTTAGATTAATTCAGAAAAAATTAATTTATAAAAACTAAAATTAATATCAAGTTCTGGAAGGTCAGATTCCAACTAAAAAAATTTAAATTTTCATTGTTCACTAATTTTTGTGCTTTTCAGATGGAAACTTTGTTGATCCTCATATAAATGCTGCTAACAATTATAGTAAAATAATTAGAATTTATTTAAGTATATAAGTATATATATTTTTAGTTAATGAAGATGAACCAATAGTGCCATACAATTTATGGTCTTTTCCAATGTTACCTCATCAATTCTCTTATATAACAACAACCACCACCAACACATTACCTTCTTCTTCTAATGCTCAAATTAATTACTCAAACTATCCTGAAGATAATCAATTAATAAAACAAAATTATATACAATCATCTCCTTTAGAAATTCAAACAGGCAATAATAAAGGAGAATCTTCAAATGCTAATTTAAATGAATCTAACAAAGAAACTATTTTAATTACAAAAGAAATGCTTAAACAGAGAATTAAAGGTAAAATAAATTCAATATTCATTATAATTAAAGGTTGGGAATGTTTATATAAACATAGAAGTAATATTAAAAGAAAATTAAAACATTGTTTTACTCCACTCTTATATGTTTATTAAATAATAATAATTTAATTAAATTATATTTTAATAATGAAATTTTATTTAGAAAAAAAAGAATGGCACAGAATTGTTTTAAATGAATTAGAAATTAAAAATATTAATTCATTAAAAGAGAAAGTAAAATTTGTATATCAAAATATTAATTCTGACAGTCTAAATGAAAATGAAAAAATTCTTATGAATTTACATTAAATCATAGCACAATTAATGGTTTGTTTTTATTCAAAATTTAGTTAACTAACAGAAATTTTTATATAATTTTAAATAATTCAATAAAAAATATTTAATTTAATTATTTTTTTAAAAATTAAATATAAAAGGTGATATCATTCAATTTTTAAAAAAGCGAATATATAAATGCCACACCTATCATTACCTTAATAAAAAGAGGAATAACCATTATTGGAGATGTAAATACAATAAACAGAAGGTCCACGAACATATGGAAGACTTTATTAGAAAAGGACATTCAATAAAAAGTGAAATAAAATGTAATGGAGGGATAACATGTAGAGAAGATTATGTTATTGAAGAAAGCAAAAAACATAAGAATGTGAACAATTTGGTAATTAACTTTTCTAAAAAGAAAATATTGAATATTTGATAATATTAGAAAAAAATTTTTTTTTAAATTTGTTATTTCACAAAATATTAATTAAATAACATTTGCGGACAAAACATAATTTAAAAATTACCAAAATTCTGATAATTATCAGAATTTTGTTTAATAGAAATTCTGTTAAATTTAAATAAAAACCGGAATTCTGATACTTTTTGAAACTTAATTCTATGCAAATGTGCTAGTTTTCCGGAAATGTTTCACAAATGTTTCATTAAAATAAAAAAATTATTTAATTTATGGATATAAAGTAAAATTGTTATTTTCAGGTGATGAACAAATAACAAAGGAAATCTGTGTTTATCCAGAACTACAAAATATAAAAGAGTTGTCATACTGTATTTATATAGAATATAAGGTTATTTGGAAAAGAGAAAAATTAACAATTCGTAATTTTGTGGGTACTCAGGAAGTAGGAGTTCAATGTAAGGAACATACATTTACAATAGAAAATAATATGGAAGAAGCTAAATTTATTGTTGTTTGGAGTGAGCCTATTTTTATTGGAAAAGATGATGTAGTGAAAGAGGTTAGGTTTATTGAAGCATTCCCTAAAGACGGGATCCTTTATTAAATTAAATTTAATAATCAAAAAATAATGGTTCTCCCTATTTTTTATATTTAAATTCTATATTATTTATTTAATTCATTTAAGAATCATTTCGAAATCAGTAACGAACTAGAGTTAGAAAAAATAGAATTAATAACGGATGGAATAAGATTGGCATCTTTAATAAAAAAATTAAAAAAAAATCGTAAAAATTTAAAAATAAATTAAGATGCAAAAGAAAATATTTAAATTCTTGCAAAGTTATTTATCAATGCTTTTTTTGGGTTGTACACGCTTTTAGCTTCAATAAATAAAATATAAAATAGCTTAACAAGTTATGTTCCAAAAAGTAACCAATAATGTTTTTAAATTATATTTTAAATATAAATTGTTTATTAAATCAGAATTTTGATTAAAACATTTTCCAACTTTTTTCTAAAACTTATTTTATTGTTTTAAAGCTAATAGCGTTGCAATATACTAGCAGAACTGTTGAATTTATTTTATTGAATATTAAACAAACATGTTTAACAAACTTTCTTCTGATTTTTATTAGTTTTTAATTACCTTAATTTATATATTTAAATATTAATCGATTGCTAAGAATTTTAAAAATTTTACAAATTATTACTTTTTATTTTATTAAATTATTTTACATTTTTTAAAATTTATTTTCTATTTTATATGGTTATATTTATTTTTAATTTATTTTTTATTTGCGTAGATAAATTCTGATTAATGAGATTATTTTAAATAAAAAAAATTCAATTAAAAGCACTTTACAGAATAAAATAAAAATTAAAATAAATTAATTTAGACTATGATTCATCTAATGATGGTAAAATATTAATTTAATTTATTTAATTAAAAATAATATTTTATAGTTAAATTAATTAATCACTTTTTTTTTTAAAGTTTCTGAATTAAATAATAAATTAATTTTAATTAAATTAAAAACATTTTTATTTCAACAAAACAATGTTGTTACAAACATTGTTGTCTATTTTATGTTTTCTTTTAATTTATTTAATGTTTATTAAATGTTCGATTAATGATGTTTTGTTTGATTCTGAAAATAATGTTTTTGTTATTAAAGAAAAGAATGTTCGGATTTATAAATTACCGTTAGAGAAAGTTTTTGGTTGTAATG
The DNA here is from genome assembly GCA_036172905.1 of Meloidogyne graminicola. Lineage (NCBI taxonomy): Eukaryota > Metazoa > Nematoda > Chromadorea > Rhabditida > Meloidogynidae > Meloidogyne > Meloidogyne graminicola. The sequence continues at coordinate 313,184 of JARPZY010000002.1, forward strand.
GGTAATAATTAATTTTAATTAAATTTAATTTTAAATTAAAATTTGAGAATAATTTAAATTTTAAAAAATAATATAAAATTTATAAAATATTTTTTTAAATTAATTAAATAAAAAAAATTAATTAATTATTTAGAATATTATTTTGTTACCCAAGTCAACTTACAAATATTTCTGAAGGTAGAACTTGGAAGCCTAGCAAAGCTTATGAAGTAACAAAGAAGGGGAATAGTAAACTTTGCATAAATTCACTTGATGAATCTAATGAACTTTATAATTTTAAAAATGTTCAATGGAATGGATTTATTGTATTTGAGGAAGAAAAGGGTTATTTAACTGTTTATGCAGATATATTCCCTAAAGGGTAATTAATTAATTATTTTTAAATAAATAAATAAATATAAGAGTATTTTTAAAGTAAAAATTAAAATTAATTAATTAATAGAAAAATAATTGAATTACAAAATATTCAAATTTCACAATTATTCGATTATCTCTTAGCCAAGGATAAATCACTTACAAGTATTATTAAATAATTAAATTAATAAAATTTATTAAAAAAAAAAGATTTAATTATTGAAAATAGTAAAGAAGATAAAGAATATATTAATGCTTATCCTAAACCTTTATTTAATGATTTTGCAAGTTTATTAGCGTTGAAATGGGATTTAATGATTGATTTACCTAAAAATATTGAAACAAATAATTATAATAGATTATTTTTTTGGAAATTAATAAATAAATGTAATTTAACTAAGGTAATTAATTTAATTTAATTAATTATTGTAGTATAATAATTTAGAGTGTAATACGGGATGAGTTTTAATAGGTTTAAATGAGAGGATGGTCTTTTGCATTATTCACGATTTTGAAACTCTTAGTTTCAGCTCTTAACCAATGAAACCATGCCTCTAGACTCTTTAAAAGTCTCGGTTATCCTTGCACCTAGATCTCCCCCAATATTACAGATAGTTAGATCCTTTTCAGTATTTCCATTAACTCAATCCCAAATTTTTTCTTTTACAATATTTTCTTAGAAATATTTTAGACTGTGTTTAAATTTAAATATTTATAAATTTATTAATTTAAATTAAACTCCTTTTAGGAAGTTTTCACCAATAAACAAAATTTTGTTACGAATTTGATTGAGCTTAGAGCATCTTTGTATAATCTTGCATGTGATCTTAAAGAATCAAATAAACTACGAGATGAAGGAGTTCATGAGAATAATATATGTAAACATCCATCTGATACAACAAATAAAATACGAGAGTAATTTTTTAAATTTTTTATTACTATTTTTTAAATTTCTTAATAAAAAGCTTCATTATAATATTTATTAATTTATTTAAATATTTAAGCTGGAATTCAGTTAACTTCTCAGTATGTTACAGACCAAAGTTAGGCGATAAAGTAAAAATTATTAAAACAAAATAAATTTTATTTTATCCACTTTTAGTTAAAAAATATTCAAGAAAGTAATTTTGCTAAGGAATGTTACAATAATAGAAATTTTGGTGAACCTGAAAAACATGGAATAGAATTCAAAATTAGTGCAACAAGAATTGGTTTTGAAAAGTTGGAAAAAACTTATTTAATTGTTTTTGATGTTGGTGTAATAATTGGATTTTCTTTTTCAAAACAAATGTAAGGATATTTAATTTGTTAATAATAAAATAATAATTGTAAAATAGAAAATTGCATATTTTATTTTTATTTATTTTTTTAATATTTTTTAATTACATTAAAATTATTTGAATAATTTTTTCATCAACTTTTTTTTAGTCACTATTTTTTTTATTAATAATTTGATACTACCTTTTATAATATAAATTTCTGATTTTTTTGTTTTTAATTTTCAGAATTGAATTTGGAAAAAAAATTAAAGTTACTGGTAAAATAAATAAATATGGCTTTTATAGTCAAGTAGATGATGTAGTTTTATTATTTTCTATTAAATTTGGAACTAATGGATTTAGTTTTGCAACTTTAACCGATGAAATGAGTGGGACTGTTTATGATTATGAACGTTTTATTCTGGAAAATTTAGAAAGCAAAAACATTCTGGAAATTTTAAATGAGGTAAAAATTAATATATTTAACCAAAAGGTTTTGTTTAATTTTAAACTCTTAATTACAAGTGTTGTTATAAGTAATTGCCAAGAGAAAAGGGTCGAGTCTAAAAAATAGTCGGTATTCGGAAAAAAATTTCGGGTCTTGTAAATTCTTAAATTTCCATTTTTTTTTGACGACGCAAAGAAAATTTGAATTTTTTTAGATGCTAAAATTTAAGCAGATTGAACAGCAGAAGGTTAAAAACTTTAAAATTTTTATTCCTATAATGTCGTTCTAATATTTTCCTTCCTTTTTTTTGCTGGAATTGCAACAATTAAATGATTTATTTTTAAATTTAGCCAACTCACATGCATAAGATTTGAACGAATTAAAGATGATCCTGATCAATATACTAAAAATAATCATATTTTGTTTGACCATGTAGGGGGGTGTTCTGCGAATGTGGGAAGAGGCTTTACTACAGTTTGGTTAGATGTGGTTAAGTGCAATTGGGTATAAACATTATTTTTAATTTATACATTAGCCAAAATAAAATCTTGGCGCTTATCTGTAATGCGCTTAGTCTTCGGTAAACTCAGGACCAGGGTTGGATCGAAATTTGAAAAAGTTCGAAATCGAAATTCCATCGAAATCGAAATTTTCAAATTTCGCGAAATCGAAAAAATCGAAAAAACCCCTCGAAATTTCGACTTTCGAAATCGAAATTTCGATCCAACCCTGCCCAGGACATAATAATTATCATAATCAAAACTTATATTTTTATTATAACCTTCGCCAACACTTTATTCTTTCATTCTCGCATTAGGCTGGTTGGCGATCCTATTCCTTCGCATATAATATTGTTTAAATTAGTACATATCCTAAGGCATTTGAACCAATCAAATTGAATTATATCTAAGAACTTTCGGCCTGTAAATATTTTTATATCGGTCCATGAGTAAGCTCAACACAACATTTAAAAGGCCTGAAATATGAGCTTTAACCAAAAAATCTCTATTGTACATTTTTAAGGTTGGAGTCGCTGTACATGAAATTATACACACATTAGGATTTAGACATGAACAGAGTCGCAGTGATCGTGATGATTTTGTTTGGATTCATTATGACAACATTATACCTGTAAGATCAAACTATTTTTTTTCAATATTTATTGAAATATAAAGACAAACTTAATTAGATTTATTGTTAGTTTTATTGACAAATCTGCTTCATTCAAATTTAACTTTCTAAATTTTTACGCGTTCTATGAAATTTTGTTGACAAAATCTTTAATAACAGAATATTAGGTTACAGTATAACATTTAACTTTATAATTAATGGGATAAATATATTATTAATTAGACTATTTAAAGTAAAAAGAACTTTTTCTAAATTTTAACCTTTGATTAGCCTAGAAAAATTTTATTATAAACTTTATCAACTAAAAACTAACATGAATTGGAGCAGAAAAATCATAAAAAAACTAAAATAAAAAATGTTGGTCTAAAATTTTTGGTGCTCAAATTAGCAACAATAGTAGTAATATTAAATAATTTTAACTATTACATTTGATTAATATCTCAAAACTAATCAAACCGAATTAAGAAGAAACATGCTAACTACGATATTCAAAAAACAACAAATTTGGGAGCGCCTTATGATTTTGGATCAATTATGCATTATCCACCATTTACAGGAAATAATATTGACATGAAGTATAATACTTATTTATTTACTTAAATAAAAAATGATTTGTTTAGAAAATTTTCGATTGTTTCATTAATGCATCAATACCAAAACACAATGGGGCAGAGGGATGGACCTTCATTTAAAGATATAAAACTTCTTAACAAACTTTATTGTAAGTTGGACAAACTTAAAAACACAAAAATCGATAAATAAACAATGTTTAAATCCTACTTTATTTTGCTAATAGAAACTAAAATCTAATATTATTTTAAATCTATTATTTATTCAAATAGGTTCTGAAATAAAAATTTAATTTTAATTTAGGCACCTCAGAATATAGTTATAGCTTTTTGCCGTCTAATTCAATAAATTATAATTGTGATGTAAATGAATATGAATTAAATTATGGTAAATGTAAAAATGGTGGATACCCGGACCCTTTAAATAATTGTGAATGTCGTTGCCCTGAAGGACTACATGGATATTATTGCGCTGAATTTAAATGTAAAATTTATTTTTATTTAATAGAGAAATGAGAAAAATATACAGGAAACAAAACATAAAATTAACATAGCTAAAATAAACACAACTTATTGTAAAAACAAAATAGATGAACTAAAACTTTGTTTTTTATACTAACAAAACATATGTTTAGACTTAAGTTTTTTAAAAATTAAACATGTTTAGCTGATGGTTGTAAAACAAATAAATTAACAGCAGATGTTACAAAACAATATTTTCATGTTGAATCTAAATGGGAAAACTGCTTTTTTATTATTCAGGTTAATTTATAAAAAATAATATTTAAGAATAAATTAATTATTTTAATATAAGTAAATATCATTAAATTTTTAGGGGAAAAAATTAACAAAAAGTGATATCAAACCAAAGCGTATGTTAATAAAAATTGAATATGTTAATGGATTAAATATGTGACCATCCTTGTAAAGACAATTACATAAAAATAAAATTTCTCGAAGATAAAACAGTGGAAGGTTTTAATTATTTTTTTTATTAATTTTAATTCTATTTTAGGAGCCAGAATTTGTTGCAATTATAAAATAATGCCTTTAACTATAAGTGCTGAAGTAAACACAGATGTATTAATTATGAAAAAGGGTTCAATGGGCAATGCTTTAATTAATTATCAATTAGGTAAATTATTTTATATTTTAAATATAATAATTAATGAAAATATAACTAAATAACTGTAAGGATTGTTTTTTTTACAAATATATTATTTTCCACGGGGAAGAGAACAACTTTTTGAATAAAATAATAACCCTTTTTCGTTAATAATTTTAAAAAATGAAAAAGAATGAAAAGGGAAATAATATTTTAGATTTCTAACAATAAGAAATTAGTTATTATTTAAACAGATAACTTTCTTTTAAATTCAAAATTTTTTTTTTGTTACAAATTAAATATTTATTTAAGAACTTGTTCCACACAGTGAATCATCCTCATGTAAAGAAGTTCATGAGTCCATGTTTGATAAAGATTATACAAAATCTTCAACTGGTTTACAAGTGTTTGTTAATGGAAAATAGGTAAAATTTCAACCGATGTATGGACCAAACTTTTGTCTTTCAATTAATCGAAAAAATAAATATAAAGTAAGTATTTTATTTTTTAGCTTTAAATTACTCAATCAAAAGATTAATGGTATTTATACTGTTCGAAATGCATGTGTTGAAGATTCAAGTCCAGATCCTCATTGTTATTATAGTGCATGTTTTTCTTGCATGGTAAATTAATAAAAATTTATTAAAATATTTATTTAATTAATTTTTATAATTAATTTAAAAAAAGTTAACTTTTATATAAATAATTTAAAATATTTATTTTAAAATTATTTAAATATAGTTATTAAATTTTAATTAAAGAATGTGGAAGGCTTTGATCAACCACAATGGTTTTGGAAGAGTCCTGAAGGAGAATGGATTCTTGTGACTCATTCAGGATATGTAATGAATCAAGGATAAAAATTAAATAAATTAATAATATATTTATTTATTAATTTTCACTATATTTATTTAATTAATAAACCCTACTATTAAGCTTTATTAAATAATATAAATAAATAAATTTTTTATTTAAAAGATTGAAAATATCGATAATTAATTTTTAAAAATAAATAATTTACTTTACTAGTTAATGAAAATAAAGGGAGAAGAATATAAAATAAAATTATTTAAATATTTTATTTGCTAACTGATAATGTTTTTGTTATTAAAAAAATAATGTTCGGAGTTATAGAATGAACTTTTCAAAAATCAATGCTAAATATATTGTTTACCCTATTCTTTTTTTAATAAAATTAATTTTTTTGGCACTTTCCTTAAAACATAAAAACCGGAAGCTCCTACTTATTCTTTGTATAGACGACACCCACGAGATTTTTTAACATTAAGGGTACTAATAAATAATAAAGAAAGGGGAGAGATAAAGAGAAATATTGAGCATAAAATATATGTAAATAGATAGATTAATTTAAAAATCAATGTTAAAATTTAAAATATTTCTTTTAAATAAATTTATTTATTTTTTCAAAAAAATTAATAATAAAACTTAATTCAATAAACTTTCTATAGCCTTTTATCTCTTCTTCTTAACAATAAGGCAAAAATTCTCCTCTCGAAGTTATTTAAGCATTCTATAAAAATTAATAAAAAGAAGTTTTTTTGATAAAATAATATTAAATTTGAATAATGCAAAAAATAAGAATTTGTTTAAATTATATTAAAATAAAAGAATTTTAATTTAAAAAATATTTATTTATTTAATTTAACCTAATTTGATAAACAATAACCTTTAATTTTTGTATTAAACTTGGAAATTATTAAAATAAATAATCAAATTTACAATAAATAATATTTATTGTAATTATTAAATAAAAGAATATTTAATTAATAATTCAAATAAGTCTGACTTTTGTAAAACTTGGAATTCACTATATAGAGAAGTAATTGTAATCGTATCTTATTCCATTACAAAATAAATAAACTAATTTAAATTAAAAAAAGCCTTATAAATAGAAATCAACAAATAAATAAAAATAATTGCAAAATTATTTAAATGTTTATTAGATTCAGTTGATGATTTAAAAATAATTGGATGTTTTGTTGTAATATTTCCAATAGATGTTGCATGTTTTTTAGATGTTGTTTTGTTAGTTATAATAGTTTCAGTTGTTGTTGTTAGAGGTAGTAAAGTTTCAACATTACAAAAATCAGTTTTATTACATGTTTTACAACTTTGAAATTTTAAATGTTTAGGGCAATCACCACAATTTTGTTCAGCTTAAATTTAAAAAACATTTAAAAACATCTAAAAACCTCTTCCAAAAACATCCCTTGCAATATAACAACTTTGAAAACCATAATCACATTTCTTTTCTTTCATTTTATAAGGTTGAAAATGAGGGTTTAGATGAAAACATTTAATAGGTGTTGGAAGTATTGTTTCATTATTACAAAGGAAAGTTGAACAATTATTGCATTTCGTTAAGTTTTGAAAATCTGAACATTTACCACAACCTTGAACCAAACCTTTAAAATTAATTTAAACATTTAATTAATATATTATTTACCCATTTCTTCAACACCAACAAAACAAGTTTCTTTCTCACATATTCTATTTCCCTTTTTTGCTTCCCATTCATTAACATTCTTCTCCCAACAAAACAATTGATGTTCAAAGAAAGAATCAGAATTACAACTTGGACTGTTATTACACTGTGCACATTGAACATTTGTCATATTTATTTGCTTTAATTTATTAACAAGAAAAGTATCATTAGTTGTTTTAATGTAAGATAATTCAAAAATTTCTGTTGGACATGTTCCACAATCATAATGGTATTGCTCTACTTTATTTTCTTAAAATAAATATTACATTTAAAAGCAATTTAAATTAAGGTATTTAAATTAAGTCTAACAGAGAAAGATAACCTATTCTATGTTCTCTGCCCTTTTTTCTTTAATTTATCCTTCCACTTGTTCTTTTAACATACAATTTTTATTTTTTAAAAATAAAAATAAAAATGACTCAACCTTAAAGAATTGTATTTCTACAATTAATTCATTTTTTCTTAAATATTACACTACCAAAATCACTATATTTTATTCAAAATTACCTCCATGTTGCTCAACAATTCTGGCAATATAACATTCACTTGTTGGACATTCTTTAACACTTTTTCCATCCGAACCCAAACAGAAGTAAGGAAAATTCTCTCCTTCATTGCATAAATTTTCTTTACATGTTTTACATGTTTTTGATGAACATTTTCCACAACCAAACAAAACTTTAAACAAAACATAAAAACATTATTTTGAATAGAATTAAAACCTTTGTTTGTTTTTGATCTTTCAGTAAAACAAACATTATTATATGAAGCAAAACATTTTTTTCCATTATTTCTAAAACAAACTTTATCAACAAGGCTTTCAACATTACAATAATTTTCTTTACATTCTTTACATGATTTTTCTGAATAACACAACCCACACTTTTGTTTCACTTAAATTACTTTAATTAATTATTTATTTGTATATAAAACAAACAATTTCCATTCAAAAGTCGTTCAACAATACAAGCTTTATCGCATTGGATTTTCAAATTTCTAGGGTTTAATTTGTCTATTTCATTATCCAAACAAAAGAATGCATTATCAAACAATTCTTTTGTATTACATAATGGAGTGTTACATAATACAGTTTGTATGTTATGATTACGTTCATCACCACAACCAGCATTTGAATCTAAATTTAAATTCAAATAAAATATGTATATTTAACTATTTAATACTAATTGAAAACCATATATACTTTTGAAAGTTAGTACAGTTTAATCTTTTACAAAAATAATTATTACAACCTTTATCAATAAAACATTCACTTGTTGAACATTCTTTAACACCTCCATTCGAGTTTAAACAAAAATAAGGAAAATTCACTACTTCATTGCATAAATTTCCTTTACATTCCTTACATGCTTTAGATGGGCATTTTCCACAACCATACAAAACTTTAAATAAAATATTAAGAATATTCTGAATGGAATTGAAACCTTCATTTGTTTTTAATCTTTCATTAAAACAAACACCATTATACGATGTGAAACAAGTTTTTCTATTATTTTCCCAACATGTTATATCAACATGTTTAATTTAATTTACCATTTATTTACAAATTTAACTAACCACGACTAATAAAACAGTAAAAATCACATCCTATTATTTTCCCATCGTGGTCATAACAAAAAGTAATTTTTCCTTCATCATTACAATAATCCTTTTTGTACTCTATGCAACTTTTGCGTCCAGCACATCCCCCGCATCCTTTGTCAACTTAATTAAATAAAAATAATTTTATGAGCAATACGTGAACAAAAAAAAACAAATCACGACAAAAAAGTACATAAATTAAAAGTTAAAATATTTAGGTGGTAAATACTGAATGGTCTACATGAAAGGGAATGGTACCAATTGACTTAAATAATCGAATATATTCGTCTTCATTCGTTGACTTTTTGAAGTCCCTTTTCTAATGTAATAACCTATACTACCTACCCTTTATTTGTCGTGCTACTCCCTATTCAATATTTTAAAGAGAATAATAATAAAATGTTAATACATGAATTCATTCCTTTTATCTCGATAAAACAAGAACCAGCATATGGTGTCTTACATTTATAGCCGCTCGACCCTTTCCAGCAAACCTTCTCGATAGATTCTACCTTATTACAATAATCTTCGTGACATATTTTACATATAGTGTTAAAATCCAAAAACATTGAATTTAAATCATCTTCACAACCTTGACTTGCTAAAATAAATTATTAATTACTCTTGATTTTTAACAAACATTCTCCATGTTTATCTCGACAAACCGCGCATGGTGAACCTTTACAACTATTATCTGGTAGACATTTTAATTCGACAGGGTCGTCCAAGTCAATGAAACTTAACTAAATTAATAATTATATATCCAGGAAAATTATTTTTTTAAACATTATTTTTTGTTTTTCAAACAAAAAAAAATTTTTCAATAATTTATTTATTTATTATTCTACAATATTTCTAGTAAAAGAAAGCAATTTTGAGAAAATTAAAATTTCAAAATTTTTAAATTGGTTAATTTAATTTAAAATTACCTCAAATAATAACAATAATATTATTTTTAAAGTTATCAACATAAACATTTTAAACAAGTGAAACTTTAATTAAACTTGTTGTTTAATGTATAAATAAAAAATGTTTAAAAAAATTGTTTATTAAAATAATTAATTGTAAATAATGATTGAATTATTTAATTAAATTTTAGATTAAAAATATTAGTCATATGTACATATTATTTTATTTAATAAATATAAATAAATAATTTAATTAAATTGTTTATTTATTTTAAATAATCAGATAATAATAAATTAATATTTAAAATTAATGTAAATTAATTAATGTTAAAAAAGTATGTAGAAAATTGAAAAAAAAATCGATTGAATAAAATATAATAATTAAATTAAAATATTAAATAATATAAACTTTACTACTAATTAATTTATTTTAAATTAAAAATTTTAAAGGGAATCTCTCAAGTTTAATGTAAACTATACAATTAAATTTAAATAAATAAACAAAACTTGTTTTAACTAAACAATTTAAAACTTAAAACTTGAATAAATGTTTTTAATGAATGTTTTTATTAAAGTTGGAGTTGACTGAAGAGTTAATCCGGAAAAATAGATCTTTCCGGAAAAGTTGCAAATATAAAAGGAAGTTTTCTATTCAATGATTGATATATCCATTAAATTCTTAAATAGTTTTCAACTTAAATTAAGGGAAATAAAGTTGGTAGTTGATTGCTTAACTTGTTACCTTTCATTATTAGACAAGAGTCTTTTGTATTTTACAAAAATGTTTTTTTTTGAATATTCCAAATTATATTTAGAATTATTACTTGAATGAAAATATTTTATAAAATAATTAATTAATATATTTTATTTATTAAATTTTAATTATTGTTAAAAATTAATGGATTTATTTTTTTTAATTTTTTTACTACATTTTTATTTATGAATCATAGTTTATCTTACTTCAATTTTTAATGCTTTTTTATTTACAATTATCATTAAAATGATCATTACCCAAGAATTTTACAATATTTAATTTAAAAAAAGATTATAATCATAAATTGATCAAATTAATTTAACTATTATTTTGTAACTAAATAATATTTTTAAAATACAAATCAACTTTATTTTTTAATTAAAATTTTATTTTTAAAGTTAATATTATTAATATTTAATGTGGCTAATTAATTTATTAATTATTTGCTTGTTAAATATTCTGGTCATTTTTAAAATATTTTTTAAATGATTTAAATACGAATAAAACGTTTTCTTTTATAAATTTTTAATGCTTTAAGAATTTTAGTAACTATCAATAAGTTTTAAAAAACAAGTTTTATAAATAAACTTCAAAGATTTTTACTAAAACAAAATTGTGCTTTTATTATAGTTTCTTCCAAATTGTAATGCTTATGCCATTGGCACGCGACATAAACGTTTTGGTTTATATTGTTACGAAAAAACAATGGAAGATGAAACAAAAGAAGGGACAACCCCATGCGATACTCAATGTCGTGTTATTCGATATGGGGGAAGCTGTTTGTTTAAAGTTAAAATAAATAAATTTATTTTAGTGATACAAGATTGTGAGTTATGTAAAACAGCTAAAGAAAAAAGAGTAAAGATAGATTGTAAAAATTGTGGAACAAATTATTGTAATGAAGAAAAACTTGTTGGTATTGCATGTTGGGAAGCCGTAGATTGGTTTTGGGCTAAAAATTGTCATACTTCATATAATGGTATTTGTTTTACTGAAAGATTACAAACACATGAAGGTTCTACTTCCATTTAGAAACTTTTTAATATTTTGTTTAAAGTTAATCGTGGTTGTGGAAAATGTCCATCCAAAGCATGTAAAGAATGTAAAGGGAATTTATGCAATAATGAAGAGAATTTTCCTTATTTTTGTTTAAACTCGAATGGAGGTGTTAAAGACTGTCCAACAAGTGAATGTTATATTGATGAAGGTTAGTAAAATTATTTTTTAAAAACTTCATTTTAATTAAACAAATATAATTTTGCACTCTTAACTATTGGTTGTAGTAATTTATAATTTTAGATTCAAATTCTGGTTGTGGTGGTGATCGTAATCAAAAGAGAAAGCATGCATTATGTAAAACTCCATTATGTAATACAAAAAAATTATTTGATGAAGCATTATTTTGTTGGGACAAACCAATAGATGAATCAAAAGTACGAAAAATAAAAGCTGGATGCAATACAGCATGTGGTGTTGCTCGTCGGTCAAACGGACATAGTTTGTTTCTAAGAACCAATATAATAAATTTATTTTAGTAATACACGGATGCTGGAGATGTGCAACGGATAAAGAAGCATCTTCAAGAGAATCATGTAAAAATTGTAAAACACATTATTGTAATGAGGAAAAACTTGTTGATATTACATGTTGGGAAAATGATAGAAAAACTTGTTTCACATCGTATAATGGTGTTTGTTTTAATGAAAGATTAAAAACAAATGAAGGTTTTACTTCCATTCAAAATAATGTTTTCATGTTTTGTTTAAAGTTTTGTATGGTTGTGGAAAATGCCCATCCAAAGCATGTAAAGAATGTAAAGGGAATTTATGCAATCATGGAAGAGATTTTCCTTATTTTTGTTTAAACTCGAATGGAGGTGTTAAAGAATGTTCAACAAGTGAATGTTTTATTGACAAAGGTTGTAATAATTATTTTTGTAAAAGGTTAACTGTACTATGAAAATCAAAACTATATATGGGTTTCAATTAGCTTTAAATAATTAAATATATTTTATATTAATTTAAATTTAGATTCAAATGCTGGTTGTGGTAGTGAACATAATAAAAACATAGAAACTGCATTATGTAACACTCCATTATGTAATACAAAAGAATTATTTAAAAAAACATCATTTTGTTTGGAAAAACCAACAAATGACGCAAAAGCACAAAAAATGAAATCCGGATGTAATACAGAATGTGGGGTTAATCGACGTCCGAATGGAAATTGTTTGTTGCTTAAAAAATTTAATTAATTTATTTTAGTAATACAAGGATGTTGGGTATGTTCAAAAGATAAAAAAATTTCTTCAACGGAATCATGTAAAAATTGTAAAACACATTATTGTAATGAAGAAAAACTTGTTGATATTACATGTTGGGAAAATAATAGAGAAACATGTTTCACAACATATAATGATGTTTGTTTTGTTGAACGAACAAAAACAAATGAAGGTTGTACATTAAATAAACTTAAAAAACATAAGAATATTTCCTGAATTCAATAATTATTTATTTTTTTTTTAAAGTTAATCGTGGCTGTGGAAAGTGTCCATCTAAAGCATGTAAAACTTGTAAAGGAAATTTATGCAATGGTGAAGTAAATTTTCCCTATTTTTGTTTTGGTTCAGATGGAAACACTGTAAAAGAATGTACTACGAAGGAATGTTATATTGACAAAGGTTAATAAAAATTATTTGATTTATTCTGAAAATGCCTTAATTATTTAAAAGTTAATGTTTTAAACGTTAAATAAACAATTTTAGATTCAAACGCTGGTTGTTTTGGAGAACATAACAAAACTATACCTTTTGTAAAATGTAATAATACATTATGTAATACAAAAGAATTGTACAATAAAACATTGTTTTGTTTATACAAAGAAACAAATGAATTAAACACACAAAAAATGACAAGTCAATGTGATAAAACATGTAGTGTTGTTCGAAGTTTGAATGGAGAATGTTTGTTAAAAGTTTTAAATAGATAAAATTTGTTTTAGTACAACAAGGATGTTTTAATTGTTTAAAAGAAAAGACTGTTTCATGTAAAACATGTAATAAAGTTTATTGTAATGAAAAGAAACTTGTTGACAATGTTTGTTTTGAAAATAAAAACAAAACATGTTTTACACCATATGATTCATATTGTTTTATTGAGAGAACGAAAACTAATGAAGGTTTTTTATACCTGCTTAAAAGTCTTTATTTTATTTATATAAAGTTACTCGTGGATGTGGAAAATGTGCATCTAAAGCATGTAAGGAATGTCAAGGAAATTTATGCAATGTTATGGTAAAATTTCCCTATTTCTGTTTCGGCTTAGATGGAAAAACTGTTAAAGAATGTTCGAAACCTGAATGTTATATTGATAAAGGTCAGTATATTTTTGTATCAGGTAAAAAAGTGAGTTTTAAACAATTTTAGATTCAAACGCTGGTTGTTTTGGAGAACATAATAAAACTATACCTTTTGCAAAATGTAATACTACATTATGTAATACAAAAGAATTGTACAATAAAACATTGTTTTGTTTATACAAAGAAACAAATGAATTAAACACACAAAAAATGACAGTTCAATGTGATAAAACATGCGGGGTTGTTCGGAATTCTAATGGAGAATGTTTGTTAAAAATTTTAAATAAATAAAATAATTTGTTTTAGTACAACAAGGATGTTTTGATTGTTTAAAAGAAAAGACCTCAAATGTTTTATGTAAAACATGTAATAAAGTGTATTGTAATAAGGAAAAACTTGTCGACAAACATTGTTTGGAAACTTATGGAAAAACATGTATTATAGCATATGATGCCCCTTGTTTTGTTGAGAGACTAAAAACAAATGAAGGTTTTTATGTTTTTAAAAAATAGACTTGAACCTAAAAAATGAAACAAACTTTTAACTAATCCTATTTTAATTGTAAAAGTTGTTTAATAATTTTTCTAACTCGAAGATGAGCAGTTTAGTTAACTAATTTATTGAGATCTGCTTTGCTAAATTTCAAATAAATATACAGGTAACTACAATTATGGTTGTGGAACTTGCAGTTCTCGACATAATGAGTGTGCTGAATGTACTGGCCACAAATGTAATGATGAAACATTTGCAAAGTCAAAACTTTTTACTTGTTTAACAACGGAAAAAAAGCCTATAATTTGTTCCTTTGGTATAAACGAATGTTATTATAAACATGGGGTAAGTTTTTTAAGTTTTGTTGCCAAACAAACATTAAATGTTTTTTAGCTCGATGGTACATTTGCAGATTGTGGAAAATGTCCCAAAGGGGATTCCCAATGCGTTGAGTGTAAAACTAAGAACTGTAATACAAAAGAATTGTTTGATAAAACATTGTTTTGTTTGGTAAAAAATACAACAGAATTAAATCCAAAAAAGATGATAAGAGGGTGTAATACATCATGTGGCGTATTGAGAAATATAAATGGAGAATGTTTGTTAAAATTAAAACATTAAAATGTTTGTTTTAGTGATTCAAGGTTGTTGGACATGTCCATCTAATAAAGAAATCTCTTCTAAACAATCATGCAAAACATGTTCGGAAGATTATTGTAATGAAGAAAAACTTGTTGCTAAAGTTTGTTGGGAAGGTCATGACAAAACATGTTTTACGCCAAATAATGCAACTTGCTTCGTTGAAAGTCCAAAGACACATGGAGGTTACTTTTAAAATTATATCTCATTTTTTAATCAACCCTTAAAAGGTAAATATAACTTGAAAATAGGTACATACATCGGTGGTTGTGGAAAATGTAATTCGATAGGATGTGTTGAGTGTAATGGAAACAAATGTAATGATGAAAGTTTTGCCAACCTAAAATTATTTACTTGTTTAACAAATAAAGAAAAATCTGTGATTTGTGGTTCGGAAATAAATGAATGTTACTTTAAACGAGGAGTAAGTTTTAAATTATAAGCAAACATTATCCGTCTCTAATTCACTAGGTTTTATCTTTCATATCCAAATTTTAGTAAATATTGTAGTTATTAAATATAATGCTTCATTTTAAAAATAAAGCAGAATAATATAAATATTATTTAGAATGATGGCGATGTCAGTGGTTGTGGAAATTGTAAAGAAGGAGGTGCTCAATGTATTGCATGTAAAACCAAAAACTGTAATACAAAAGAATCGTTTGATAAAACATTATTTTGTTTTGAAAAGAACACAACAGCATCAAATGCAACAAAGATGGAAAATCCATGTAGTAAAACATGTGGCGTTGCACGAAATTTGAATGGAGATTGTAACTATATATTAAAATAAATAAATAAATATAATTTAGTAAAACAAGGCTGTTGGGAATGTTCAACAGATATAGATATATCTTCAAGAGAGGTATGTAAAACATGTAACAAAGCTTATTGTAATGAAAAACAACTTGTTGATGATGTTTGTTGGGAAAATAATGGAAAAACATGTTTTAAACCATTTAATAGTTCATGTTTTGTTGAGAGAACAGAAACAAATGAAGGTTGTTTAGAATTAGTTTTTTGTTATTTTTTGTGAAATCTTAGCATTTTATGGTTGTGGAAGCTGTCGTTCATATTCTGAAGAATGTATTGACTGTATTGGGACCAAATGTAATAATAAAACATTTGCCATGTCTAAACTATTCACTTGTCTAACAAATGAAGAAAAGCCTATAATTTGCCCTTCTGGGACAAATGAATGTTATTACAAACTAGTAGTATGTTTTATAGGCTGCCACTTTAAATATGGGTAAATTACATTTTTAGCTTGATAAGGTATTTGCAAATTGTGGAAAATGTTCATATAAAGAATTTGATTGCATTGATTGTAAAACTAAAAATTGTAATACGAAAGAATTGTTTGATAACACATTATTTTGTTTGGAAAAAAGCACAACAGAATTAACAGCAACAAAGATGAAAGGTCCATGTAGTAAAACATGTGGCGTTTCAAGAAATGAGAATGGAGAATGTTTGTTGTAAATTAAAACAAATTATTTTATTTTAGTAAAACAAGGCTGTTGGGAATGTTCAGATAATAAGAAAGAGAATTGTAAAACATGTAGCAAAGATTATTGTAATGAGGAAAAAATAGTTGATAAAGTTTGTTGGGAAAATAATTACAAAACATGTTTTACATCATATGATGTTCCTTGTTTTGTTGAGAGAACAAAAACAAATGAAGGTTTGATTTAAAATTAAGCAATTAGAAATATTTTTGCATTTATTTAACCAACAAAATATGTTATTTACCTAAATTAAAAATAGGTACGTACAATTCCGGTTGTGGGGCTTGTTCTCATTCTACAGAATGTTTTGAATGTAGTGGGAATAAATGCAATGATGAACATTTCGCTATTTCTAGATTATTCAGTTGTTTGAGTAATTCAGAAAAGCCTGTATTTTGTGTTTCTGGAATTAATGAATGCTATTATAGTAATGGAGTAAGCTTTTAATGCTTAATTAATTTCCTTCTATAATTTAATATTGTTTTAGCTTAATGAAGATACCGCTGGGTGTGGAAACTGTCCTGACGAAGAATTTCAATGCGTTGAGTGTAAAACTAAGAATTGTAATACGGAAAAATTGTTCGAGGAAACTTTGTTTTGTTTGGAGAAAAGTACAACGGAATTAAACACAAAAAAGATGACAAGGGGATGTAATACATCCTGTGGTGTATTGAGACATTTAAATGGAGAATGTTTGTTAAGATTAAAACATTAAAAATGTTTGTTTCAGTGATTCAAGGCTGTTTAAAATGTTCAGATAATAAGAAAGAGAATTGTAAAACATGTTCGGAAGATTATTGTAATGAGGAAAGACTTGTAAATAAAGTTTGTTTGGTAAATAACGGAAAAACATGTTTTACTCCATATGATGCTACTTGTTTTGTTGAGAGAACAAAAACAAATGAAGGTTTAACAAAAATTTATTTTATGTTTTATTTTTAAATGTTTTAGCAATTTATGGCTGTGGGAGTTGTCGCTCGAATTCTGAAGATTGTGTTGAGTGTAATTTAAACAAATGTAATGATGAACAATTTGCTATCTCTAAATTATTTACATGCTTAACGAAGGAAGAGAAGCCTTTTATTTGTTCTGGTGTAAACAAATGTTATTATAAACAAGGAGTAAGTTTTGGGTTATATATTTATACTTTAAAATATTCACTCCGTGCAAGAACTTATATATTTTTTTTAGCTCGATGGAGTTTATGCTGGTTGTGGAAAATGTCTAACCGGAGAGTTTCACTGTTTTGATTGTACAATTAAAAATTGTAATACAAAAAAGAATTTTGATGAAGCATTTAAGTGCCTTCAGGGTACTGAGAAATATACATCTGCAGAATCGAGGGGATGTCAGTCAGACAAATGCTTTATTTCATTAGATTTTGATAAAGGTTTATAATTTAAAGTAATTGGAAAAAATAATTTAAGATTCAAACGATAATGTAATTTTGAATAAATATACAAAACAAGGATGTGGAGAGTGTTCACCCAATGATCCTTATTGCAGGACATGTACAAGTAATTTATGCAACACAAAAGAATTTTATAACGAAATTCATTATTGCTGGAAAAATAATGAAGAAGTTTTATTATGTAATAGAAAGAAATACAATGGAAATTGCTATTTTAGTGTTTTAGTTGATGAGTCAGGTAAATCTATAATTAATTTAAACATTTTTAAATTTTTAGAAGACGAAGAAAGTTCAATTAAAAAATATAGTAGACAAGATTGTGGAAAGTGCCCATCACAATCAACTCAATGCCGAACATGCAATTTACAACTTTGTAATACAGAAATGTTTTACAAACAAAAACATTATTGTTTTACAAAAGAAAATGTTGTAGAAACATGTGATATTAAAACATGTTATTATGCTGTTATAAACAATAAAATAGGTATAAACATTAGTTTAAACAAATGTTTTAAATAAATTATTTTTTAAGTTGAACAAGGTTGTGGTAATAAAACTGATTGGAAAGAAGAAAACGTACAAGTTGTTACATGCAATAAAAAATCTTGCAATACTAAAAAATTGTTTAAAAACAGTCTTTTTTGTTTAAATAAAGGAAAAGATGATATGGAAGAGTCAAGGCGAAATTTAAACCACTGTGAACAACAATGCTTTGTTGGTCGACATTTAGATGGCAATTGTATGTTAATAATTGAAATAATTATTTAAAAATATTTTTAAGTTGAACAAGGTTGTGGAAATTGTCCATTGAATATTGATGAATGCAAAACTTGCAAAGAAAGCTTTTGTAACGAGAAGAAAATTGTCCCTAAATATTGTTGGATAGATGAAGTGGAAACATGTAAAACAACATATAATGGTCCTTGTTATATGGAAAGAACAAAATCTAACGATAGTAATTAATCTTTTCCTTTTAAAAATATTTTCTAAATTCAGTTAAACAAGGTTGTGGAAAGTGTACACATGTATCATGTAGAGAGTGTTATGATAATCGCTGCAATGATTGGAAGAATTTTCCTTATTATTGTTATAATACTACTGCTGGAAAACATAAAGTTGAGCATTGTAGCACTCCTGATTGTTATATTATTAAGAATGATAAAGGTAAAAATGTTTTGTGTTTTTTTTGTTTGTTTTTCTTGTTTTACAACATTTATGTCCATTATGTTTTTGTTTTTATTGTTTTGTTTGTTTTCTGTTATGTTTAATCTGTTGTTTTAGTTCTTGAGTTGTTAAACATATATTATTTTTTATGTTTTGATGTTTTCAAATTCTTTATTTGTTTCATGATTTTTTTACAATAGGAAAAAGTTTGTTTTTTTTGTTTATTAACATTTTCTGAACTAGTATGAAATAATTTTGAATTTTTAGGATATCAGTATGATTGTGGAGGATGCTTTAGTCCAAATTTATACGATAAATCTAATATTACTAATTATCCATGTGCAGAATGTAGAAATAGTCCATTATGCAACACTGAACAATTTTTTGAAAAACAATTGTTTTGTTTGGAAAAGGAAGAAAATCAACAAATTAAAACAAAAGGAATCAGAGTTTGTACTGTTAAATGTTTTGTACACAGAAATAATGTAACTGGAAATGGTAATTGTTTATATTTATATTATATTATAACTTATTTTCAGTAACGCAAGGCTGTGGAACTTGTGATCAAAACATTGGATCTGATGATTGTGCAACATGCAAAGAGAATTATTGTAATGAAGAAACACTTGTTCACAAACATTGTTTTGCTGATAATGGAACAAAGTGTAAAATACCTGCAAACATTCCTTGCTATTCATGGAGAACACAAACAAATAACGGTTTTGAATAAATTTAATTAATTAAAATTATTTAATTTGAAGTAAGTAAAGGGTGTGATTATTGTCCTTTTTTTACTTGTAAAGAATGTAACGAGCATCTTTGTAATGTTGGAGAACCTCCTTTCTATTGCTTTGGAGTTTCTGCTAGTTATAAAGAATGTAAAGATAATAATTGTTATATTGCAAGAATTGAGGAACAAAATGAAGGTATTTTTAAATAAATTTCAGTGTTTTCAATTAATTTTTATTTTAAGAGAATAAAATAGAGCAATACCACTATGATTGTGGAACATGTCCAACAGAAATTCTTGATTTATCTTACATTAAAACAACTAATGATACTTTCCTTGTTAATAAATTAAAGAAAATAAATATGACTATTGCTCAATGTGCGCAGTGTAATAACTCTCCAAGTTGTAATTCTGATTCTTTCTTTGAACATCAAATGTTTTGTTGGGAGAAGAATGTTAATGAATGGGAAGCAAAAAAGGGAAATAGAGTATGTGAGAAAGAAACTTGTTTTGTTGGTGTTGAAGAAATGGGTAAATAATATATTAATTAAATGTTTAAATTAATTTTAAAGGTTTGGTTCAAGGTTGTGGTAAATGTTCAGATTTTCAAAACTTAACAAAATGTAGTAATTGTTCAACCGTCCTTTGTAATAATGAAAAAATACTTCCAAAACCTATTAAATGTTTTCATCTAAACCCCCATTTCCAACCTTATAAAATGCGAGAAAAGAAATGTGATCATGTTTTTGAAAGTTGTTATATTGCAAGGGATGTTTTTGGAAGAGGTTTTTAGATGTTTTTAAATGTTTTTTTAAATTTAAGCTGAACAAAATTGTGGTGATTGTCCCAAACATTTAAAATATCAAAGTTGTAAAACATGTAATAAAACTGATTTTTGTAATGTTGAAACTTTACTACCTTTAACAAAAACATCAAAAACAAAAAAAACTAAACAATTCCAACAACCAAAAAAACATCTTAAAAAGATACAACAACTATAGAAAAAGTTAAAACAAAACATTTAATTATACAAAAGTAATCTACTGAATCTAATAAATATTCACTTAAATTTACAATTAATTTTTTATTTGTTAATTTCTATTTATAAGGCTTTTTTAATTTAAATTAGTTTAATTATTTTTAAGGAAATAAGATGAGAATTACAGTTACTTCTCTATATAATGGATTCCAAGTTTTACAAAAATCCACTACTTACAGATATCTAAAGTCGATTGTATCCTTTTTGAACTATAATTACTTAAAATATTTTTTATTGTACATTTGATTATTTTTGCGTAAAAATTTTCGGTTCGAATAAAATTAAGTTCATTCTATTTATTTTAAATTATGTATGTATAGGATTAAACAAATATTTAACTCATTGTTTAAGGGGAAATTAAATTACATAATATTTAAAGAAATAATTCAGGAGGACCATTTTTACTTAAATTAGATGAAGAAATAAAGCTTTCGAAAGCATACTACTAGACTAGATTCCCATTTTTAACTAAATTAAATATTTGGACTAATTGGCTTTTAGTAAAACATAAAAACAAATGAAAGTTGTTGCTAAAAAAAGTTTTAGTTCTTTCATATTTTTTGAACTTAAACAAAATTAATTAATTTGACATATATTTATGACTTTTTTTTATTTAATTTTTATGCATTTGGACTTATGTTTTATATCGATTTTTTTAAATTTTGGTTTTTATCGATTTAATAGGGATTTTTTATAAATTCAAATGAAATTTTATTTGCCAAAAAAATTATTGGGGAGGGGATATATAAAAAGATTTGCATGACATCGCTTACGAAAGGGATAATTGATTGAGAAATTAACAAATAAATTTAAATTATTTGAGTCATAACTTTTAATATTTAAAATTTATTTAGGGTAACATTACTTAAACATTTTTCTTCGTTAAAAATAAGTTTAATTGTCTTTTCTATTTAATAACAAAAACATTAAAACTGTTAGGGAATATAGAGAAATAAGTTTATTTTAAATAAACAAAACAAATTAAATTTGTTTTACAACACGCAAATGTTTTGTTTTAAATGTTTTTTAGACTTAAGCAGCCATTGTCCAATGCACTTTATGTGTGTTACTTTAAAATAAAACACAAAATACAAGTCTGTAATAGCGTGGTG
The DNA here is from genome assembly GCA_036172905.1 of Meloidogyne graminicola. Taxonomy (NCBI): domain Eukaryota; kingdom Metazoa; phylum Nematoda; class Chromadorea; order Rhabditida; family Meloidogynidae; genus Meloidogyne; species Meloidogyne graminicola. Next base: position 335,269 of record JARPZY010000002.1, read on the forward strand.
GAATAATATTTTATTTCACTCTTTAACTACTCCTTTAATTTAAATAAATAAATTATTAATATTTTTTATTATTACAAAATTTAATTTATTATTTTTTTTTTCAATTTTCATTAAAGTTATTATGTTTGTTTGTAAATATTCCTTACTGTTATTTTTGATATTTTGTCAATTTAATGTTATCAAGTCTATGAATAATGATGAAGAAAATACAGAAATTTTTAATGATTTGGATGATCTAGTTACTGATTATAAAGAGAAAAAACGTAAATTTATTTATTTAATTATATTTTTTTAAAATATGCCCTCAGGGAATTTATTTAATACTTATGCTTCAAATGGTAGGTTTGCTAATTCAGAGGGTCTATTACAAGGGAAAATTTATTTTCGAAAATAGTTAAGATGAAAGAATTAAATTGTTTCCTTTAATTGATTTAATTTATTTAAAGCAATATATAGACCAAGTTATTACAAATATTCGTTTGATTTACATCTTGAAAGAGAGATTAAAAAAGCAGTGTCAAATATTTTAGAAGAAAAATGGCTGAAAATAAAAAATAATTCTGGACCTTTAAAACCTTCATCATCTGTTAGCAATGTTAAAAAACCTAGAAATTTATTTTTTGACAAAACAAATTTTCAAATGATTAAAATTGAAGATATTTTACCAAATTATTATAAAGAAAAAGGTATCCCCTTTTTAATTAATATTTTTTAAAATTATTACTTTAGCTGTTAAACAATTAAAAACAACAGGAAAGAGAAGTGAAAGAAAGAGGAAAAATTTTAAAAATTTAGAATTGGATGAATTTCCAAAAATAAAATTTGATAATGGAGAATCAAGCAATTCAAAATTAAATGAAAAAAATGAAGAAGGTAAATAAAAAAATATAAAGTTAACATTTTTTAGAATTAAATTAATCAATAAAAGCTTTATTGAAAAATAAAACATTTTTGTTTAAAAAATTAATTAAGATGCTAACAAACAAGTTCATGTTGATAATAAAAATAACAATGAAACAAACAACACAGAAAAAAAAGTTTACAACTTTGATTTGAACTTACCAGCAGAAGAAGCAATTGTTCAAATTAGTAGTTCTGAGGATAATGTTTAAAACATGTTTTTATTTATGAAAAAATAAAAGTTTTTAACAAGCAAAATTTAAAAAACATTTAGGTTTATTTTTAAAGAAAATTAACAATGTTTTACAACAATTAAATTAAAAAATAAAACTAAATTCAGAATTTTCACTTAAATTTACCAAACATTAGCCAACATTTATAAATTTTAAATTCTAAATTAAAAAACAATTTTTTACTCTATTTTTTAAAGTTTAGTTTATATTTTTATATAAAGTTTAAAAAAAGTTGTGTTAAAATATAAATTTAAATGTAGAGCGTGTAATTATTAGTGTTCGGCACAATTCGGTACTACCGCGGTACTTTCGGGAGTACCGACCCAGTACTTTTCGGTACTACTGGTATTGGTATTGTACCGACCAGTTTTTTGAAAATTCGGTACTTTTTCAATACCAATACTTTTCGGTACTACTGGTATTGGTATTGGAAATACTCATTTGCCGAACACTAGTAATTATATAAAGACATGGGTAGAGAGCACAGAGCAGGTTATATTTCTCTGTCTCTTTGCACTTGAAAATTGTTTTTTTCTTAATATATGTAATTATTAATCTTTTGACAATTTTTTAAAAATAAAAATTTTTAAAGTATTCATTTAATCTATCAATTTTAAATAAATAGAATAAAATAAGAAAAATATTTTAAATAAATAGTAAAGTCCCTAAAAGAAATGCTTAACTAAAGTTTTGAATAAATATCTAAAGAATTTTTGATATTTAATGAATTTAATTTTGGTGTACAAAATTAATCTCTCCTGGATGAATAGAATGGTCATATGGAATATTCGATTCAATAGCTTTTTGAACGGCGGTCAGAAAAATTTCTTTAGGTTTTGCTTCTTGTTTATGAAGTTGTTTAGCAAGTTTTTGTACATTTTTTTCGTACATATTTCTTAAATATAAATAAAAATTTAGAAATATTATTTAAATTTAACCTCCCATTACAAAAACAACCAAAAAAATGAGGACATTTAGTTGTCAAAATATCCTCCATTGCTTTATCAAATTGTAAATGAAAGTCCTTTGCAGAAACCCAAATTCCAACATTTTTATATTCAACAACAGAAGCATTATATCTTTGATCACCTAATAAAGGTATGCAAATAACAGGTACACCAGCATATAAAGCCTTTTTTTTTAAATTTTTTTATTTTATTTAAATATAACCTCTGTCAAACTATTCTGCCCACAATGAATTATTGCAATTTTAGTGTTTCTTTGAGCTTAATAAAAATTGGCAATTTATTTAAAAATGAAAAAACAATTTTTAAAAGATTTAAAGGAAAAAATAAACAATATTTTCATTATTTTAAACTAAATATTGATCAAGTAAAATTTTAAAAAATTTTTTTACTAAAATTTACCGAGAATTTCACGTTGTGAAATATATCCTTCAATAATTGTAACATTTTCAGGTATATTAATCCTATTAGTGCTTAACAAATCTGAGGGAATTCTTACCAAAAAATCGCATTGTGAATGTTTTGCAAATGTTTCAAACATTACAATTAATTTTTCTTGATTAATTCCGTTAAATGTTGCAAGTGTTCCAATGCTTAAAAATCCAAGACAATCTTTCTAAAAAAAGTTTTTTACTTTAAAGAAACTTATGTTTGATTTATTGTTTTAAACTTTTTTAAGAAACAATTTTAATGTTTTTCTCTAAGAAAGTTTTTATATTAATTTATTTAAATAATAAACAAAAGTTTAAGTTTATTAAGTTTAATAAAAACTTTACCGTAGTATTATGAACAACATTAATAGATGCTCGTGTCAAAACTTTTCTTTTGTAAGTTTTCAACATTTCATCCCCGATAGCAACACCTCCAATATATCCAACTTTTTCATTTAATTGTTTAGATAAGTTTGGTCTTGGATAAGCAACAATGTTTGAATGATTTACCAAAAAATAACGAACATTAGCAAAAAGTTGAGTTAATGGAGGGATGTGTTTTAAATTATTTATTCCTTTATACCATTGTTGAGCATAAGCATAAATTTCATTATATTCTATTGAATAAATGTTTTGAAACTTTTCAATCAAGTTTAGAATATTAACTTTGTTTTGCTTCTGTCGATTACTTCCGTGTTTAAGGATTTCGGCCCCTTTTAATCCATCGCCTTTTTGCGCCGAATAATGCTCTAAATATTTATTTATTTATTTAATTGTTTAAAAACAATTTAATATTATTACCTTAACCTTTTTTACTATTTATATAATTTTAATTATTAATATTTATTTACTTTATCAAAAACAAATAATTATTACTCAAAATAGGCTTATCCACTTTAAGTGATTTTTTTAAATTTTCATTTTATTTCTTAGACATTTTAACAATCAGAGAATGGTTATTAACTTTTAATTTATATTTATTAAATAAAGGACATAAATAACTTTTTCTTTTCCGCATTTTTTAAAATTGCGGATAAAATTTGCGGACAGAAGGAAAATTTAAAAAAAATTACCTGGCACTTCTATTGGTACTTCCAAACCCAAAAAATGATAAAATGCAGGAATGGCAGGTGTTGCTGAAGTAGCAATTGTATTGGTAATTCCTAGTTCATAGAAAAGAGCAAATCCTGAATTAATAGAGCCAATCTCCGCAATTCCCAAAGAAAATTGTATTGAACGCAAATAGTCCAATAAGCCTTTATTTTTAATTACAGCTATAAAACAAAAATTTTATAAATTACTAAATTTATTTAATAAGTGTTTTAACCCATAAGATCGAAAATCCTTAATGATAAAAATTTTTTCTTAAATTTGGTCTAAGAATTTAATTAAAATAAATTTCCCTATTACCTTGATAAAATGTTACTGTTCGACATTTTGTTAATGTCCAGTATAAGGGTAAATCTGTGCTGATCTGTTCTTCTTCCCAATTGCTTGGAAGGTTATGGCCTTGATCTACTTCCTGAGAAAATTTCTTTTCAAATTTATGGTCCATTTTAACTGCAATTGCATCAATTTCTTTATTTATAAGTTGTTGTATTTCTTCGTTAATATATAATTCAATTGCATTGTTTGGTTTTATGTCAGGATTATTCTCATAATCAGCAATTAAAAAAGTCTAAGAAAATTAATTATTTGTTCGAAAAACAAATTATTTATAATTACCACATTTTTTCCATTTTCTTTTAAGGTAATTGCAAGTTCTCTCTGAGAAAAAAAAAAGTTTAAAACATTTATTCCAACAAGTTTAAACTATACAAACATTTTAAGGAAAACTTTTAAAACTTTACTGTACTTATACTGTACTTCATTCTATCCCTTAATTCACATTTATTAATTTATAATTTTTTTGATTAAATTTTTTTAAATATAGGTAATGTATTAATTTTAATTATTATTATTTTAAAATATAAATAAATAAATAAAATTGTATTAAATGCAAAGAGAGGTAAGAGAAAGATAATGTACTCTGTGCTCTCTTCCTTTGTCTACAATTCTTTAAATTTATTTTTTAACACAACTTTTTTTAAACTTTACATAAAAATATAATCTAAACTTTAAAAAATAGAGTAAAAAATAGGCTTCAATTTTAAATATTAATTGATATAAAAATTTTTCATTTTTGAAATATTTTTCGAAAAATTCAACATTAGAGAAGCATATGGTTTTTATTAATTAGAATTAATTTTTATTTAAAAAATTAAAAACCAGTCATTCTAAAATATTTTTTTATTTGTCTCACCTTTTTTTACATATTTAATTAATATCTCTTCTTTTATTTAATTATTTTCATCTTCCTTTTACGTCTTTACCCCACCTTTACCTTCTCAATTTATTCCCAAATTTATTAAAAAATAAAAAAAAAAAGTTTTTTTTACTTACCGCTAACACATAATGACTATAATATTGCCCATCAGCCAAAAATAAAATATTATTTGACAAAATAGGAACAATAAAATTAAAAATAATTAAAAATATAAGGGCGAATAAATTGCCCATTTTATAAAGTAAATTAATTTAAATAATATTTTGAATTTTTTAATAAATAAATGAAGCAATTTAAGCCAATTCTTAGTTTATTATAAAAAAAAATATTTTAAATTAAACTCCACCCATTGCTTGTGACTAAATAAAGGTGGGAGTATGTGAAGAAATAGTAAATAAATTATTTAACCTTTTAAAAATTCAATTAATGCTTTAAAATTGATTTTATTTAAATTTATTAAAAAGTAAAGAATAAAGAAATGAAGTGAGGGTAATTATAAAAATAACTTTAAAAATAATTAATAATTATTTAGGTAATAAAACAATATTTATTATATAACTTTATTTTTAAATAAATTAAATAAAAAAATAAGCAACTTAAAAAGAAGTTTGTTGTTTTTAATAAAGTTTGTTTAAAGTTTAAAGTTGATGTTTAGAAAAAATTGGAATATTCTGATTTTAAGTTTTTTAAAGTTTATTAGTTTTTTGAAGCTTAAAACAATTTCTGAAATGTTTGTTTGACGGAAAAAGGATTCAATTAAAAAAATGAGCTAACAAAAAATAATTTAAAATTAAAAATCGATTTAATTAAAAAAATAAAATGTTAAGCATTTTTTATTTGAAAATAATTAATTTAATTTATTTAAAATATTTGTAAAATTATTTTTGAATTAAATTTTAATTATTTATTTTTTTCCAAGCATTTACACAATAACCTTTAAATTAGATTTTTTAAAGTTATAAAATTAAGGAAAATTTTTTAAATAAACCAATAGCTAATAGATAGAATTTATTGAAAAAAATTTTTTTATCACACACATTCATTGTCTTTTTTTTTTTTTTTTAATTTAAAAGTGCATTAAAATAAAAAGTCAATAATTATTTGAATAATTAAAAAATTGAATTTAAATTTTTAATAAATAAAATTAAATTAAATTAATGAGTTGTATAAAATTAAAAATAATAAAGGTAAATAAAATAAACATTAAAAAAAATAATGAAAATCTTTAGTTTTTTAATCCTTTTCTAAAGTAAACATTTCATTTAATGTAACTTTTGGGTTAAACAAATGTTTAAAACTTGGATTTGTTTTTAATTGATAAAACTCAACAAAATGTTCGTAAGTATTTAACAATATGTTTAAATCATGTTTGGAAGAATTTAATTTTTTACGAAGTTGTTGTGTTAACTAAATATTTTTATTAAAGTAATTATTTTATAAAATTTAATAAAATAAATAATTATAAATATATAATATTAAATATTTAATTTAAATAATTACCCAATTTTCTTTGTTTAATTTAAATTGTTTAACACCAATTTTTTTATAATATTCAGTTAACTTGCAAACATTTTTAAATACTTCTTTAATTTGTGAATAAATTATCAAATTATATAAATATTTAGCTAGTTTATTACCATTATCGAAAATATAAAGAAATAATTGTAAACTGGGTTCTACCTAAAATTTTATAAAATTGATTATTTATTTATTAAATTTGGTGTTGTAAGAAAAGGTTTTAGTATTGCGCACTTGCAAACATTTGCGGATAAACAAGTTCGAATGTGCGCAACATTTACGACGCTATTAAGAAAAAATTTTAATTCTGAAAACATTGAAATAAAATCAGAATTTTGGTAAATCTTTTATTAAATTAAAATAAAAATTCTGATTTTTTAATTTTGCAATAAATATTGCGCCCAATTGTCCATGTTTTTTAATTGGAATTTTTGTTTTTTGTTTCGTCTCAATAAATAATTTTTTTTTAGATTAATTTACCTCCTCTCCTATCGCCTCTTTATTTAATTTAATTTTATTTAGTTCACGCTCTATTTCAGAAAAATTTTTTATAATATGTTCAAATTCATTTGCATTACCATAACTAAAAATATCTAATTTAAACATTCCAAGATCAGTTTGAACTTTTTCTCGTAAATTATGATCACTATTATTTTCATATAAATTTATCTTATGAATATCTTCACCAATTTCATTTAACTTATATAAAGTGTAAGTATTTGGAGTTATTGCTTCTTTTTGAATCATTTCTGCATTGTATTTCATTAACCTGTTATTATTTTATTTAAAGTATTATAAAACTTAAAAAAAACTTAACCAACTTTATTAAACTTTTTCAGAATTTTATTAAAATTGAATTATGAATAAAACTTTTTATTTTCAAATTTAAAAAGCATTATTTAGCTTAAATACTAATTTTTAGTAATTACTAAATCTCAAACAAAAAAAAATAATTATTAAAACATTGTCTCTCTTATTTAATATACAGTGACGTACACTCTCTCATGTTTTGTTCATATTTTCTCTTAAACATGTTTTGATGTTTAGAATAAATTATTTTACTTGTTTATCTTTTCCAACAAAACATTCTCATCATTTGTTTTGTTCAAAACATAGAAAATTTTATTAATAAACATTTTAAATTGTTCCTTTTCCTCAGGTTTAATATTATGTTTTATAAGTTCATTTGTAGCATTTAATTTATAAAATAATAACTCTTTAGCATAAACAATATTATTAACTTTTTGAGAGTTTATATAATATTGTTCATTTTCGTTAACAATAAAATTTGGTGAATTTACTGAATTTTCATAATTAATACTTGAAATAGTTGAATGAGATGACAGTCCATTTTCTGTATAATTCTGAAATTTTATTTAATTTTTGGTTAATAGAAATCCCTCAAGTTTATAATAACTTGAAGAAAATATTGCGGACTTATAGCCGCAAACTGAAGCAAAATGTACATATCCTTCAAAATAAAATCAAAAAATAATTTACCTCAAATTTGACATTTTTTCTAATATTTTCTTTTTTTTCTGATCTTAAGTTAGAATTGTTATTATTATTTACGTTAACAATAATTGTAGAAGTTTTTGGTTCTCTTGATGAAATTTTTTTTAGAAAACTTTAAAATAAGGAAATTACAACAAATTAATAAACTTACTTTTTAAAAATATTCGGGACAGCTTCAACAGTGTTTGTTCTATTAAAAATTAGCAAATAAAAATTAATTAAAATTAAATAAAGAATTAAAATAATTTTAGAATTTAAATACATTTTAAAATTCTAAATAAATTTAATTTTTAAAAAACATTTAATAATAAAATTAATTAAAAAATTAAATAAATTGTAGTATGTATTATAAACATTATTATAAACGAAAAAATAAATTGTCCTTTCACCTGACAAGAATAAGGCAATTAGTATTTAGAAGCTTAGGGCACCACACTTATAATGCACGCACGCGCATTGAGTAGTTAAAATTAAATAAACAAAGATTAATGTTTTGCGCAATGAGAAACAAACATGTTTAGAAAATGTTTTTGATATTCTGAACATTTTAAAAAATTATTTATAAATTTGTTTTAAGTGTTGTAAATTGTTTTTTGTTATACTATGTCTACATTGTCCGCAAGATTTTTCTGCAAGTTTTTTAATTACAAAAGAATTAATATTGGAAAAAAGGTATTTTTTGTGGTATGAAATCAACAATCTTAAAGAACCTAATTTAAATTGTTTTAGAGAATTTTTTATGAAATAAAAAAATTAATTAAATAAAAATATTAAATAAAAAAAAAAGACAATCAAGCAATAAATGCTTTAAAATAATTGATTGCATAAAAATCCAATGAAACGTAGAGAAATTTAAGAGAGACATTTAAATAAATTTAAATTAATGTTGCTAATGTTTTTATTAATGCTTCAAATAAGGAAAAGTTTTGATAATAAGTTTATATTTTAATTTTTAAAATTTATTTTTATTTAAACTTTAATAAGTTTAAACTTTAAATAATAATTAATTTATTTATTTTATTTAATTAAAAATAATATTAAATAACCTTTATATGAACTTGTTTTATTTGAACATATAAAAGAATAAAAACAAAAAGTACAAAATTCCACATTTAAAATTAAAAATTAAAAAAATTTTTTTTATTAAACATTTAGCAAATTAAACATTAATTTTTTAAGGACATTTTTTACTTAAAAAGGTTACACTTAAGTACATATTCATTTACTTTTATATTTAATTTTAAGATTTACTCATTTATAATGAATACTCTTGCTGTGATATAAAATTAAGCTTTTAGAACTTTCTGCATTTAAAAAATACCCCTTTGCGAAAATAAATATTAATAAATATTGCAAATAAAAAGTTGTTGAATTTAAGGAAATATTACTCTTTCAATTGTAAGCTTAAACTTTAAATATATCGACAGATTAATAAATTCTTTAAATTAAACTTAAGTTTACAATAAAACAACTTAAAAAATAACTTGTTTATTTGATATATATTAAGTCTAAGTTTATAAGATAATTTCAAGTTTGTTTACTTCAAGTTTGTTTATATAAACATAAGTTTATATTAAAAAAAACAAACCTATAAACTTGTAAAAATTTAATATTAAAATAAAGTTTAATTATAAAAAACATAGAAAATTAAATATAAAAACAAATATAACTATTAATATGTTTTATTGAAACTTTATATGTATATAATTTATTGTAGAATTAATTTTTAAACTACTATTTATTAGAAATATATAAAAGAATAAATAAAATTAATTGAAGAATATATATTTTTTTATTTAAATATTTTATAAAATGTTTTCTCTTCAATTTTTTAAAATTAATTAAATTTCTTTTTCCTTTTTCTTCTTCTTTATTTTCCTTCCTTTATTTTAATTACCTCTTTTACAAGCAATTGTTTCAGTTACACTATTTTGAATAATCACAAAATTAGACCCATTAATTTTAATATTTAATTTATGTGTATTAACATCATAATCTCCAATTTCAATTTCACATTTATTATTTGAGAAAAATGAAGCATTTTTAAAGGGAACAATAACAGTAATTTTACCCCCATTAATTTTAAAAATTAATTCTCCATCATTAGAATCACCATTAATATTACAATTTACAGGTTGAGAAGTTGAAGCAGTACACATTACTCCATTAATACTTAACGAAATTGAAGTTAGATTTTTTAAAGGATTTTTAAGAGTTAAAGTTTTAGGTATTCCATCAGTATTTGGTACCCATTTTTGAATATTTTCCATTCCATGAATATGTTGAATTTGACCAAAATATTGAATACAACCAGTAGATGAAGATGTTGAAGTATTCATTCCTATAGTTAATGAAATAATAGTTAAAGAAATAAAAAAAGTAAAGAAGAATTGGTTAAACATAATTATTTGGGTAAGACTTTTTTGAATTATTTTAATTGGTAAAGGAGTTGTTGAATAATTAATTAATTAATTTTTGTTTATTTATATATACATAAATAATATTTTGAAATATTTCTTTTAAATTTTAACATTTCTTAATCTCCTAAATTTATTTATTTTAATAATATGATGTAAAAATAATTAATTAATTAATTAATTATTTTAAAATTTGAAAATTTATTTAAATAACAATATTATTTTTAAAATACTTTATAAAGAATTTAGAGAGTAATAAATTTATAAAATTAATTTTTAAATTATTTATTTAAATATTACATCATTAAATGTAATTTAGAAATATTAAATCAAAAGTGCATAATTATTAAAGGAAATATTTATATAATGAAGAAATAAACAAACTTTAATTAAAATCTATGTATATATAAATGAACATTAAATTAATCAAACAACAAAACATTAATAAAAACATTTAAATTAAAACACAACAAAAAAAACATTCTTAAAAACATGTTTCAACTTTTTACTTGTGTTTTTATTATTTCTTTAACTATTATTTCAATAACTAAAGGAATGAATAATTTAAATAATTCTTCTTCTTCTATAAATTCTTGTAATATTTATTATGGTAACATAGAACATATAAAAAATATTTCAAAAGAAGAACAAATCAATTTTAAACCAAATATTTCTGGTAAAATGAATGTGTTAAATGTGTTAGGTAATAATCCTTTATTTAATCAAACTGTTGTGGCCTTACAAATTGGAGAAAATGATTTATGTTCTGCTTCTATTGGAAAACCTGGTAATTGTGGAACAAATCAAGTGTCGTTAACTGGAAATTTAAAGTTTATTGTTAGTGAAAAAATTGTTATTGAAGTAAGTTTATTTTTTAACATGTTTTGTAAACTTGAAAATTAAACTTAAATTCTGAACTTAAAAATTTGTTTCAACTAAAGAATGTTTTTTAAATAAGTAAATGTGTTTTGTATTTTCGATTGAGTAATTTGTATTAAGAGACTTACAAACTTATATATTAAAATGCTTTATATATAAAACCTTTCATTATAATAATACATATTTAGGTGCCCGTTAAAAATGCTTATTTTTTTACTAACAATCAATGCAACATTGAACTTGAAAAGTATGATAATACAACACATGTTATGAATCTCAAAATTAATGGTATGGAATTTCAAATTACTCCTACAAGAAAAAATAAAGTTGATCCTATGGCTTGTAAAAAGGAATAAATTAAAAAAAAAAAAAGAATTTATTTAAATATGTAAATAAATAAAATTGTAGAGAATTGAATAGAATGAAAATTTTTAAAAATTATTTTAAAAAATTAAAAATTAATTTATAATTTGATATTAATTATGTAGATTATATTTAAATATTAGAAATAAAGTTTACTCAATTTTAATTCATTTCTTTAGACTCTAATGTCTAAGTAGATTCTAATACTCAACTGTGTTTTATAGGTCTAAACTCTATAAAAGTCTACTTATTTAAATTATTCAAAATAAAATGAATACAGTAATCTTTACAGTAATTTTAAATTTCAGACTCTATTTGTTTGTTTTAATTTTTTTATTTTTTTCTTTAATATTTTCTACTCCCCATAAATTAAAAATAAAATATTTTCTCTCTTTTATTTAATAAACTATTTTCTCTTCTTTAAAATAAGCGAATTATCTAGCGCTGTTTCCTGCTAATAGAGTATGAGTGTCAACATTGGAAATATGTTGTACTCTAAACGTAAGTCACAATGCCTCAACCAAATATAAAAGAAAAAGAAAGGCAAAAAATACACGGCAAAAGACCGAAAGACTTTTAAACAATCCAAAGAGCTCATTCTCTCTTTCTCTTCCTTCCTCCTAAACTCTATTAGCGGTTGTATTCAGTTGGAGTTAGTTTAAGTTCGCTTGTGTTTTTAAAGAAATAAACTTTTTGAACAAAACATTCGAAGAAAAAAAAAGTTAAGTTTGTAAGTTTTAACAAAATGTTAAGATTAAACTTAAAAAATAAAATAAATTATAAAACGATTAAATATTTAGCTAAAGTTTATAAAATGTCACTACATAAGTATGCTGCAAAAATTAATTGAAAAATTTATAATTAAACCCAAAGAAATTAAAATTTTATTAAATTTGTATTATTGACTTTATTGTTTTTTTTAATTAATAAAGGTTTTTAAGGTTAAGACTAACTTGCCTTATTTTTCAAAAATATTTAATTTAAAAAAATATGGATTTTTAACTGAATTTTATTCTAAAAATATTTAAAAATAAATAAATAAAATAAATTGAAGAATAAATAAATAAATATATACCTATTTTTTAATTTTTTTAACAATGCTTTTCTTCAATTTCTTTTCCTTCTTCCTTCTTATTTTCCACAAAAAACTTAATTAACTTTCATGCTTTAACAATTTCTTTATTATTTGGGATTTTATATTGTGTTTTTCCACCAGAAATAATTAAATAATTAGGTATATTTGTTTTATTTTGTTTTGAGCATTTAAATGTATTTTTGTATTTCATCTTGGGATAAATCCTCAATAAATTGTTTTACAATCTTTATTTAATGAACTTGAAGTTTCAGAAGATTTACTTGAAATATTGCAATAATAACTAAAGAAATAATTAAAAAAGAAGTAATAAACACAAATGATTAATGTTTGACATGTTTTTAAGAATGTTTTTTGTTATGTTTTTAATTTAATGAGAATGTTGTTGTCGTTTGATTGAACATTTAATTATAATTGCTGTTTCTATACAAAAATTTAAACTTGTTTCTAAACCTTGTTAATTTACGCAAGTTTTTCAAGTTTGTAAATTTAAAAAAGTCTCGTATTTTCTCATTAGGTTTTGTTGTATTTCAATATAAATTTTAATACACTATTTATTTTAAAATAAAATGAAGTGCTTATGTGCATATATACTTGAGTTGCATCATAATACGAAATTTAATAAAACATTAATTTGTTACTAAAAAATTAAAGTTTAAGTCTATAAAATACAAAAGTACATACTTAAAAAATGTTTTCTCTAAGAGAGGAGGATAATGAAATAATTAAAAAATTATTTAAAAATAAATATTTCAAAATTTCTTAAATGATTTTTGTATATAAAAAGCAATTAATTAATAATTAAATCAACTAACAATAACATATATTTATTAAATTAAAAATAAAATATTTAAAAAATCTTTCTAAAAAAATGGCAATCTTTAATCAATTCTTTACTTTACTTTTTATTATTTCTATTATTACTACTATAACTAATGGAATGAATACAAATCGTAGTGAATCGTCTTCCACTAGTTCATGTGTATTTTCCGGAAAACTTGTACATGACGGTGCATTTAATTTAAAACTTGAACACAAACTTTTACCAAATGAAAAAAACAAACAAAACACTTTAAAATTGTTTGGAAACACAACAACATTTAAAAATACTTCTGTAACAATTCAAGTTGGACAACAAACATGTCAAGCTTCATTTAACGATAAAACAGTGTTGTGTAATTTACCTGTTGATAAACCACAAAATGGAAATTTAATTTTTTCTTTTAAAGGAAAAGAAGTTAAAATTCCTTTTAAAAATGTTCAATTATTTAATGCTAATTTATGTGAGATTGAACTTGAAAATTATGATAAAGAAAAACATATTGTACAACTTAAAATTAATGGATTAACATTTAAAATTATTGAATCTAAAGATGAGACGAAGGAATGCAAGCCGACCCAATAATTAAAAAAAATATATTGTAAAAGAAAAAAAAATTTTAGGGGGAAAATAAAATTAAATATTGAAGAATGGCATTAAAAAAAATTTAAAAAAAATAATTCTTCATATATTTTTAAATTTTATCTCTTTTAAAATATTTATTAGACTTTTCTACTGTTAAATTAAATAAATTAAATATTTTCGTTATTTTAATAAAAATTATAAACAATAAGAAGATTAAACTTTTAAAAGCGTCTTATTTTTAACAGTTTACTTAAGTATATTATATTATTCCCCTTTGATATTTAAATTGTAAAGTTTTTCTTAATGTATTATTTAAAAAAACACAAATTCTGAAACTTATTTCAGTTCTAAGTTTACAAAAATACAGAAAATGTGAACAGAAAATTCTGATTTTATTAGTGGATATTCAGAATTATTAATTTAAAATTGGATTAGTAAATATCTAATTTAAACTTTAAAGTATGAAGCATATCAACTTAAAACAAAAATATTAGTAAACTCAGTTTTGTTTATATAGATGTATGTATGCATTTATTTATATAAATACATTAATAAACATTATACTTTTAATAAATATTTATATACTTATTTAAATATTTTATTATGTATTAACAAAATATTTAAATAAGTATATATATTATTTTTAAAATATTACATATTTGTTTTATTTATTAATATTAAAAGAAGACAATTAACATTAAAAATTGAGAAAATTATTTAATAAAAAAAAAATTTTTTTATAAATTTTAAATTCAATATAAATAGTCTATTCATTTGTCAATTGCTTTTTTTTTATTTTATTTTAATTTTATTTATTTACTCCTAAAATAAGCAAATTCACCATTCACAAAATACATAATGATTTTTAGTTTGTCATTATTGAATGAAATACATACATATAATAATAAGAGAAAGGAATTTTAATATTTTTTATTCTGATATTTAATAGCTATACATACATAAGTTTTTTATGTAAATAAAGTTTGTCTGATTTCAAGTTTATTTTTTATTATTGAGTTTATTTTCTTTTTCAAGCTTTAATTCTGAATTTATTTTAAGTTTAATTTCAAGTTTATTTGTATTTTCTTTTATTAAGTTTATTTTATTCTTATTTTAAGTTTATTTAAAGTTCAGAATTTCTTTTTACATTTAATTTAAAGAAAAGTAAATAGTAATTCATCTAAACAAGTTTTTACATAAATATAAAGGTTAGAGAAATTAAGAAAAAAAAAAAAAAAGAAAACTGGCCACATCACGAGAAAACGATGCCAAATTATCCAAATTATTTTATAATTTTTTTGACACGTGCTGCATACATTTTTTAATTTTAAGAACAAGTTAATAAAAAAAAGTTTAATTTAAATTTTTGTTTGAATATAATTTTATATTGATCATTTAAAAAAACACGTGAGATAACATTAATTTTTTCATTATTTTATGTGGCATTTTGTATTTGACATTTTGTCATTTAACTTTTTTCTCTAATTTTTTTTCTTTTTTTTTTCTCTTCTAATAAATTTTAATTTTTATAGGGTTTTTCGGTGTCTCGACTTTCCGTCAATGGACTTTCTGTCAACGGACCTTCCGTCAATAAACGAATATTTTTAAAATATCTGTGTCCAGACATTTCGGTAAACCGGCTAGAAACGACATTTCGGTCTCGACATTTCGGACATGACATTTTGGTACAGCTATTGCCATAGATAAATCTGATCATAACTTTTAAGCTGAAGAGGATTGAAGTATAATTAGGGATAATCTGGTAATCCATAGGCTCCCAAAACAAGAAATGTTAAATACCTCTTATTGATTGAAATTTCTCACTTAGTCCTATTTCTAATTTAAATAATTGTACCAAAATGTATTTTTTAATGCATGGAAAAATACGTATTATTGTATATTAGAACCGTTTTAGTGTTTTAAGTTTTTTAAAATATTCGTTTATTGACGGAAAGTCCGTTGACAGAAAGTCTATTGACGGAAAGTATTGACGGAAGGTCCATTGACGGAAAGTCCATTGACGGAAAGTCGGGGAGCCGGGTTTTTCTTATGAAATTTTGTTAAATTATACAAATTTTGAAATAAAAAATAGGATGTCAAATAATGTTACAACAACAACAACGGGTTCTGGACATATTTCCAGAAAAGCCTCAGGGCCATCTCAGCATATTGATTTTGTTTCAGCAGATGTAAATGAAATTTTGCAAGATGCTCGTGAAATTCTTACAAATAAAGAGCATCGTGAAAAGCATCCAAATGAACGAATTTTGGATGAATCTACTTCAGTTAAGGTTACAAAAACGGGTGGGGATGAAGACCCAATGGAAATTACTGTTTTACGTCAACGACTTTTGGAAAGGGATGAGGAAGACGGTGGTGAAACTTTTGTTGTTAGTGATGATAGAGGTTTTAATTTAATTTATTTATTTATTATTAAATTTTAAATATATAAAAAGGTTGGTCAAGTGATACTGACCTAGTTTCGCCACCACCGAGAGCTCGTTTACCTTCCCTTCACAAATGTTCACACGATAATAAAAAGGTTCAAAGCAGTGGGAATTTACCTGAAGAAATGGTTTGATTTTATTTTTTGATAGAACAGAAAGGATTAAAAAATTTTGAATAACCATTCTTTTTAAGTGTTGTTTTTAGCTCTTTTACGAATTTTTAATTATATTTAACCGGGAAAATTAAATTCTAGACAAATGAAAGGCACATGAATGTAATTTATCGGCGTCGACGCAAAGAAGATTTGTGGCAACGTGACGATTTGGTTAGTACAGGAAAAGAAATTAGTGATGAATTTATTAGTACTACTGATGAACGAGGTCGTGAAGATGATGCTCAATTAAAGGTTTTTTTTTTGTCTTTTTAATTTAATTTTAATTTTTAGGTCGAAATAACTGAACATTGTAGAACTGAAATAAGTGGTGCACATTTAATACAACAGGTTATTTAATTATTTTTTATATTTATTCTTTAATTATAGACTTGGGAGGCTACTTGGTCAGTTCAGACATTTCATTCACTTCCTGATTGGCTTCAGGACAACGATTTTTTGCATACTGGTCATCGACCTCCTTTACCCAGTTTTGCAGCTTGTTTCAAGTCTATATGGTCACTTCATACTGAAACGGGAAATATTTGGACTCATTTAATTGGTTGTTTGGCATTTTTCTTTCTCGCCATTTGGTTCCTAACACGTCCAGAAACGCATATAAAATTTCAGGTATTTTTGAAATTTAATATTTAAATTAAGCTTTATTTTTCAATAAAAAATATTTTTAAGGAAAAATTGGTTTTTTCATTCTTTTTTGCGGGTGCTATTCTTTGTCTTGGACTCTCCTTTACATTCCACACAGTTTCTTGTCATTCCAAACATGTTGTACGGATATTTAGCAGGTTAATTTTAATTTTTATTGATAAATAATTTTATATTTTCAAGACTTGATTATATGGGAATTTCTTTATTAATTGTTGGATCATTTATCCCTTGGATTTATTATGGCTTTTATTGCAGAATAGAGCCAAAAATTAGCTATATTTCGGTTATTTAATTTTTTAAATTGTGTTTAATTTTATTTTCAGATGATTGGTGTGCTTGGCTTATCTGCAATTGTTGTCTCTCTTTGGGATAAATTTAATGATAAAAGATATAGACCTATGCGAGCAGGAATTTTTTCGTTTATGGGCTGTAGTGGTATTATTATTGTACTTGATAAAATTTAAAAATAATATCTAAGGCGTGGTTCCTACACTTCATTTTGCATATACAGATGGAATGAATCGGTTAATTGAAGATAATAGCTTTTATTGGTTATTAGCAATGGCAGTACTCTACCTTTCAGGCGTTTTACTTTACGCTACAAGAACTCCTGAACGATTTTTTCGTAAGAAAATTATTTTTTAAAATTTTAAAAAAATATAATAAAAAATTTTAATATTATTTTACTCTCCTTTTTAGCTGGAAAATGTGATCTACTCTTTCAATCACATCAACTTTTTCACCTTTGTGTTGTCTGTGGAGCTTTTGCCCACTATTATGGAATTTTTAATGTAATAAAAAAAAAGAAATATTTTTTATTTAAATAAATTAATTTTAGATGGCAATGAAAAGATTAACTAGTACATGTGGCCATCATGATACAGTAGTTATACAACATAATGAACTTTAAATATAGAACTTGCTTTATGATTTATAAGTATACTTATATATATATTGCGATTAGTTTATTAACTTAATTGTTTATTAAATTTAATTAAATATATAGGGTGCTTTCCTTTTGCATAAACTTGATGACAAAATTAAACTTAAAAAATCAGAATTCAACTTTAATGTTTTTGTGAAATAAAATAGCTAATTGATTTCTGATTTTTTAAAGTGCTTGTCTTCAAGTGTTGTGTTATTTACTTTTCAAGTTACAATTTCTGATTTAATTTAAGTTTTCTGAAATAAAGTTTTAGCTATTGTATCAAGTTTATTTTCATTTTTTGATTTTTAAGTTTAGTTTTAGGTTTTATTTTGTAAATTTAAAGTTTTATTTTTGATTTATGGTTATGCTTTTAGGTTTTCAATTTTTCTTAAGATTTATTTTTCTGATTTTAACAATAAATTTTTGAATCTTAAACTTATTTAAACAATTTATTCATATCTCTCTAAATAGCAAAGAATTTTTTTATTTACAAATTATTTATTATTAAACTATTTTTGGTATTTTTTTTTGTTAGCCATTGATTTTTTTTCAGCTCATTTTTCCTCCTCCTTTACTCATCGTTTTTGGGGGGGGGTTCGAATATTTTATATTTGTTTATATTCCCCTATACAAATAAACCATTAGAATTTTTGTTGAATGAATTGGCAGCAATTGGATGATCATCATTTTTCTACTCTAACGCCAATTTTTGTGGTCTATTACAGGCAGCGATATATTTAAGATATTTTTATTGTTCAGCGGCTGTTTTCTCAGGGACATTTAAAAAAAATTTCCGCCTGATTTATTAATTTTTTTTTTTGTGAAAGGGGAAAAGAATATATTTATAATTTAATGTCAGTATTTATGTATCTAATTTCTCCTTTTTTTTTATCGAAAAAAAGTTTATTATTTTTCCACTCAATTAATTTTAATTATTTTATTTTATTTAAAGAAAATTGAAAAAAGGTAGTATTAATTTAGATCAAAAAGTAAAATCATTTCCTGCAATTTCCATCTATTTTTTAAGCAAAAAATTTTATTTTATCAAAATTTTAAAGATTAAAAATTGTCCATTAATTTATTATTTTATAATTAAGGTTTAAACTTAAATATGACTCAACATTATAGTCAATTGGGCATTAATGAACAACAATCCTCATCTCATAATATTGTCCCATTCGATCCCTATAATTGGGAAAGTTTCTTTTTTGGTCCTCTAAATAGAGACGATGCTGAAGGTTTTTTAAAGGGGACAGAAGTTGGGACTTTTTTGTTACGTGAATCAACATCTGTTCAAGGATATTCTTTAAGTGTTAAGTTTGTGTAAAGTTTTATTAAAGAATTTAATTTAAATAATTTTATTAGGGAAAATAATGAACGAGTAAATCATTATTTAATTGATCGAGAAGAGCAAGAAGGTGGAAAACAGCGTTTTTCGGTAGAAATTTTGTTAAGGAAAAATATTTTAAATTAATTTTAAAATTTAATTTAAGATTTCAAACGTAAATTTTGTTGATATTCCTTCAATACTTAACCATTATAAACTTCGAAAACTAGATACTACCCCATTAATTTATCCATTGGGAAGGCCAACAATTGAAAAAGTTATTGGAAGGTTTTTTAAAAATAATTTTTTTTTTTTTGTATTCAAAAATTAGATTTAAATTCGAAGGAGAACGTATTAGTGATTTACCTTTTGATAGAGGGGAAATACTTGAAGTTTTAAGTAAACCAGAAGAGCGGTGGTGGATGGCAAGGTTTTAAATATTTAAAAATTATTTCCGATTTTTTTTGAAAAATTCTGAAAAATAATTTAAAAATCAGAATATTTATTATTTTTAAAAATCAGAAATTGGTATTTAAAAATCAAAATATTTATAATTATAAAAAAAAAAACTTTTTTAATTATCAATTAAGAAATTGCCTTGGAAATACTGGTTTAATACCTACAAACTATATAAAAATATATGAGGAAGGTGATGAGATTAGCTTACAAAATCCAAGCTCTAAAAGTATTGGAAGTAGCAGTGGAAGTTCTGGTAAACGATTCAGTTCTAATTCTGTAGAAAGCAACAATAATATTAATAATGAGCAACAAAATAATAAAGTAAGTATTTAAGAATTAAATTTATAATAAAAATAAGAATTTGAAAAAAAAAACAGAATTTTTAAAGATAGGAATATATAGAATTGTCAGAAATCAGAATTGTAAAAACATATTTGTAAAAATTCAGAATTTTAAATAGATTAGAACTTTATTACAATTGTCACAAATAAGAATTGTAAAAATCAGAAATTTTAATATCAGAATTGTAAAAGTCAGAATTCTTAATAAACTTAAGTTTGTAAAATGAATTTAAAAATATTTTATTAACTTAAAATTAATTTCTAAAAAGCTTTCACCAAATTCCTGGGTTCGAGTGATAGCAGATCGTTGGCCAAGTATTTATGATTTAGCAGCACTTAGCATAAAAGTTTCTACAATTTTAAAATTATTTTTTAATTTAAATAATTTTTTTTAAAGCAAGGCCAACACCTTTGGGTTCAGGAATTATTACCTAATGGAATGTGTCGTGGTGCTAATGAAGATGGCAAAGCAGGTTTATTCCCAATTACTTATGTTGAGCCATTAGGTGGTTTAATGCCAGAAGCAGCAATGCCCGCTATTGATCACTCTTCTAATCATTTTTAAGTAAAAAAATAGTTTGATATATTTAAATTTTGATTAATTTATCATTATTTTCATTTTTTTATTTTGCATCTTTATAGCCTTAATTAAGAGCAAAACGGCCCGAAGCCTGGAATTTTTGAACATTTCTGTGTGTAAAAATTTCTATGTTGGGTAAAAAAAAAAATAAAATTCCAGGGCTAGGCATTTTGAAAAGTTTGCTCTCTCTCTAGCCTTAATCTCTCATATACATTGTATTTATGATATCATATCATTATGTTAATTAATTTAATTTAATCCCAGCATATTTATTTAATAATAAGTATATTTTTAATATATATTTTTTTGCTTCATGTATATACAAATAAATTAAATTTATTAATTAAAAATTAATTTGTTAATTATTATTAATACATACTTATGTTATATAATTTTATCAAAATTTTTTAATTAGTTCTGATTATTTAAACTTTCATTAAAAATGGATTTTGAATATATTACCGAGAATATTAGTTTAGATCCTTCTGTTCTAGATGATGATTATTTTGAAGGATGTTCTTGTATTGGGGAGTGTGCAAGTAATTGTACATGTCTTTTTGATGGAAGAGTAAGTATTATTTCAATAATCATAAATTGTAATTTAAACTAATTAGAATTGTAATTAAATGTTAGAATTTGTAATCACAAATAGAATAACTTTCAGAATTTGTAATTGCAGAAAGTTAAAGTTTAAAATATCAGAATTGTAATTTAAAAAATCAGAATTTTGAATTTTACAATTATTGATATATTCAAACAGAAATTGTAAATAATCAGAATTTGTAATTTTTATTAACTTTTACAATTTTCATAATCAGAATTTAATTAATAAAATTACAATTTACAGCCCAATTATGACAATAGTGGACGTTTTTTGTATTCACCTAATTCTTCTTCAACTTCAGTACATATGGAATGTTCTAATAATTGTGAATGTGTTTTATGTCCAGAAAAATGCACAAATCGTAATATACAAAATGGAATTAAATTTAAATTGAAGGTTTTAAAAAAATTGAAATTTACAATTGTAAAATATTTATTTAGGTAGCAAAATGTGATTTAGAGGAAAAAGGGTTTGGTGTATTTGCTGAAGAATTAATACCTTGTGGACATTTTGTTGTTGAATATGTTGGTGAATTACTTTCAAGAGATGAAGCAGAAAAGAGATTAAAATTAATAAATCATCAAAAACATAATTATCTTTTTACTATTAGAGAATATATTGGGGGTAAGTTTATATAATATATTAAATTATTTATTAATTAAAAATTTTAAAAATTTATAGGTGACTGTCGTTTTACTTTTATTGATGGACTTTACAAGGGAAACATATCACGCTTTATTAATCATAGTTGTGACCCTAATCTGTTTTTACAAGTGTTTCGTTTAGGAAGGGTTTCCCCTTCATTGGCTATGTTTGCAAGTCGTGATATTCAAAAAGGTAAAATTTTTTTAATAAATAATCTACTACATATTTATTCAAAATAATATATAAATAAATTAATTAAAGAATATTATTTTTTTGTTTATTTTTAATTAATGCATTCTTCAATTATTTAAATTATTCTTTCCTTCCTTTTCTTTTTTCTTCCATTAAATATTAAACAGTATTAGATCTACATGGAACAACAGTTGAATTATTAGATTGAATAATTTTGTATTGTACATCATTAATTGTAATAAATAATTCTCTCTTTCCTTCATCATATTTACCAATTTTAATATTACATTTATTATCAGAAAACATTGGAGCATTAAATGGAACTTTAACTGTTTTAGTTGGAGTAATATTAAAATAAATAATTCCTTCTTTAGTATTTCTTTTAATTTTACATTCTACAGTTTTATTATTATTTATAGCTAAACATTCTTCATTATTAAATTGTAATTTAATATTTGTTGGTTCTCCTCCAGAAATATTTAAATAATATGGTTTAGTATTATTATTAGCCTTCATTTGAATATTTTTAGTATTATCAATATGTTCAAATTTTCCAATTATTACATTACAAGAACCAGAAGAAGAAGAAGAAGAAGTATTACCTTTATCCATTCCATTAACTATAATAGTTAAAGAAATAATTAAAAGAGAAGAAAATAATTTATTAAAGAATGCCATTTTTTGGTAATTGTTTTTTGAATTGTTTTTTAAATGAGAGAACTTGTTGATTGAATAGTTAATTAATTCATTCAGTTTATATACATAAAATAATTAAGGGATTTTGAAAGATTTATTTTGACTAAAATATTAAATATTTTTTTCATCATTTTAATTTTCATTTAATTTATGATGTAAATTAAATAAATTTTATTTTTTAGACTTTAATAAATAAAATAATGCAATAATGAAATTTCTTACATTTAAAAAGGGTTCAAAAAACATACAAGGCAAAGTGCATAATTTAATATATTTATTAAAAATCTTTCAAAATTCCTCAATATATAAACTGAATGAATTGGTTATTAAATCAAACAAAACAAGTTCTCTCATTTAAAAAACAAAACAATTCAAAAAACAATTACCAAAAAATGGCATTCTTTAATAAATTATTTTCTTCTCTTTTAATTATTTCTTTAACTATTATAGTTAATGGAATGGATAAAGGTAATACTTCTTCTTCTTCTTCTTCTGGTTCTTGTAATGTAATAATTGGAAAATTTGAACATATTGATAATACTAAAAATATTCAAATGAAGGCTAATAATAATACTAAACCATATTATTTAAATATTTCTGGAGGAGAACCAACAAATATTAAATTACAATTTAATAATGAAGAATGTTTAGCTATAAATAATAATAAAACTGTAGAATGTAAAATTAAAAGAAATACTAAAGAAGGAATTATTTATTTTAATATTACTCCAACTAAAACAGTTAAAGTTCCATTTAATGCTCCAATGTTTTCTGATAATAAATGTAATATTAAAATTGGTAAATATGATGAAGGAAAGAGAGAATTATTTATTACAATTAATGATGTACAATACAAAATTATTCAATCTAATAATTCAACTGTTGTTCCATGTAGATCTAATACTGTTTAATATTTAATGGAAGAAAAAAGAAAAGGAAGGAAAGAATAATTTAAATAATTGAAGAATGCATTAATTAAAAATAAACAAAAAAATAATATTCTTTAATTAATTTATTTATATATTATTTTGAATAAATATGTAGTAGATTATTTATTTTGTATTTTTTAAATTATATTTTTTACAAACTTAGTTTAATTTTTCACATAAGTTTCTTTTAAGAATTAGTAAACAATACTATGAACAGTATTTTAAGTTTTATTAGAAAATAAGTTTATTTTGTATTTAAACAACTTTATACATACATACATAATAATTTCTGACATAAACTTAAGTTTAAAATATTATACTATTTAAGGAGAAGAATTAAGCTATAGTTATGGTTTTATTAGTAATAATAATAAGGAAGAACAAAGCAATGATAATTCTATTCTTTCAATAAAGAAATGTTTATGTAATTCTTCTAAATGTAAAGGAAGACTTCCTTCTGTTTCAACTATTTAATTTTTATTATTTTTTTAAATAAATTAATTTTTATTTATATTAAATTTAATTGTTTTATTATATTATAATTTAATAATCTAATCAAAAATTTTTTTAAATTTACATAAAGTTTCGTCGTTTTTGATCATTCGAAATAGAGAATTTATTAGACTTATTTTTACTAAATAATATAAACTAAATAAAAACTTAATTTTATTTAATTTTAAAAGTACATTTAAAAATTTCTTTAATTAGCGTAGATAAAGAATCAACTGATTTTTCCAATAAATTAAATTGACAAATTATATAGTAACACGTATTAAAAGATGTAGTAATAAATAATAATTTATAATGGGATTTAAATTAAATAAATAATTCATTTATAAAGGCAAGGAAAGCATTAAGTAATTTATTGGGTAAAGGGTAAAGAAACCAAAAATATTAATTAAATAAACTGACTTTCAAAGTTAATTGTTTTCCCTGAATAATTTTTATTAACAAAAACTCTTTCCAAAACAAATAATATAAAATTTTAGATTAAAATACTTTGTTTTATGATTTACAAAATCAATTGTGTTATTCTTCAATGGATAATTTTAATTTGGTTAATACCAAAAGGAGGTTGTTCAGGTCAAGGCTCAAGTGAAGAAATACGAACAGATGAGGAAGCTTATGTTTTCGACTTTGCTGATATGATGTTTGATTACGAGGTAGATACTAAACGTTTGAAAAAAAAAAAAGTTTTAATTTCTGATTAAAATACTCAAGTTTGTAAACTCTTAAAATGTGTAACTTTATATAATTAAAAAATTGTTTTAAGAAACCAAATACACCTGAACAATTTGAAGAATTGCTTAATATTGCTACAGAAAAGTTGAAAAATGATGGAATTTTGTAAATTAATTAGTACTTTGTATATAATAATTTAAATTTTAAGGAATTTTGTTCGGGAAAATTTGAAAAACATAACAACTGATACAGGAAAATTTATTCGTTATGTTCGTTTAATTGGTCCAGGAAGTATGGTACAACATGATGATCATGCCTTTTATTTTAAAGAAGCATGGAATCAATTTCAAAACTTTTCTAAAAAAGACAAGTCTATACAATATATGCGACATCAAGCAAGTTCAATATATCAATCAGCTTTAATGATAGAGGTTTTAAATTATTAAATAATTAAGGGGAGAGCTTTTATAATATATTGGGATTAAAAAGAAATAATTTATTTCTTTTAAAATTTTTATCTTAATGAAATTTGTATTTCAATTTAGGTTGTTAAATATTTTGATGATTTACATAGAAGGACGTTTGGACGTCGTGTAAAAATTGAAGCAACAATTGAAGATTTACATTTAGATCCAAATGAAATTGAATATTATAAAGGAAGGAAAGATATAAAAATTGAACCAATAAAAGTTGAAATGCCTAAATTAAATGAATGGTTACAAACTAATAAAACTAAACAGAATACAAGTTTAAAGAAAAAACAAACAACAAAAGGGAAAGCTAGTAGTAGTAGGTTAGAATTGTTTATAAACTTTTTAATTCTAGTCAAGTTGTTGAGTAGTCTAATAAATGTTTTAAAATATTCTAACAAAAATAAGGTTAAACAAGATGTAAAAATATTTTAATTAAATATATAATTTTTTAAAAATTATTTTTTAAATTTAATTAATTAGTTATTCACTTTTAAATATTTTAAATTAAAAACATTTTAGTTCAAATACTTCTAAAGGAAAAGAAAAAAAAGTAGAAGAAGAAGAAACAATTTGGACAGCTAATGAATGGATTAATTGGTTAGAAAATGCTCCAAATAATCTTAATACAATTCCAAAAAATTATAATGAAATGAAAAAAAATGAAGTTACTTTAGTTATGATGTTTGATTGTAAGTAGGTTAGCACCCCGTCCCCGAGCCCCCGTCTCCCAGTCCCTGATCCCCGTCCCCGACATTTTTATGTGATTCTCATTCCCCGAGATGCGAACCCCTTAATCCCTGTTCCCCGACATTTGCTTCCCCTTTTACCTTCTAAATTATCAAATTAATTTTATGTACCTTTTTTTTATTTTAAAGGCCCAGTTCCCATGGTTAGCGAAGTAACGAAGTCTTATGCAAATTTAAAGGGAAAACCTCAATTAATTTTGATTAATTCTGGTGATTATGATTATTGGAAAGTTGACAAAAACCACGCACAGAATCATAACAAATTATTTGGAAACATTTATCGTTCATTTCCAGATAGAAAACTTTCTAAATTCTTTGGTATGAAAACTCTAATTTATTACAAAAATTGAGTTAAAGAAGCAAAAGAAGAAGAGAAATAAACAAAAAGAAAATTTAAATTATTGAAGAATGCATTCAAAAAAATTACAAAAAAAATTTAATTCTTCAATTTATTTTATTTATCCAATTATTCTTTTGTTTATATTTTTCGTATAAAAAAAAATTAGTTAAAATTTTTTAATTTGTTAGAATAAGGCAAACTTTGTTAAATTAAAAATATCGAAATCCTTCAAGATTTTCTATATTTTTACGTTAATTATTAATGTCTAGCGTTATATGTATGTAATATATAAGTCTCAGCTTTTCAGTATTTTTGGTTCGTGCTTACTCAGAAAATCTATTCTAACTAGTGTTCGGCAAATGAGTATTTCCAATACCAATACCAGTAGTACCGAAAAGTACTGGTATTGAAAAAGTACCGAATTTTCAAAAAACTGGTCGGTACAATACCAATACCAGTAGTACCGAAAAGTACTGGTATTGAAAAGTATTGAGGAAAAACTTTCGGTACTACCGCGGTACTTCGGTACCTAAATGTATTAATGTATAAAAAATTTTTTTTATCCCTTCTAATTAATTTTGTAGGCAATGAGTATATTGTGGAATATTGATCTAATTACTAACTCCTCAAATGGTGAGGTTGAGTTTAATACAAACAAAAAACTTTTCACTAAACTTTCAAAGGAGGAGGCAGAGTGTAATGAATGCAAGAAAAAAATTAAAACAAATAATGGTAGTACTAGTGGCTTAAAAAAACATCTTATTACTATGCATCCAGATTATAAAAATGAACTTCTGGAAAAGAAAGAAGAGGTGAAGTCACTAGAGAAATTTATAAATATTGGAAGTTCAGGTTTGCTTTTTAACTTTTGAAATTGATTTATAAAATTAAGTGGATTTAACTGCATTAGATAGACAAATAATTCATTTTATTATTTGTACAAATTCCACATTTTATTCAATAAATCATCCTACTTTTCATTCCTTATTTTCATCTAACCATTCCTTACAAAAAATTAAAGACGAAAAACACTATCGTGAGTGGGTTTTACCAAGAGTTTATGAAAGAGTGAAGAAGGCAATAAGTGAAGAAATTAAAAAATATGAATTTCTAAGTTTTACGACTGATATTTGGTCTAGTAGTACAACAAACAAATCGTTTTTAAGGTTTTTTTATTTTCAAAAATAGTATTATAATTTTTATAATAAGCTTAACATGTCATTGGATAAATAACAATTGGGAAAGGAAGAACTGTGTTCTAGCAATGAGGCATTTTCCTGGCCAACACACAAGCCTAAATATTTTAAAAAATTTTAATGATATTCTTGAAGATTGGGGTATTGAAAAAAGTAAGTGTCATGTCATACTAAGAGATCACGCAAGTAATATGTGCAAGGTTATTTTTT
The DNA here is from genome assembly GCA_036172905.1 of Meloidogyne graminicola. Classification (NCBI taxonomy): domain Eukaryota; kingdom Metazoa; phylum Nematoda; class Chromadorea; order Rhabditida; family Meloidogynidae; genus Meloidogyne; species Meloidogyne graminicola. Next base: position 363,427 of record JARPZY010000002.1, read on the forward strand.
TTTATAATGTTATCTTAAAATAATCAATTTAAGGCATTCGAGGGAACATTCTTACATGCAGATTGTGGTGCACACAAACTGAATCTTTGTGTAGAAAAACTTTTTTCTACTGATGTATGTGAAATTTTAACTAAATGTAGAGGAATTGTTGGACATTTCTCCCATTCAAACTTGGCTTATTCTAGATTAGAGGAGGCACAAATTTCAGAAAATTTACCTAAACATAAACTAATCCAAGTCTGTTTATCCTAATTTTAATAAAATGATATTTAATCTAGGACATCCGAACTCGTTGGAACAGCACTTATCTGATGATATCAAGGCTTTTGGAACAGAAAAACGCCTTAGAGCTCTATGCGCTACGAAATTGCAGAACATTAGAACTTTTAACTAATGATGAATGGGAAGTCGTTGACAATCTAATAGACTTGCTTTCACCTATTGAACAAGCAACTAGAAAACTTTGTGAACAGAATTCATCACTTTCTACTCAAATGGCAATTTCAAGTATTTTAACTAGTGAATTATCAGATCAGGTTTTCTACCTTATTATTACATAATATTATCAAATTTTAGAACTATCCTAAAATTGAAAAAGAACGTGTTAAGTTATTGAATGAATTATATGTTAGATTTTGTGGTCAGGAAAATAACAAGTAATAGATTTAAATTGAATTTTACTATTTAATGTTTAGAATTTATGCTGTTAGCCATTATATGGATCCCAGATTTAAAGACCAATTTGTTGCAAATAGAATAGAATTTAGTGCAAAAATTGAATTATGGCTTAAGGCAGAAGTTAATTTCAATGAAGAAAATGAAGCATTACCTGTAGAAGTTGTTGAAAATGGTAAATAAATTTTTTTAATAATTTTTTATCTTAAGTACATACTGAACCTGTTTCAAAAAAGAATAAATTGGATTTTTTTTCATCACGATTACAAAAGTACAACAGACCGAAAACTCCTGTGGAATCAAGTTCATCAAAACAACCGGAGAATATTGATTTAGAATTATCAATGTACAGGTTTTTTCAAATTAAAATGTTTTAAGTAAAAATTTTCTCCTAGAAAAATGCAGCTTGAACCGCTTGATAGTGACCCACTCGTCTTTTGGAAGAATTCTGAAAAACAATTCCCTATTTTAACACCTATTGTTCGTCGTTATCTCTCTAGCCCTGCCACTTCTATCGCCAGTGAAGAGTTATTCTCTGTCGCTAATGATGTGTTTGATTATAGACGTTCTCGTCTTAATCCAGAAACAGCAGAAAAAATAGTTTTTTTGAATAAAGCATTACCATTTTTGCATTATAAATATTAGCTATTATTTTGAAAATTAATAAACATTAATAAATTTATATTTCACCGCTATAGCTTCTAGTACCGAAAAAACCAGTACTACCGCGGTACTGGATAATTGGTCGGTACAATACCAATACCAGTAGTACCGAAAAGTATTGGTATTGAAAAGTACTGAAATTTCGAAAAATTGGTCGGTACAATACCAATACCAGTAGTACCGAAAAGTACTGGGTCGGTACTCCCGAAAGTACCGCGGTAGTACCGAACTGTGCCGAACACTAATTCTAACCAGTTTTTAAGAAGAAAAATCAAATACTTAAGAATTTTATAGTAAAAAGTCTGAAGAGAATATTTAAATAAATATTTTGTTTTGAATACAATTTAAGTCCAACTCTTTGGCTGCATTTATTGTTTATTAGAAAAAAAACATTCTCAACAGGTTTAATAAATAATAAAAACAAGAAAAAAAACTACGGCAGAAAATAACCATTAACTTTTATTTAATGTAGTAATTTTATAAAAACAATTTGTATTTATTTTCTGTTTATTTTATATTCATTTTACAAAACATTTGTTAGTTTTGTATTTTTTTTTGTAATGTTTTTTTATTTTATATTCATTTTACAAAACATTTGTTAGTTTTGTATTTTTTTTTGTAATGTTTTTATTTTATATTCATTTTACAAAACATTTGTTAGTTTTGTATTTTTTTGTAATGTTTTTTTATTTTATATTCATTTTACAAAACATTTGTTAGTTTTGTATTTTTTTTTGTAATGTTTTTATTTTATATTCATTTTACAAAACATTTGTTAGTTTTGTATTTTTTTGTAATGTTTTTTATTTTATATTCATTTTACAAAACATTTGTTAGTTTTGTATTTTTTTTTGTAATGTTTTTATTTTATATTCATTTTACAAAACATTTGTTAGTTTTGTATTTTTTTGTAATGTTTTTTTATTTTATATTCATTTTACAAAACATTTGTTAGTTTTGTATTTTTTTTTGTAATGTTTTTATTTTATATTCATTTTACAAAACATTTGTTAGTTTTGTATTTTTTTGTAATGTTTTTATTTATAATTAAGTTTTTGATTTTCACAAACTTAACGTTAACTTTGTTAGTGATATCACAGAAATTATATTAAATCAGAAACTTAAGTTAATTAAATTGAAGACTTTTAAATAATTTTATAAACTTATATTTTTAAGTTTATTTATCTAAATCAAGTTTGTTTAAATTAATAATTTCAAAGTAAAACAAAAATGTTTTTTTAGAAAATGCTAACAATAAATATTAATTTAATATTTTTCTTCTTTTGCTTTACACTTAATAAATATTTTTTAATTTCTGTTGTTTCAGCACCTGCAGGAATTACTCCAATACCTATGGAAATGCTTAATCCTCATTTAACAGGCGATAAAAAAATTTTTTAAATTTTTCTAATAAAAAAAAATTTGTATTTAAACAGAATTTCGTCGTATGGATGCAAACAATGATGACCAAATTTCATTTTCTGAATTTCTTCAAAGTGATCGTAAATACAAGCATTAAAATTTTTTAAAAAATAAATTAAAAAATAAGGCCCTTGGATGGAAACTTTGTCACGTCGTTATCACCAATTAGATGGAAATTCTGATGGTAAAGTTAGTCGAAAGGAATTTGAAACTTTTTTCAAAGCAAAAGATGAAGCTGCAGATAAAGAACGTTTACAAAATGATAATTTTTTTAAACAATTGGTAAGAGAGAGAGAATTATTTTTTATTTATTTTTAATTAACTCGTTTTTAACAATTGGTCCAAAAATTTGAAAAAAAAAATATTTTTTAAATTTTTGTAATTTTTATTTAAACAGACTGTTACTGTTGGACCAATTGTCGAACGCGAGAAAATTGGAAATGAATCTAGAATGCGTTACTTCTCTGCTGGGGCAAGAAAATTTGCTTCTATAGCACATGTAAAATAATTAAATAAAATTTATTTTTCTTTTATTTTCTACCTAAAAAAGTCTTTTTAAGTTAATAGAATAGTTCCCATAAACAATATTAACAATATAATTTTATTTTTAAATTATTAAAGGGTACTGGAATATTCCCCCCTCCATCATCATCATTAATTATTTCTTCACCCCATTCCAACAACCCTTTACAATCTACACAATCTGAAGAATCATTATTACCTGCTTCTTCTCTCATTCGTGACCATGAACAACAATTTCGTTTTATTAGTGAAGGAGGGGGTTCTCCTCCTTTTCCACAATTAATTGCTTCTTCTACACATCATCATTCCCCTTTATTTAATTTTCATGGACCTCTACAATCGGCGGCACAAATACTACCCGAAGGGAATAGTAATTTGGAAGGAAAAAATCAAGTAATAATTCTCTTTTTTAATTTTTTAATTTATTCAATTAAGCAACCAATAACTGGAAATATTAAACGAGCAATACCACAACCTCAAGTAACAATATTCCCTCAAGATGTTAGTGCACAAAATTAAAGAAATAAAAATTATATATTAAAATTAATAAATGAAATATTTAATATGTTGTAAAAAAAAAATAAAGGACATTTTTTTATTAAAAATAAAAACATCTATATTAAAATGTACTTTTATTTGTACTTTTATTATTGATAAATTTAAAAAAACAGTCGGACAATCCCCACTAATTTTTTAATACCACACAAAAAAAAAATTAACTTAAAAAAATTGGAAACATGTGAATTTAAAATGAATTTATAAATAAAAAGAATTTTTGAGTCTTAATAGTTAATGCTTAATTAATTAAATTAAATTAGGAAAGTAAATAATAAAGTAAACATTTATTATTTAATATTTATCCTCCAAAAAACTTTTTTAATATTGTAAACATTTTATATTCAATTAGATTATAATTAGAACATTTATTTTTTCATTTAATTAAATTTTAAATTTAATGTCTCTAATGTCCTTTTCTGATCCATAAAAAATATTTAAAAAAAACAGCGAAATTTGGACTATCGAGAAAGGAAATAAAAATGTAAAAAATATGGGGGTAAATAATTAATCAATTAAATATCGTTCTCCACTTTATTTTAACTGGTAGACAACACTTTATTTTAATGATTATTATATATTTTTATTTTATTATATTATTAATAAATTAATAAAATATATATTAAGTAAATTTTAAGTTTTACAAGTTTATTTTTCCAAGTTTTAAAGTTTATTTTTCTGTTCCAAGTTTATTTTTCCAAGTTTTATTATTTTAGAAGATTTCTCTCTTATAAAAATAATTTAATAAATAGAAATTTTACTTATCAGAATTTTAATGCTTATAAAAATAAATTAAAATAAAATTCTATTTAAAATAAATTTAAAAACTTTAAATTTATTTTTAAAATTTTTTAAATTAAAAATTTAATTAATTAATTAATTTAAATTTTTTTATTTTTAGAAATATTTTTAATAAAATAAATATATTTATTTATTTATTTATTTTATTTATGTCAACTCCTTTTACAGCAGAAGAACAACTTGTTCGTCGTTCATTGTTTGGTTCACTTTTTAATGTTGCTGCAAACAAATTAAATAAACCTATACAAACAACTACAACAATGCATTATAGAGTAGTTCAAACAAGTAAATAATTAAATTAAAATAATATATATTTAATTATTTAGATGAATGTCAACAACCATGTTCTTCTTCTTCTACTTCGTCTTCTTCCCTTTATTCCCCTATTCAAACAAATAATGAATATCAACAACATTTTCGTGTTTATGTAGATCCAAAAACTTATTTTCAAAATAATTTAAGCCCAGTATCTCCTTCAATTATAGCACAAGATTCTCCTTCAAATATATTAGGACAACAAATGAATAGATTAGAATTAGATTTTAATTTACAAAATGAAACAATAATTCAAAATAATCAAATTAAACATCAAGAGGAAATTTACCAAGAAATTGTAAGTGAATGTAGAGCTTTAGAACAACAACAAAATTGTGAAAATAATAGAGAAGAATTAAGTGAAGGAATTATTAATAATACGTTAAAGGTAAAAAAAAGATAATTATTTTAAAATTAATTTTAAAATATTTTTTAAAATTTTATAAATTGGTTAGGTTTATGCTTTAGTTAATCTTAAGGCAAATCTGCCTTCAGCTCAAAAACTTTTTAATTTATTTCTCAAAAAATTAATTAATTAATTTCAAAACCTTTAATAATTATTATTAAATAATTTTAAAATTTTATTTTGACTAAATATTAATTACATCATTATTATAAAAAAAACTGGACCTTCTAATTTAGCGCAATATTTATTTTATTTAATTTAATTTCCTCCCTCTTTTTTAATTTCATCATTTTCTTATTGCATCACCTGTTTAAAAACATATAAAAGAGAAACAATTAAAGTTTTATTTTTATTTAAAACTTTAATGTTCTAAAAAAAAAGTTGTGCTCTTTTAGGCCTTATTTTATTGAAAATTTAATTTAATTAATAATTTATTAATTTATTTTTAAAAAATTATTAATTTTTTTAAACATTTTTAAACCTTAAAAATTTATAAAAAATTTTTAAATTTTAAAGGAAAGTTCAATGCTCACCACAGAATTAATAACCCCTACATCCTTTCACCCATTATCTACAACATTAACAAAAATAAATTCTAATAATTTAAACTTTCAACTAAATAATGATCCTAAACAACAATCTTTATTTTTACCTTCAAATTCTCCATCACAACAACAATTAATTAATGAAAATTTAAATAATAATAATAATTTTGTTGGTCTTTCTTTAGAACATTTAGTTAAAGTTTTAGTACAAACTGTTAAAGAAGTAACTGGAAATTCAACAACAAAATTAATAAATAATAATGTACAACAAAAAGAAAAAAATGAAAAAGAAATAATTCCTATTTATGATGAAACAGCTGAACAAATACTTGAAAGGCGTAGAAAACAGGTTAATTTATATATAAAAGTTTATTATTTTGTTGCAATTAAAAAATAAAACTTGAAATCTGAAACAAAACCAGAATTGGAAAGAGAAGTTTCTAATCCAACCGGAAATTCCCTTTTCCGGTTTCTTCAGAAAATAACGTTGACTTTTTTTGAAATTATTTAAAAATAATAATTGCTTAAGAAAAGAAAAAATTTTTTTTTCCCCCAATAGAATAATGCAGCAGCAGCTAGATATCGTCGTAGACAACGTAAAGTAGAAAGTATAATGCAACAAGAATTAGCTTTATTAGAAAGACGTAATTATGAATTACGTACTTCAATTGCTAATATTAAAGCAGAAATTGATGCAGAAAATGCTTTATTAAAAGCTTTAAAAAATGAAAAAAATAATCAAATGTGGATAAATTAATATTTAAAATTTAAATTTTAATGAAATTGTATTTTAATAAAATTGTCAAATGAGCTCTCCTAATTTTATTAAAAAATTCATGACTTAAATGACAGAAAAATAGAAAAGTAGATTAAGCTTAATTGACAGCATTAGACAATAAAAATTGTAATTAAAGTTTATTAAAAAATAAAAATAATTTAATTTTTACAATTTTTATAAATTATTTTATTGAATTTATTAAAAAAGATTCATCTCCTAAAATATTTAAAAAAAAAAAATTCTTATTGTTAGCTTAAAAAATAATTTATTTTTCTATTTTTAAATAATGCCCATTTCTTTTAATTTAATAAAATGAAAAAAAAATAACTACAATTATTTAAAAAAATAATTTTATACTTTTTTATTCTTTTTGAAGGGGAGCAGCGTCTTTTCCCGAGAGTATTAAATAACTAGTTGATAATTGCTCCTGTTTTTTTAATTGTTTTTGAAGAGTTTCTAAAATATTATTTTTTAATTTTATTATTAAAAAAAAACTAACGTAAAGGTGTGTCTTGGCTGTTCATTTTCTTTAACTTCTCTCTCTTATCCACTTTACTTTTATGTTTTTCGCCTTGCCGTTTCCCTGGCCCTTTTCCATGAAATTTCCAAGACAAAACACGAAATGCTTCTTTTGGTTCTAAAACACGTCCAGATTTGTCAGAATAACTAATTTCTACCTTAAAAGAAGTATTTTTAATTTTAAAAATAATTTATTAAAAAACAACCTTAGGTACATAATCAGTCTTTTCAGGAAATGGTCTAGTAGGCCCAGTTCCAGTAGTTCCCATCCTTTCCAATTTTCTCATTGTTTTGTCTTCAATATCATAACGACCTTGCTCAACTTTAGAATAACGTTTACTTTCCAAATGCTTTAGAGATCCATCACCAGTACGTTTTTTATTACCAGATTCTAAATAACCTTTTTGTCCTGCAAGTTTAAGCATTGCTGCTACACCTTTTGTTACATCTTTTTCTTCTCCCAATATATTTGAATAATTTTTGGTTGGCTTATCTGATAAAATTTAAATTAATTAGTTTTGACCTTAAAAATATAAAATATCTCAAAAATTTAAATAGGAGTAATAAAGAAAAAAGTGTTTTTTAATGCAAATGTCTGCAAGATTTTTATCAATAAAGTTCAAAATATTTTCTTAAAAATAAAAAAATCTGTTAAAAAATATGACCGCTTTTTGCGGACAAAAACTTGCAGACTAATTAATTACTTTACCATTGAATACCTAACAACAATAATAAAAAAAATATAAAACCTTCATCGCTGTCACTATATATTTCACCACTACGTTCTACATCCATTCGATCAAAATCTTCTTGGCTTGAACCACTTTCACTTCTTTTCCGACTTAAAAATTTATTTCTAGAGCTGCTCGAAACTTTTCCATCTTTCATATCCATAATTACCATTTCTCTGTCTGGTTCATCATTTTCAGTTTTGACAACTTTTTTAACAAGTTCAACACCTCCATAACTTCCACCTCCAATAGATTTGTATTTTTCTGATGTTGCATCAAAAATTATAGAATTTGAATTAATTTTGTTTTCTTCTTCATTGTCTTCTTCACTGCTATCAGATGCAAAATAATTAATTTCTTTTTTAATTATTTTTTCAGAATTTTTTAATAATCTAGCTTTTGCCAAAATTGAATTTAATTCTTCTTCAGCATCATCGTCAATTTGTATTGGAGCAACATTACTCACATGCGGGAATTCTTTAAAAAAATAAAATTTAATTATTTCTTTTAAAATATCCGCATTTTTTGTCCGCAAATTTATTTTTAAAAAACAATCTTTGAATTTCTCAAAAATTAATCTTAAACAAAACTAATTATTTATAAAATATAATTATATTAATTTATTTAACTAATTTTTACGAAGTTTAAAAAAACTAAACAATTATAAAAAGTTGCGGACAAAAATTGTTAAGTAGTAATAATTAAATATAAAAACCTTCTTCGTCTTCATCCTCCTCTTCCCTCTTTTTAATTTTTTCAGCAAGTGTATCCAACATTTTTACATTAACATTAGTTTTTGGTTTTTTCCATTTTGTTTGGTCAGGAGGAGGCATTGCAATAGAATCTTTTAATTGTTTTGTCTTAAAATTAAATAATAATTAATTTTAATTAATTAAAAAAAATAAAAATAGTTCTAACAAATTTTATTCAAATTAAAAATAACCTCTTTTTTATTTTCATCAAATAATTCTCCCTCTTCCATAAATCCTCCATTAGTTTGTTGAGATTTACGCGCCGCCAATTTTTCTTCTCTAATTTTTTTCTCTTCTTGTGTTTCTTCCAATGGCTGTAATTCAAGAGTTGATGCTTTTTTACGTGTATTTTTTGTTTTCTTCTTTTTAGTACGACGAAATTGAATAACTTCTTCCTTAAAAAATTGTTTATTAAATAAAATATTTTTTACAAATCCATTAAATGTTAATTTTTCCATATTAAAAAAAAAAAACAAATAAAAACCTCAGTATAAAATTCCTTTGCCAACGTATATTTAGTCTCTCCCAAAGACTCAAACTTTTTATTAACCATCATCAATCGACGTTTAGCTTCTGCTTCCTTAGCTTCTTTATCCAAATCATAATGCCCAGTTTCATCTAAATAAATTTTTTAAAAATTGTTTTAAAATCCAATTCTTTACCTAATCGGAATTTTTCCTTCTTTTTAGCTTCTCCATCCAATCCTTCATCATATTTATCCAAAATTTCTTTTCTTTTAATTTGTCCAAACTCATCAATTTCTTCTTCTTCATAAGCTTGGTAATGTGTTGCCTTTTTCTTTCGACGCTCTACATTTAATTTATGTCTTTCATTTTCTAACATATTTGGATTAATTAAAACTTCTTCGTCACCATCTTCCCCTTCAATGAGTAAACCTTTAAAAAATTAATTTAAAAAAATTGTCAATTAAATTTAATGCAAACTTTTGTCTTGAAGTACAAGAATAGTTTCACGTCCTTCTTGAAAGTCTTGTACAGAATGGCCAACAATTAATCCTCCCGCTGAAGCCTTCATCTAAAAATTTGAACAAAAAAAATTTACAGAAATAACTGAAAAGAGAAAATTTTTATTGCTGTAATTATCCGCAAGTTATAATATTTAATAGAGTTAAGGTTTTTTGTTCAGGTTCTTCTAATTCCGGATCAAAAAATGGTTTTTGTTCAACGTTAATATTTATTTTTCTTTATCAAAAAATTTTTTGTAGGAAGTAAAGAGTAAATATATTAATCCATCCGATTATGAGTTGCAGATAATTGTAGACCTATGATCGTAAAATAAACTTTATCCTTGACTTATTATTACTTAACTAATTTCTAAATTAAAAACCTTGTCTCCTTGTTTTTGTTGTTTTCTCTGTTCATCTCTAAGCATTGCCCCAATCCCAAAAGACTCATCCATTTCATCCAATTGTTTGGCCTTTTCTTTTGCTTTGCGCATTTCATCTTCAATCCTTCGTGAACGTTCAATCCAACTTGAAGTATTTTCAATTTCATCATCATCTTCAACCAATCCAGTCTTTGCTTTTAATACTTTTGAATGTAAATCCCTTTGTCGTTTTTTATGCTCCAATTTCTCCTTAAGCTCTTTTTGTCGTTTTTCATCAGACCAATTTCTTGAAGGTTTGTGAACAATTTCAACACCATCTTCAGTAAATACCTTAGAAAATAAGGACAAAAATCAAAATAAATTTTAAAAATTAAACCTTTTCACCACTTCCATCATCTTTTTCTACAGGTTCAGTATTTGTTTTGTCATCAAGTTCAAGAGGTTGAAGACCTAATTTAGCTCTCAATTTATTTGTTTCTTCAATTGACATTGACTCTTCACTGAAAAAATAAAAATAAACTTGAATTTAAAGGAAAAATACGTAGTAGATGTAACTTCTGTATCATCTTCTTTGCTCCTTTTTGATCTTAATTGAAATTTATGAAAAAGTATAAATTAAACAAACCTTTTCGGTGATGAACCACCTCTCTTCCGAGAATGTTTAGAAGACATTTTATAATATAGAACTAAAAAATAAAATTATCATTAAAAAAAAAAAAAATAATGAAGAAATATGATCATTTGAGTCTGAGTTTCTATTTAATGTTAAACGCTTTGCTAGACGAGACTCTTTAAAATTTTTTTAGCTTATACTCAATAAATTTAAATTCACTTTCGCCAAGCATTGTGGCGAGCGCTTGTGACCCAGCTACATGGGCAGATTGCACTTGTGAGCAAAATTCCCAAACGGCGATTTGGTTAATTTTTTAGCAAATGATAAAGAATTGGATATTAAAATAATTAAAATTTATTTAGGATAAAACTGATCGTTAGCTGAATTAGTTTTGAGCCTAATAAGTCGTTTCGCATTTTTTTCTGGAAACTTCATTGAAGAATACCTGAGAAAAACCAACTAGAAAAATATAGAATGACTCCCAAGTCGGTATCAAATCCCGTGTCCGGATAAATCGTCGAACGCCAAAATGTCGACTCAACTAAAATCGGCCAAAATGTCGACCCACCTAAAATCGGCCAAAATGTCGACTCACCTAAAAAAGGACAAAATGTCGAACGCCAAATTGTCGATCGGCCAAAATGTTGAATAAGCTAAAATCGGCCAAAATGTCGAATTTTATTTTTTAATTTTCCTATATATTAATTTTTTCTCGGTTTTTATTTTTATTTTTCAATTCAACCTTTTAATTTTGTTTTAAATAAATATATATATCTAAAATGTATGTAAAAACCAAAATTGCTGAGTTAATGAAGTCTCGAAAACGTTGGTTGCCAAATAATGATTCTTCTTCTGTGTTAACAAATATCCAACAACCAGACAACAATATTGACAACGACAGTTGCGATGATGAGGAAAATGTTGAAACAAATTTTGTTAAATTTGAACATGGAGTTACAAATAAGGGAAAAGTCGTTTTGTGGAATGCAGGTTTTATTTTAGTTAATATGTCTTAAATTAAATTTTGAGGGTATCGATACACAAAAGAAAAAGAAGATTACTGGCGGTGTTCAACCCGAGACTGTCCAGCCAGAGCAAAAGCAAAGGAAGAAGCTGGAGGTTATAAAGGCATTTTGACAAAAAAAGAACACAATCATCCAGCAATAATACAAAAAAAAAATTTGTGAAGAAGTTAGAAGCAAAATTAAGACAACCAACAATGTTGTTCTTGCAGAGATTCGTGCCAATGTACCTGATGAAGTTTTTGTTTCACTTGGAACTGATGATGCTTTACAGAAACTAGTTAGACGGTATATTTTTTTACTTTTGATACTAAGCTCAAATCTTTAGGCAGAAGAATAAATTATATGGAAATATAAATCTAACCGACATGACAAAAATGACTATCCCAGAATCATTTGTGCAAATAGACGGGTCATCTACATTAATCTACGATAGTCGTAATGTTCGTGGTACTGATGATGTTGTCTTAATTTTTAGTCATCCAAAAGTTAGTTTAAAAATAATTTATTCTATGTTTCAATTTAGCTTCTAAATATACTTGCCGCAAATAAACACTGGGCTATCGACGGTACTTTTGCTGTAGCGCCAAAACCGTTTGTACAGTGTTTTTGTGTAGGTACATTTGTTAATCGGCGCATTGTTGTATGTGTACAAGCTCTTCTTCCAAGTAAGAGAGCGTGTCATTATGAAGAGACATTGAAGGTGTTGAGGCAAAAGATTAGCCCAAATGAACCAAAAAAAGGTTTATTTTTTATATCTTTTTTATTTTTTGTTTTAAGTAATCATCGATTTTGAAAAGGCTGAAATTTTGGCACTTCAAAAAACATTTCCAGCAGTTCAATTATCAGCCTGTCTTTTTCACTTTGGTCAATCTTTGTTCCGTAAATGGAGAGACTTGGGGTTAAACAGATTGTTCGGTGAAGGAACCGATGAAGGAGAGAGTTCAAGGACAAGTTTCAGGTTTTCTTATCTCATTTATTTTTAATTATGATACATTTTAGAAGGATTCTTGCATTGGCACTAATCCCTTCAGAGCATGTAAGACGTGGTTTTGGCCTGATAATCAATTCCTCTCCAGCAATAATCTCAAGCTTTCTTGCATATTTTGGTTCAACTTATGTTGGTCTTACAGAAATGGAATTGCAATTTGGGTCTGAAGCTTTTCAACGAGTCGTTAGTATTCATTCTTTACAAGAAAGTATTAGCTCTGGTTTTTCAGGTTTATTTTGACCTAATCTTATTACATTTTAATTTTTTCTATTTTAGCCTTGGCCGATCACACATTTCATCCAATTATGAGTTCAACTCCAATCCAATTCGGCTGTCCTTCACCCCAACCATCAACACCTAATTTTAGTGCAGCAACAATACAGCGATGGGAGTTACCAATTGTTAGAAGGCCGGTATATCCAATTGAATTTTGGAACATAAATGAGCGAGCGTTACGAGCACTTGCAAAAACTAATAATGCGTTGGAGTCAACACATTACCATTTCATGGTTTATTTTAAAAATTTTTTAACCTACAATTTTAAGAAAAAATTGAACCACCACCCATCGATGAGCGATTTTATATTAAAATTCTTGAAGGATGTAACTAAACAGGTGGATATTGCACGCTCTGCAATAAACTTCCAGCACATTCGAAAACGGAAATACGTTATCAAAGAAGCTCAAATAATGACGACTTTGAACGAAGCGGAATACGATGATGATGTTCAGCTTTTGAACACACTAACTCTTCTTGGTCTCCAAATGAATGGTTATGTTGAAGGATTGCGTATTACACGAAATCAGCCGGAAGGACGTGATTCTGAATATGGTGTTGATACTACTGAAAGCCAATATACTAGCCATGAACAGCCCAGCACTTCTAGTTTTGTTTATTGAAATTTTTTGTTTTATTATGATAGATTCGGTGATCTTTTTTACTTCTAGTTTTATTGAAATTTTTTGTTTTGTTTTTAATAGATTCGGTGATTTTTTTTCGTTTATTAATGGATTTTTATTTTATTATTTTTAATAACTATTTTATTATAATAAAATTAGTTTTTTATTGTCAAAAGCTTTAGGAATTGTTTTTTAGGTGCTAAGAATAATTTTTTAAATTTCTTGCCTAGTTTAGAAATCGACATTATGGCCGATTTTGGCTTATTCGACCTTTTGGCCGATCGACATTTTAGCGTTCGACGTTTTAGTGATCGACAATTTGGCAGTCGACATTTTGGCCGATTTTGGCTTATTCGACATTTTGGCCGATCGACATTTTAGCGTTCGACCTTTTGTACGGGTGCCATCAAATCCACGTTATTTTTAAATCTTAAAGCGCAAATAATTTTTTGCGTTATATTGACTTGGCATTTCGTTTTTATGGTTTCTATAAAAGCTCTTCAATGTTTTTTTTTCTTTTATTTTCTTGTCCGAGCCTTGTTAGATCTATTGATTTTCGAAATTAGGTTTTTGTCTTTTAGCTTTTTTAAAATCTTTCTAAAAATTTCTCCTTATCGTCACTAATCGTTTTGATAAAAAATCGATTATATTTTTATTTTTGGACGCGTTAATTCTGAGTTGTATTTTATTAAAATCAAAAACAAATACTAAATAATACTAATTTTTCAGCCTTTTCTAGTTAAAAAAATATATTAAAAATATTATTAACTTCATTTATACAATCTAAAATGCCATCTGTTGACGGTAAGACTATTGATAGCGTTAGTGAACAAATTGCGGGTATTGCATTAACGTCAACAGAGAATAACAACAAACATCAAATGGAAGAAAGGGAGAGGGATGAATCTAATAGTTGCGGGGTATGTTTACAGGTTTATTTTTGTCTAAATTTTATTCACATGGGCGTGGAATCTGAAAATCCTGGAATCTTAATACTTAGGTTTGGATTTTGGTTTAGTAAATTCCCAAGCAATTTTTTTGACCAATCTTTAATGGGATTTTTTGTTAAACACCAGCATAATTATTTTAATTCATTTAAGAATGAACCAATATCAAACAACAAAACTGATAATAACGAGTATGAAACTAAAACGGCAGTCGAGCAAAATGGAATTTCTGGCGATGATGTTGATGAGCCTAATGATGATGGAACTGAACAAAAGTTTGAAGATTTTCATTATTTGGATAAGGGGGACATGTTTCATTTTAATCTTATTTTTTATTTAAAAACTTGTTTAAATTTAAGAAAGATTTTCTGTGGAGGTATAAGCTTTGACACAACTGGAGATGATTTGGCATCTTACTTTTCGCAGTTTGGTTCTATCAAAGAAGCTCAAGTTAAATACGATCGGATGGTATAAATTTTGTTTTTACAGGAGTTTTTGTTTGTTTTACTTTTTGATTTTGTTTTATCTTTTTTTTGAACTCCGAATTTGTTGTTTTAATTTTTGAATTATTTTAATATTCTCTTTTAATTTACTTACTTTGTAATTTAAAGACTGGACGTTCTCGTGGATTTGCATTTGTTGAATTTGAAACTGTCGATGGTTGTAAGGCTTCATTGACATTACGGGAGCAAACAATTAAAGGAAAACAATGTGAAATTAAACCAGCAAAAACACGTGAACTTGGCTATATGGTTTAATTTTTTATTTTGTTTTTATTTATTTAAACTTTAGAACAAGAAGATATTTGTTGGTGGTTTGCCCGTTGACTTCCCAGGTTTTTAAACCTTTAAAAGTACTAGAATTTTTAATTTAGAAATTGAATTGCGTGAACATTTTAAGCAATATGGCCGTGTTGAAGATGTTGAATGGCCATTAGATAAAGTTAGCAAAACACGCAAAAGTTTTGCATTTGTTGTTTTTGAGTCGGAAGATGCTGCAGAAAAAGCTGCCGCTCAACCAAAACAGCATTTTGCTAATCGAGAGGTTTTTTTTCTTTTATTATTTGTTGGAGGTTTATTTTTTATTACGATATTTACTTGCCTAAAAAATAATTTTTAGTGCGATGTCAAAAAAGCTGTTCCACAAAGTCGTCGAACTCCTTTTGGTGGGATTGGTGGCATTGGTAATTTTTCTCGTTCTTCGGGTGCAATGATGCTACGTGGAGGTCTTGGAGGTTATGGAGCTATTCGAGCTGCACCAGGTGTTGGTTCTGCTTATATGACTGGAGGGGATTCTCATCATCTTCATCAACAACATAATCAACCTCAACATCAAATGCAACTATATTATCCTCAACATCAAGCTCAAAGTTCAGCGGCTGCTTGGTATCAGATGAATGCGACTGCCGCTTGGTTTCCATTTTTTAAAATAAATTTTAAGAATTTATTTTTAGGTATAATGCTGCATACAACGGTGGTGCTTGGTATGGTGCTGCTGCTCCTCCAAATGTTGCGGCATCAACTGCAGCTATGACCGCTCCTCAATTCCCAACTTAAACTTGCTCAAAAACTACAATCTCTCTTTAGATTTGCGGAAAAATATATATGTCAAGTTTGATTATTTAAAAGAAAATGCTAATTTTGTTTGTTTATATGAGAAAACAATAAACAAAAAAAAAATATTTTTTTTTTGTTTGTTCTTCTTCCAATACAATTTTTGTGTTTTTTTCATCAGGTGAAAAAAAAAATAAAGATTTTGTGAAGTTTGGTATTTAAAAATTTTTTGGACGTTTAATTGACATTTTTTTTTCTGTTAAAAATCTAAGAGAATTTTTAAATTCTTTTTATTAAGATGAAAAAAACAACAAAAATTATTATTATATTATAGCACTATTTACCTATATATTCTGTTTATTATTATATATTTATTTCGAAAATGTGTTGTACTTATGTTCCTACTATTCTTTTTCCTATGCTTTTCTGTATAAGGAACAAAAAAAAATTTTTTTAAATAAAAAATAGAACTTCTGGAAAAAAAAAAATTTTTTTTTTAAATTAATTTTGATTAAATTATAAAATCCAGAAGTTCAAAATTTCAACAATTGATTCGTTAAAATATTTTTAAAGCTATCAAGCTTAAAACAAAAATAGGTAAAAATTTGCGTACCAAAAAATATTATTATTATTTTCCCCTCACATTTAATTGTATTTTACTTCTCTCATTTCACAACTACCACTAAAAATGAAATGAAAATGAATGTTTTTGTGGATATATTTTTGTTGTTGTTGTTTATTGTTGTTTATTCAACACATTTATGCCTTTAAATATTATTCTATTCAAACGCCGTTAAAAATTCTTTTTTTTAATTTATCCCCTATATAAATGTGGGATATTTTTAAGGATAATATTTTATTTATTTATAATAAGGCAAATTATTTTTTTTTTTTTAATTTATAGCTTTGAAGAATTGTTTTATATAAAAATAAAATGCCTTAAATACTTTTCGCCTTAATTATTTTTTGTTTGTTTTTTTCCCCCAAGTTTTTTTTTCTTTCATTTTTTACATGATCATTTTCTGTTAAATTCGTTATAGAGATCGGAACAGATTTTTGTTGAGTTTTTTGAATTATCTAAAAATTTTCTCCTTAAAATTTAATTAAAATATTTTAAATGTTCCAATCTTTATTTAAAATAATTTTCTTTCATTTTTTTTTTCTTTCAAATTATTAAACAATAGGTTTAGGATTAATTATTTATTATTTTTAATCCAAAATCTCAAATTCAATCTTCCAGATTTTTTTTTAAATTTTTTTTTACCTTGAGCCTAGAACGATTAGTGGGGCTCTAAACAAAACCCAACGTACCCAAAACAATATGTTTTCTCTTATCGGATTTATTTTATTCGAATGAATTGTATTTTTATTCTGTCTATACAGATTTCTGAAAAATTCTATCTTAGGAAATAGTAAAACACATTTTTTAAAATGAAAACAAATAAAAAATACAAAACAGAATAAATACAAAACCTAAACTAAGTTTTAGAAGAAGCTAAACATTGTAAAAAACATAACATTAGAATTATTAGAAAATACAAATTAATTCAAAATTATATAAAAAATAAAATACAAAAATCAGAATCTAAAAAATGTGTTTATTAAATATTTCCTTTTTATTTTTACATATTCTTGATTTTTTTTTTAAATTTCAAAAATACATAATTTGATTATGTTTTCATATTTTTATTTTTTTTTTATAGGCATACTCGTCTGCTGTTTTTAATTGTAAAATTAAGCCAAAATTCAAAAAACACTTGTGTATTTTGTTATTATTTTGAAAAATCAGAATTAAAAATTGTAATGGAAAATACATTTTATCAAAATAATAAAATACAAAATAATAACAAAATCGACATTTATTGTGTTTTGTTTAATTTTGTATTTTTGCAACAAAAACATTTCCTCAAAAACATCAAAACATTTTGATATGTGTTTTTTATTGTTTTTCGCTCATATTTTGTGTTGTTTTTCTTTTTTTTATGCAACATTAAATATTTATTGAGGGAAAAGAATATAAATGTGTTTTTGTGTTTAAATTTTTTTAAAGTTTGTTTTTTAAACGATTTAATTATTTTTTAATTTGTTCTGGTTTATATAAAATACAACAAAACTTTTTCAGAATTTTGAAAAGTTTTTTAAAATTTGTTTTAATGGATTTGGATTCTTTTATAAACAAAACAATTTCTGTAATTACTGGAGATGGTAGAAACATTGTTGGATTAATGAGAGGTTTTGACCAAACAGTAAATATTGTTTTGGAAGATTCACATGAACGAGTTTATAGGTTTTGTTTATTTAAAATAAATATTTTTTAAATTAATTCTTTTTAGTTTGGACACAGGAGTTGCTCAAATACCTTTGGGTCTTTATATAGTTCGTGGAGATAATGTGTAAGTGGATTTAAATAATGGAATTTAATAATTGAAAGGAATTTTTTTTTCCTAAAAAAATTTTTATTAAAGGCTTAATTTTTGACTAAAATTATTTAAATTAAATTAAAAGTTTAAAAAAAAAAAAAGATTTTTAATTTTTTAGCGCAGTTGTTGGCGAAATTGATGAAACAATTGACAAACAATTAGATTTAGAAAAATTGAAAGCGGCACCATTGCTTCCTATTTGGATGCCATAAAAATTAATTAAATCTTTTATTTTATTTGCCCCACAATTTTTTTTTCCTTTTAAAAAATAAATATTATTTATTAAATTAATCAAAATAATTTAAAAAATAATTGAGGGGGGAGAAAGAAATTGTGTTTTAATTTATTTTGATTTACATAATTGTTTATTTAATTTTTAATTTATTAAAAATTAAAATACGTTTATAAACTACGTGATTATTTTTAATTTTTGGTCAAAAAATTATTTTCATGGATGGAAAGGAATTATTGACGATATTATTAACAGGTAATTAAACACAAAAAAAGGATTAAATGAGTAAAATATAAATTGTTGATTTTTTTTTGTATTTTAGCGTTGGTTTTGATATTTATTTTTGGAGGTTTTTTAATAAATACTAAAAATAAATTTAAAAAAAAAAATATCAAAGATTAATTATTTAAAAAAATGGAATTTTAACCATATAAAAGGGACGAAGAGTTTATTCCATTGTAGCAATAAATTCTTCTATTAATTTTTTAGTTAAGATATTTATGAGACTGAAATGAATAGAAAATGGACAGTTGAGTCTTGACATTTTTGGACATTTTAAAATTCTTTTTATTTTTCTTTTAAATTTTTTAGTCTTTTCTAGCATTTAATTTTGTTAAAAAATAATAAAGAAAAAAAACCTCCAATTTTTTAGAATTTTTAAATAATGCAAAAAATCTTCATTAATTTATTATTATTAACTTTATTTTTTTATATTACAAATAATCAGTTAAATGCAAAAGTAGCCGATACTACAACTTCCGAAAATTATTGTAAAGATACTGATCATGATCCAGTTTGTTTTTTTCCCCTATTTTTAAACTTTAAAAAATTCGGTACTTGTACCCCTATCCTACCCCCCTTCCTTTTCCATGCCGCGCCCTTTTTTTACTGCGCCGAAAAAAAACTTCAGACTGCCATGATTGATATTGCCTCAAGGAAACTTTGATGTGTAAAAGGTTTGAATGTAAAAGAATAGTTTTGTTTATGTTTGTCCTCATTCATAAAAAATAAGCAAATTTATAGAAATGGACTTTGATCAATTAATTTATCACATTAACGAGATTGGAAACGGTGATCAAGAATTAAGTAGCATTTTCAACGACGAGGGATTTTGCATTAAGAACGTGATTGGAGATATTTGGGATACATTGATGAATTTTTTACGTCGTTTGGCCAAGATCAACAACAATTACGTTTATGATGAAATTTTGAATGGGATTAACCTCCTTTTTAATTTTTATTGTTTTTCTTCTTTCTTTAATTTATAAATTCATATTACACATCAAAGTTTCCTTGAGGCAATATCAATCATGGCAGTCTAAAGTTTTTTTTCGGCGCAGCAAAAAAAGGGCGCGGCATGGAAAAAGAAGGGGGGTAGGATAGGGGTACAAGTACCAAAAATTCTAATACTTTTTAGATTGCAAATAAATTTTTTGAAACAACCAATTGTAACAAACTTGCTGGTAGGAAAATAAATTAAAATATTAAAAAATATTTTAATTTATTTTAATTAAAAAAATATTTTTTTTTTTAAGCCGAAAATTGTTGCGGAGAACGAAATGGGTAAGTTATCAAAATAATTTAAAAAAATTATTTTTTTACCTTATTTATTAAAAAAAAAATTTTTTTTAGAGTTCTTGACAATGTTACAAACGATAAAAGATTTTGTGGTTGTTTAATAAAGGTTTAATTTAATTATTTTTTAACTTTAAAAATTTTAATTAAATTTAGCAATATGGTGTTTCTACACTATGCGCAACTGAGGTAAAGAAAGTATTTTCTTGTCCAAAAATGTAATAAAATAAGGAGAAGAAAAAAATAAAAATATTAATAAATTGGAAATTTAATAAATTGATATTTAAATAAACAAAACATTTTTTTAATTTAAAATTATAAAACTTTGTGTTAACTAATGTTACATGCATAAATATTATTTTAATTAATAAAGCTATTAAATATATTTATTTTTTAGATCTGATAATTTTTATTAAATTTATTTTTGTAAAAAAACATACAAGTAAAGACTATTTTTTAAAGTAAATAATTTAAAAAAAATTAATATTAAATAATAAAAAGGTAAATAAAATTTAAAGTTTATTAAATAAATATTAAATAATTAATTGTATAAATTTAAATTATAAATATAATTATTTTCTCTCTATTTTTAAAATAAAACAATAAATATTCATGTTTAGAAGGACATAGCTTAAATAATAATTAAAATTATATATTTTTGATTAATTTAAATTTTTTGTTCTTTAAATTTTATAAAAAATAATTAAATTTAATTTAAAAAAATTAATTTTAAAATAAAATATTATTTTACCTCCAATACAAATAAATAATAATCCAAAAATAATGAACCAATTAAATTGTGACATAATGCCAGAATTGCAAAGTTCAGATGTACATTCATAACATTTACATTTAACATTATTTTTTTCTGACGATTTGGCTTTACATTCACCACACGATTTGACATAACTTCCATCACTACAACTGATGTGCATGCATTTAATTTCAGTTATTCCAAATTTCTCTGCTATTATTTTAAGACTTTCATTTTCAGTATCGCAAGTACTCTTGACTTTAATCTTTTCAGTTTCCACTTCATCGTAACAATTATATGAATCTAAATTTAAAAAATAATTATTTTTTAAAATTAAAGGTCTTTAAAAATAATTTTAAAAAAATTTTTACAGGACCAATTCAATCCTTATTTTAATTAAAATTATTTATTATTTTAAATAAAAAACCTCCAACATCCATAAGCAAAAAAATATTAAATAAAACAAAAATAAAGAACATTATATATTTAATTAATATTTAAATTAGAAATTAATATTTAAAAAATAAAATTAATTAAAATAATTATTGAAAAAAATTATTATTATATTTAAATAATTTTATTTTATATAATTCAACAAAAAATAAATGATTCATATTTAATTTATCAAAATTAAAATCTCAAATATTTAAATTAATTGTTTTTAAATTGTACATAATAAATTCATGAATCATTTAAAAAATAAAATTTAATTAATAAAATGTACACAATATTAATTGTTTAACTTAAATATTTTTTATAAAGTAAAAAAAAATCGAAAAAATGTTTTAAATTAATTTTTAAGATTTATTCTTCCAAACATGAAAATATTCTTCTGCATACTATGTATGTTGTGACAAAGAAATTTTTTAAAGAAAATAATTTTATTTATTTATTTTTTAGTTTAATAAATTAATTTTTTAATAAAAAAGATTAATTAATTTATTTTTTATTTTGAATAAAATATTAATTTGATGAATAATTTTAAAAGACTTTAATTTATCAATTGTTAATAAAATTATTTAACAATAGAAAAGTCTAATAAATATTTTAAAAGAGATAAAATTTAAAAATATATGAAGAATTATTTTTTTTTTTAATTTTTTTTAATGCCATTCTTCAATATTTAATTTTATTTTCCCCCTAAAAATTTTTTTTTCAATATATTTTTTTTTAATTTTTTTAATTATTGGGTCGGCTTGCATTCCTTCGTCTCATCTTTAGATTCAATAATTTTAAATGTTAATCCATTAATTTTAAGTTGTACAATATGTTTTTCTTTGTCATAATTTTCAAGTTCAATCTCACATAAATTAGCATTAAATAATTGAACATTTTTAAAAGGAATTTTAACTTCTTTTCCTTTAAAAGAAAAAATTAAATTTCCATTTTGTGGTTTATCAACAGGTAAATTACACAACACTGTTTTATCGTTAAATGAAGCTTGACATGTTTGTTGTCCAACTTGAATTGTTACAGAAGTATTTTTAAATGTTGTTGTGTTTCCAAACAATTTTAAAGTGTTTTGTTTGTTTTTTTCATTTGGTAAAAGTTTGTGTTCAAGTTTTAAATTAAATGCACCGTCATGTACAAGTTTTCCGGAAAATACACATGAACTAGTGGAAGACGATTCACTACGATTTGTATTCATTCCATTAGTTATAGTAGTAATAATAGAAATAATAAAAAGTAAAGTAAAGAATTGATTAAAGATTGCCATTTTTTTAGAAAGATTTTTTAAATATTTTATTTTTAATTTAATAAATATATGTTATTGTTAGTTGATTGAATAGCTAATTAATTGCTTTTTATATACAAAAATCATTTAAGAAATTTTGAAATATTTATTTTTAAATAATTTTTTAATTATTTCATTATCCTCCTCTCTTAGAGAAAACATTTTTTAAGTATGTACTTTTGTATTTTATAGACTTAAACTTTAATTAGTTTTTTAGTAAGAAATTAATTTTTTTTATTAAATTTCGTATTATGATGCAACACAAGTAAATATGCACTTAAGCACTTTATTTTATTTTAAAATAAATACGCTTATTAAAACTTATATGTTGAAATACAACAAAACTTAATGAGAAAATACAAGCCTTTTTTAAATTTACACACTTGAAAAACTTGCGTAAATTACATCAAACGAAACAAAGTTTTAGAAACAAGTTTAAATTTTTGTATAATTTTTCGAATAGTCTGTTGTCCAAATCGTTATAACAGAATTTACAATTAAAAAATTAGAAAAAATATTAAGAGAAAATAAAGAATAAAAATTTTTAAAAATAAAATTTTAAATATTTAGTATTTTCTAATAAAACACTAGAAATTTTAGAGCCAAAACTTGTTGATGATATTTAATTTAAAAAATATCAGAATTTTGATAAATAAAGACCAGAATTTTTAACTTAATTATTATATGTAATATTTTTAAAAAATTGTCCCAATTGTTTCGTTTCTAAACTATTATATTTAAATTTTTTATCAATATTTTAATTTAATTTTTTGTTTGAAAAAATGGGTAAAAAAATTATTAAAAAATGTTAAGGAATTTTTTAAAGATTTTTAATTCTTAAAGCTATTCTCCATGCGCAAATATTTACTTAGGAATAGAAAATTGAACAAAAAGAAGTGAATAAATATATTTATTTATTTGTTTAACTAATTGTTAAAACAACTCAATAATAAGATAATTTTTTAGTCGAAAAATCTAAAGAAAATTTTAAAAAAAATTAGAGAATGTCAATTAATAATACAAGTAATAATAGCTTAACTTGGAGTAACATTGATTATTTTCCTTCAAAGAATAATGAAAATTCAAGTCAAAATGGAACAGATTCGTTAAAATTAAATTTAACTAAAATTAATAAACAATTAAAAAATAATGAAACTTGTCCTAATAACCAAAGTCAATGGATGCAAAATATTTTATTTAATCAATTAATTGATAATGAAACAACAAAAAGTGAAGAATTACGTTTATTCTGGGAAAAAAGAATTAATGCTGAAAATATACAGAGAAAGGTTTAATTTACTGCTTTTATAGTATTTTGTTTAATATATAAAGGTAAAACTTTAAAGAATAAGTTGAAATAAACTTAAAAATCAGAATAAAGTTGGAACTAAAACTTTTACCTTAAAACATGATTTTTAAGCTTGAGCTTAAAACCTAAAACAGAACTTGACTTAAAACTTTAATAGCTATATGGAAAACCAGAATTAAAACTTAAGTTTGAACTTAAACTTTATAATATATAATAAATATACAACTTTTGTATATTTAAAAACTTTTAAAACTTAAGGAAGAAATGTTAAAATCACATCAAAAGAATAAACAATTTCTTTTTCCTCGTTGGCGTTCTGTTGACCCATTGACTGCTTCTTTGGTTATTTTTATTTTATTTAATTAAATAAATATTTTACTTTTTTAGGTAGCTTCAATGAAAACTATTCAAATAATTCCTAATGATAGTATAATTCCTGAACACAGAGAAGAAAAATTAATAAACACTGAAAAGAAGGCAAAAATGGACAAAGTATTTAAACAAAAATATTTAAAAATTATTTAAATTTTTTTTTAAATATTATTTTTCAAGTTTGAATTGCATAGACCTTACATTCAAATGGCTATTTACAAAGAACAACAAATTCGAGGTCGTTCTCTTTTAGCTTATAAATTTGAATGTACACCTGAAGAAATGGCAAAACGTAGAACTATGGCTTTATTTAATGAAAATAATAAAAAATGGTAAAAAATAATTATAAAAACAATTTAAAAACTTTTTTTAAATTTTATTCTATAGGTATGATCCAAAAGAAATATCACAATCTGTTAGTCATGAACATATAGCATCAGTAAATAAAATTAAAAAAATATGGGAAAAACAATGAAATTTTTATTTTTCAAAAAATCCTTAAAATTAATTTTAATTTTTAAAAATTTTTTAAATAAACAAATTAATTAATTTAAATTTATTTCCAATTAAAATAACCAAAAGGCAACAACAAACAATATAAAAACTCCAAAATTAAATTTAGACATTTTGCCAACAACAAAATTACAAAATTCCCCTTCACATTCATAACATTTACATTTAACATTATTAATTATTAAAGTTCCATTATGGCAATTACCACAACCTTTTCTAAACATTCCATTTTCACAAACTTCATTTATACATTTTTGTTTAGTTTTAGCAATATTATTTAACCTTTTTATAAGTATATTGTTATCAGTATTGCAATATAATTTACATTTTTCTTCAGCTGCACCAGCTCCATAATGACAATTATATGAGTCTATTAAATATTAATTTATTTTTTAAATATTTAAATTAAAACCTCCAAGGTCCAAAAGCAAAAAAATATTAAATAAAACAAAAATTAAAATCATTATTTATTTATAAATTAATTAATTAATTAATTACTTCCTATTTAGTGTGTATTGGGTACAAATAAAAAAAAATTAAAATTCTCTACAATTTATTTATTAATATTTTTTATTTAGTGATTCATTAAATTAAATAATTAAAAAAAATTAACATTAAGTACAAATAGCGGAAATAAAATTAAAAAAACATTAAATTTACTTAATATTAAAATTTACAAATAATTAAGTACTTAAGTTTAAATTCTTTTTACATTAGAAAAGTTTATTTTAAATAGAGAAGATGTTTATGTTTAGAATAAAGCAAAAACAATTAGTTCTGATAAACTTAAGTTTTGTTCTGATGTTTTTAATGTTGTAAAACAATAAAGCAAAGTTTTAATTAATAATTCCCCAACAAGTTATAAATAATATTTTCTGAAAATAAATCTAAAAATTTTTTTCTTGCTTTTTAATTATTAAAATTATTTTTTATTTTATTTTTTAAATAAACAAATTAATTAATTAATTAAATTTACCTTCAATTAAAATAACCAAAAGGCTACAAACAATATAAAAACTCCAAAATTAAATTTAGACATTTTGCCCCCAACAGAATTACAAAAATCCCCTTCACATTCATAACATTTACATCTACCCCCATCTTCCATTTTTGCTTTATAAGGACATCTACTACAATCTTTATAAAATTCTCCGTCTTCACAAACTAGTTTAATACACTTTGCTTCAGTTGCATTAATTACTTTTAACGTTATATTAAATCCAGTAATATTTAAATCACAATAAAGTTTGAGCTTTTGGTTACCCTTTCCTGATCCAACATAACAATGATATGTTTCTTAAAATATTTTAAAAATTAAAAAATTAATTCCTGTTCATTTAATTATATTTATTTTGAATTAATCCGATTAAAAAAAATTTATTCAAATAAAAACCTCCATTTTCCAAAGGCAACAAAATGTAAAGGAAAACAAAAATTAAAAACATTAATTATTTATTTATTTATTTTAAATTAAATTAAAAATATTATTAAATAATACATAATATATTTTTAGACAAAAAAAAAATTAAAAAATAATTTAATTGAATGAATCATTTAAAAAAAATTTTTAAATATATTTTCTCTTTTTAAAATAAAACAGGAAATTCATATTTAGAAGGACAAAGCTTAAATAATAATTAAAATTATATATTTTTGATTAATTTAAATTTTTTATTCTTTAAATTTTATAAAAAATAATTAAATTTAATTTAAAAAAAAATTAATTTTTAAAATAAAATATTATTTTACCTCCAATACAAATAAATAATAATCCAAAAATAATTCTCCAATTAAATTGTGAAATAATAACAGAATTGCAAAGTTCAGATGTACATTCATAACATTTACATTTAACACCTTCTAGTATCACAGAATCGACTTTACAATAACCACACGCTTTGAAATGTACACCATTAACACAACTTAAGTGCGCGCATTTAATATCAGTTATACCTTTTAGATCTGGGTTCGTTTTAACTTCTTCACTTTCAGTATCGCAAGTACTCAAGAGTTTATTCTTTTCATTTTCCAATCCTTTGTAACAATTATATAAATCTAAATTTAAAAAATAATAATTTAATTATTTTTTAAACTCTAAAAATAATTTTTAAAAAAATTGTTTCAATTCAACGATTTTTTTAAAATTCCTTATTTTAATTAAAATTATTTATTATTTTATATAAATAACCTCCAACATCCATAAGCAAAAAAATATTAAATAAAACAAAAATAAAGAACATTATATATTTAATTAATATTTAAATTAGAAATTAATATTTAAAAAATAAAATTAATTAAAATAATTATTGAAAAAAATTATTATTATATTTAAATAATTTTATTTTATATAATTCAACAAAAAATAAATGATTCATATTTAATTTATCAAAATTAAAATCTCAAATATTTAAATTAATTGTTTTTAAATTGTACATAATAAATTCATGAATCATTTAAAAATTAAAAATAAAATTTAATTAATAAAATTTACATAATATTAATTATTTAATTTAAAAATAAATAAACAATAAATAGTTAAACATTTAATATATTTTAATTTAATAAAAAAACCTCCATATTATGAGCAACAAAATATACAAAAATAAAAAACATTTTATTATTTAAATAAATAAATTTAATTTTAATTTAATTAAAAATAAATAAATTGCACAAATAAATTATTAAAAATTTAATTAAAAATGTATTAAATAAGAATAAAAAATTTAAATTTAATTAATTATTTTATTTAAAAAATTTCTTTGTCATATAAAAACCATTCTTGTTTGGAAGAATAAAGCTTAAATTATTAATAAAAATATATTTAAAATAATAAAAAAATATTTTTAATTTTTAAATAAATTAATTAATTAACCTCCAATCCCAATAACCAAAAAACTCAGAACAATTCTCCAATTAAATTGTGACATAATGCCAACAACAGAATTGCAAAGATCACCTTCACAATCAGAACATTTACATTCAATATTGTTTTCAACAAAAGAATATGCTCTGCATTTTCCACAAACACTCAACTCTTTACCATCATCACATTTAACTTTTGCGCATTTGCTAAAGTCAGAAAAATCAAATATCTTCTCCGTGGCCTCCTTTTCTTCTTCAGTTCTATCTTCTAATATACGATCCATAAATTCGCAAGAGGCAGAGAGTAAAAAAATTTTTTTTTCTAATTTTGCACCAATGTAACAACGCTGAGAAGCTAAATTTAAATTTAAAACAAAAATTAAACTTTGAAAATAATTATTTTTGCAAAAAACTCTAAAATTCTAAACATGTTTTTTTTTCTTTATTTAATTAAAAAAACCTCCAAAGTCCAAAAGAAATAAAATATAAAATAAAACAAAAATAAGGAACATTATATATTTAATTAAATATATAATATAAATCTTTAATTATTATTATTTAAACATATATTTTTTTAAATGTAAAATTAATATTTTACTTTAAATTTTTTCAATTATTAAAAAATATTTTAAATAAAATAATTAATATTATGCACATTATTTAATTAAAAAAATTTTTTTTAATTTTTAAATGAATCATTAATTAAATAAAAAATTAATTTTGTATGAATAATATTAATTAAAATAATAATAAAAAACATAGTTTTTTAGTTTCGATATGCGTCGATTCGATCTTTAGGGTGGACTCTTTCTCCCATTAAATTTAAATTAAAAAAAAAAACAATTAAATTTTGATTCATATCGTTGTTATAAGGAAGAATTAATGGGTAATGAACAAAATGAAATAGATGAATGTGATACTGAAGATAAATTTGTTAAAGAAGAAGCTAAAACAAAATATGGCATAACAGAAGTTAAATGCATGAAATATGATTGTAGTAAAGGTTATACTATAAAAGGGTGTGCTGCTTGTGTTGTAGATTCAATGACTATAAATAATGTTAAATGTAAATGTTATGAATGTGAAGGGGAATTTTGTATTTCTGTTGTTGGCAAAATGTCTAAATTTAATTTTGGAGTTTTTATATTGTTTGTTGTAGCTTTTTGGTTATTTTAATTGAAGGTAAATTTAATTAATTAAATTTTTTATTTAAAGTTTTGTTTTATAACAATAAAAATAAAAATTTTAAATTAATTAAAATTATATTTTTAATTAAGCTTTGTTCTTCTAAGCATAAATATCTTTTATGTGACAAAGAGAATTTTTTAAATAAAATAATTAATTAAATTTAAATTTTTTATTTAATTTTTAATTATAAATTTATTTTTTAAATAAAAATTATTAATTTAAATTTAAATTAAATTTTATTTTTAACAAAATATTAATTTATTAAATATTTAAAAAAAATAATTTTTTAAACATTGATTTAATTAGATTTTTAATTTTAAAAATTTTTCTACTTAATTTAATAATTAAATTTAATTAATTATATTTTTAAATATTTTAATATTTGTTTATTAAAATTTTGGTAAAAAGTTGCAAAGTTGTTTACTTTTCTTCCTTTAAAAGAAATCAATAGAAATGACATACAAAGAAGGCGTGGTAAGTGGTAAAAGATAAGGAATTCCCCACCAAAGTTGAAAGTTCATTTTTCTTTTTTAGGAAAAATTCATTTATTACAAATTTTTATTCTTTATTAACATATTGATTTTAATATTTTATTTATAAAAAATACAAATTTATTTGAATATTTAATTTAATTGAAATTAATTACTATATTAATTAATTAAGCTTTAATTATTAATATTATTATAATTATTATATTTACTAATTTAATTAATTTATTGACTTCAATAATTTTAATTTAAAAAAATTACCTTACATATAACAAACAATTTAATATAAATATGTAAACATAAAATAAATTATGCAATTAATTAACTACAATTTTAAATTAAATAATAATAATTAAATATAAAATTAAAAAATAAACTTAATTATAAATTAATTAATTTAATTATAAAAATATTATTCCATAATTAAATTGTTATTAATGCATATTAAATAAAATTAATTTTAAATAAAAATAATAAAATAAAATATAAGACAATAATTTTTTTTTTTTTTAATTTTTAAATAATTTTTATAAAAATATTAATCAAAAAATATATAAACTTATTATTAATTTAAATAATTAAAAATAAATTATTTTTTTACAAATCTAATCAAGATGAAAGACGATGAATGTTCAATTAAAAAATAAATTTTATTATTATAATTAATTTTTAAATAAATGAACCAACAACACTTAAAAATTTACAACAAGTATTATATTAAAAAAAAATTTTTTTTCATTATTATAAATGAATATAAAAATTATTTTATAAAATAATTTATTTTTATTTATTTATATAAATTTATTAATTATATATAAATAATATTTTTTTTAATTTAAAAAATTGGTTTAAATTAAAAATATTTAAACATGAATATTAATTAAAATTTTATGTTAAAATTTATGAATCCTTCACGAAAAAAATTGTATAACATTTGAAATAAATAATAAATTAATTGAATAAATTAATTAAAATGTTTTAAATAAATAAATTAATTTTTAATTAAATTAAATAATATTCTACATTAATTATTTATATAATAAGGAATATTAAAATTAATATTTTAAAATAAAATTTAATTTATTTAAAAAATAAATGAAAATAAAAAAAAAAGAAGGCATTAAAGTCGAAATTAATATATGTATTATTTAGCATTTATTTATAGTAAATAAAATTAAAAATAAAATTTTTTTTAAATACAATAAAAGACTTACTTAGAGAAGAATAATGATTAACGTTTTTTAAATAATTAAAAAAATATTTATTTATTATTTTTCTAAAAAATAATTTTACATTTTTTAATTAAAAATATAAATAATTTTATAAAAATATAAATAATTTAATATTCAAGAATTTCAAGTAGGCTATTTGTATATTGTGTGATGCCTAATTTTAAATTTAAAATTAAATTTATTTTTAAAATAAAAATATTAAAATTAATAACTTTTTATTAAATAATATAATTATTTTAAAATTTAAAAATTGATAAAAATTTTATATGAAAAAAAAAAGAATTAAAATATATTTATTTTTATTTAAATTAATAAAATGAATTTTATTTTATTAAAAGAAAATATATATAAAAATAATTTAAAAAATATTTTTATTAGAAAAATAAATTAATTTAATTTAAAAAAAAAATTTAAAAAATATTAGTATATAATTAAAATAAATATGACAAAAAATGTTATTGCTAAATATTACATTTATGCATTTTTTTATTTTTAAAAAATTAATTAAATATAATTTAATTAATTAAAAAATAAATAAATAATTTTTAAATAATTTATTTAATTTTTTAAAAATGGTTTTATTAAAATTAATTAATAAAATTATTAAAAATATTATTTAAAATTTTATAGTCTTTTAAATAAAAAAAAAGATTTTTACACAACCTCTTGAATTGTTTTATTTTTTTTAAATTTTAATTTAAATTAAAAAATATATTTTAAAAAAAAATTTTTGAAAATAAAATTCATACATATTGCTGTACTGAATACAAAATAATAATAAAAGTTAATATAATTAAATAAAAAACATATAAATATATTTAAAAATAATATTAAATTTATGAAAATAAATATTAAATTAAATTTTAAAAAAATAAATATTGCGTAAATTAATATTTAAATATTTTAATAAAAATTAAATAAAAATAGTTTAATTAAATTAAATTAATTCATGCCCACAAAAATTATTACAAAGATATCCATGACAATAATTTAAAAATACTATATATAAAATTTAAATATTGTTTAAAAAATTAATTAATTAATATTAAAAATGTTATAATTAAATTATTATGGTTGTGACACGAAACTTTGATTTATTATTAAATTAAATTATAATTTTAATTAAATCAATTATAATTTTATTAATGAAAAAAAAATTAAAAAAAGAAATAAATTTAATATAAAAATTTAATTAAAAATAATTTTAAATTACATATAATCTACACAAATTCAGATGAACACACATGCATTGGCTTATAAATATTTTAAATAAATTAAATAATTTAAATTAAACTCATGATAATTTTTATAATGATACATGGGACAGAACAATAATTTTAAAATTAAAATATTAAACAAATAAAATTAATTTAAATAATAATAAAATTTTAAAATTAAAAATAATGGTTATATATTTAATTAAAAAATAATTTATCATTAAAGAAGAATATTTTAATTAAATAAATAAATAAATATTAATTAATGTTATTTAAAAATATTATTTATAAATAAAATATATTTAAAATTATCTTGCTTATAATATTTAATTTTTGAAGAATTTATTTCTTAAATTTTAATTAAATTTAAAAGTTAATTTTATTTTTTAAATAAATTTTTATTTAAAAAAAATAATTTTTTTTTTTTAAATTCAATAAATTGTAACAACAGAAATTTTAAATGTAAAGCTAGAACAAATTATATTAAAAATTATAATTTATTTTTATTTTAAATTATTGTTTAAAAAATTTTTTTTATACTTAACAATATGAGAATATTAATACAATTTTTAATTGGTTAAAAAAAATTATATTAATTAAAAATTAATAAAAAATATTAAATAAATAATTTTTTAAAAACTTAAAACATAATTTATTTATTTAAAAATAACAAAAAAAATTATTCACCAATGACGCGGAGAAATAAATGAACAATAATTTTAATTAAATATTAACAAATAAAATTAATTAATAAAAATATAAAAAATGGTTATATAATTTAATTTAAAAAAATTAAATTTATTATTAATGAATATTAAATATTTTAATTAAATTAAATAATTAATAAATGTTAATGTTATTTTAATAACTTTATTTAGAAAATTATTTTTTAAATAATGATTTTATTAATATAAAAGTTTAAGTTAATTGGACGTTGTGTAAAATAGATTTTTTTTAAAAATAAATTTAAAAAAAAATTTTAACTAAAAAAAAATTTTTGTTTTATTTATTAAATTATATATTTTAATTTTTAGTAAATTATTAATAATAATAATTATTTAAAATAAATAATAAAATAAACATTAATTAAAATAATTTTCTTTTATTTAAATATAATTATATTTATTTATTTATAATTTTAATAGTATAATTTAAATTATTTATTAATAAAAATAGTTTTATTATATAATTAATTAATTAATTAAATAAAATTTAAAAAAAAAAGAATAAATTAATTGTAAAGTGAAGAAAAATATTTATTATAAATTAATATTTAATTTAAATAATTTTTAACTTATTTAATCACGTTCCACAATATAGTCACTATTGAGCATTTATAGTCAAAAATGATTTTTAATTAAAATTCTTTAATTATAAATAAATTATTTATTTTTAGATTAAATTTAAATAAAAAAAATTTAAAAAAATTTTATAAAAAAATTATTAACAATTTTATTAATGCTGTATTTAAGTCATTAATATTATTTAAATTAATGTTATAAATTAATATTAAATTATTTAATAATTTTAATTTTATTTATTAAATTAGAATTTAATTTAAATAGAATATAAATAATATTTTTAAAAATTAATTAAATTAATTTAAAAAATTAAAATTAACTACACAAATTAATTTTATTTAAAAATTATTTTTTCAATACAATCTGCCATCTATCACATTTCCTCAAAAAATAATCCCAAAATTAAATAAAATAATTATAAATTAAATTATTTAAAATTAAATATTATTATTTTAATAATTAGTTAATTAATTATAAATTAAAAAATAATTAATGGTTATATATTTAATTAAAAGAGTAATTTATCATTAAAGAATATTTTAATTAAAAATTAAATAATAAACAAATATTATTAATTATAATTAATGTTATTTAAAATAATAAAAACAGTCTAAAACATAGGTACTTTATTTAATACAATTTTTATATAAAATTATTTTTTAAAATTAATTTTTTAATTAGATAATAATTTTATTAAATAGAAATTTAAATAAATTTTTAATTAAAACCAATTAAATTATTTAATTTAATTTATTTAAAAAAATGAAAAAAATTAATTTAATTTTTTAAATTATAATCTAAATCCACGTTTTTTAAAAAAATTAAAATAAATTTTTTTTTTGTTTAATTAATTAAAAAAAATCTCAAATTAATTATTTATTGAGGTAAAATATTAAAAAATCTAAAAAAAAAAAATCCACAACACTAAACTTGTATGTTTGTATATAAGGTAGTTAAAATATTAATTTAACTTTAATTTTATTTTAATAACAGTTGATTAACTAAATCTAAAATATAATTAATTTATTAGTTTAACTGTTTTTTTAAATCATTGTTCTTTTTATTTAATTTATAATGCATTAAAAAAAAATAATATAAAGGACAATATTTTATTAAACACTTATAACATAAATAAATTTAAAAAATTAATAATTAATTTATTCCTTTCCCAATATTTACAATGACAATTTTAAATTATTTTAAATGGTTTATATATAAGGGTAATAATATTAAAGAGGTAGGGAGAATAGGTCTCATGTCCCTCTCTTACTTATTTGAAAAGAATGAAGTTTAATATAGGAATTATTTTTGAATTCCCTGCCCAAGCTTTACTATAAAAGAACAGTTTTCCTTTCAAAATTCCAATTCCAAAGGTTACATTTTTATAAAGTTCATTTTGTCAACTTTTCAGAATATTCAAAATAAATTAATAATAATTTTAAAAATGCATCAAATTAAAATTTCAATTATATTTGTAATTTTATTTGTTGCAAGTAACATTATATTAGTTAAAAGTATGACATCAGAGGATTTTTGTAAGCATCCTAATGTAGGCTTAAATTTATTTTAAATTTATTAATCAAATTAAAGGATGGATACCAAACACTTAATAATTGTAACTTCAGACAAAATGGTAAATTAATAAAATTATTAATTTCCAAAAATTTTCTGATAATATACAGAGATAAATTTTGATAAAAAAATAATTAGTGCAATTTAAAAAAATTAATTATAATTATATTTTTCAGTAAAATTTATTTTATAAATTTAATTTTTATTTAAGCTTTGGATTGCTGCAACTCACGAACAGCGTAAAAATTAATTAATTTTTCCAACAATTATTTAAAAATTTTAGTTGTACTGGAAGTCTTTGTGAAGATTATTTTTGTAATTGTATAAAGGAGGTTTAATAAAAATATACATAAATGTAAATATTTATTTAAGAAATTGACATCAACATTCTCGAATTGTGCAGTTGATGTGATTAATTTTTTTAAATGTGGAAGATTTGGAAAATAAAAATTGGAAATTAATTAAAATTTTTTAAAATGATTAATTTTGTAATTGACATAATATATGTAGAAATGTAATTAATAATGGGTTGTAGTAAAACTGTCAAAATGAATTAACAAATATTTAAATTTAAATCTTAAAATTAAAATATTAAACAAATACAATTGATTTAAATAATAAAATTTTAAAATTAAAATATAATTTAATGGTTATATATTTAATTAAAAAATAATTTATCATTAAAGAAGAATATTATAATTAAATTAATAAACAAATATTATTATATTAATGTTATTTTTGAAAATATTACTTATATAATAACCGTCTAAAAGACATAGCTTATTGCCTCATTTAATTATATTAAATTTAAAAAAAATAAATATTAATTAATATTTAATTAATTAAATATAAAATTCTTAGAAAAATTGAAAAAAAATTTTTTTTATTTATTAAATTATATATTTTAGTTTTTAGTAAATTATTAATAATAATAATTATTTAAAATAAATAATAAAATAAACTTTAATTAAAATAATTTAATTAATTTTTATTAAATATATAATTACATATATTCATTTATTTATAATTTGTATAATTTAATTAATTTATTAATAAAAATATTTTTATTATATAATTAATTAATTAATTAAATAAAATTAAAAAATAAATAAATTAATTAATTGTAAAGTGAAGAACAATATTTATTTTAAATTAATATTTAATTTAAATAAATTTTAAATATATTTAATCCAATTTCTCGATATACTCATTACATAAGCTTTCTTGGAAACAATTATTTTAATGATAAATAATTTATTTATTTTTATATTAAATTTAAATAAAAAAAATTTAAAAAAAAATTTTATAAAAAAATTATTAACATTTTTATTAATGCTGTATTTAAGGCATTAATATTATTTAAATTAATTTTATAAATTAATTTTAATTATTTAATATTTTTAATTTCCTTTTTATTTATTAAATTAGAATTTAATTTAAATAGAATATAAATAATATTTTTAAAAGTTAATTAAATTAATTTAAAAAATTAAAATCAACTACAAAAATTAATTTTTTTTAAAAGTATTTTTTCATTATAAAAATAATTTTAAAAAAATATTTTAAATTATTATAAAATAGTTAATTAATTAATTTTAAATTATTGAAAATAAATATGATATTCAATTAAATTATTTAAAATTAAAATATTATTATTTTAATAATTAATTAATTATAAATTAAAAAATAATTGTTTAAATATTTAAATTAATTTTAATATTATTATTTATATATACCAATTAATTTTATTTATTAAAAAAAAATAAAATTGCTAATAATTTTAATTTTAAACATATATTTAAATAATTGAAATGAATTGTTCTAAATAAATTATTATTTTAATTTTATTTAAATTAATTTATAGAATAAATGAAAAATTAAAAAAAAAGTTAATTATTTTAAATTAATTAAAAAAAGTAAAATTTAAAAAAAATAATGAAAATGGTTAGTTATAAGGATAACTGTAGAGAGCATGGGTAGCTTTTCTGCACAAAATTTTAAATTGTTTTTTTTAAATAATAATTCATATTAAAAAATAATTAATTTAAATAAATATATTTTTAAATAATAATTTAAATATTTATTAAAATAAAATAATATTATAAGAATTGAGGACAATGCTTAACAGAAATTCTTATTGGAGTTAAATAAATGGATAAATACTAAATTAAAAATTTTAAATTAATTTTAAAGTTCTTTAAACTTATTGTCTAAATACAATCCTTAGAATGTTGATCTTTTGGGTCAACTATTTTTAATATTTAAATTATCTATTTTACTTAATCTATATCAATTAATTTTTTTATATGTCTGTTATTTTTTAACAATAATTAATGTAAATAATTTAATATTATCTGATTGTAAAATTTAATTTAATAGTAAATTTATTTTAATAATTGAAGCATTTATTTATATAGATTTTTTTAAAGTATGACTAATTAATTAATTAATTATTTTTTACATAAATTAATATAATTAATTTATTATTATTATTTACAATATTAATTAATTATTTTAATTTATTTTAATACCATTTTTTTAAAATTAGATTTTAATATTGTGTTAATTATTTTTTAAAAATAAAGAATGTGGGTTTCTTTGGAAAATATATTATTGCTCTTATTTGTAATACCTTTTTTATGTTAAAACTATTTTAATTAATCAAAATATTTATAAATTATTTACTGGTTAATAAAATAAAAAAAAATTAATTAAAATTTTTGAAAAAATAAGTTTATAAATAATAATTTTATTTTAATTTAGATAAGTAAAGACTGGTTAATTGGATCTGGTTTGTAAATTATTTAAATAAAATATAATTATATAAATTAATTTATAAGCATATTATAATTGTTATAATAAAGACGATCGCCATTCTGGTGTTATTACATGTTCTGATTCCTGTGTTGTTTATCGTGTTCTTAGCGGAAGAATTATGTTTTGATTAAAAATAAATGAATAATTTATTTATTTTAGTATATCATGGCTGTGGTAACTGTGATGACGACATTCCGTTATTCTGTAAAGCATGTACAACAGATTGGTGTAATAAAGAAGAGCTTGTCAATATTATTTGTCATGAAACCTATTCGACTTGTTTTTCTCTTGATAATGTTTGTTATACTGCAAGATCAGAAACAAATGAAAGTTTTACTTCCATTTAGAAAATATTTTATTTATTTCAAGTTTTTAATGGTTGTGGAAAATGCCCATCCAAAGCATGTATAGAATGTAGAGGGAATTTATGCAATTATATAGATAAAAATAAGTTTCCTTATTTTTGTTTTGGTTCTGATGGAACAACACCCAAGGGATGTCCAACAAAAGAATGTTTTATTGATATTAGTTATTATTAATTTTTTTATAAATATTTTTTTTTTTTTCGTATTATTATAGATTCAAATGCTGGTTGTGGTCACGAACGTAATAAAAATATAGAACATAGATTATGTTATACTCCATTATGTAATAGTAGAGATTTGTATTTATTTTGTTTGCAAAAAGATTATTATGAAGCAACAGCAAAAAAGATGACAACGCGATGCAACAACGAATGTGGAGTTAGTCGACGTGTTGATGGAGATTGTTTGTTGATAATTAAAAATAAATAAACAAATAAATTAAGTGGTACAAGGATGTTGGACTTGTGATACTCCAGGAGAGTCTTGTAAAAATTGTAAAACATCTTATTGTAATGAAGAAAAACATGTTGATATTACATGTTGGGAAACATCAGGAAGTGGATATAAATTATGTTTTACTTCATATAATGGTGTTTGTTTTACTGAAAGATCAAAAACAAATAAAGGTTTTACTTCCATTCAGAATAATGTTTTTATGTTTTGTTTAAAGTTTTGTATGGCTGTGGAAAATGCCCATCCAAAGCATGTAAAGAATGTAAAGGAAATTTATGCAATGATGGAAAGAATTTTCCTTACTTCTGTTTGGGTTCGAATGGAAAAAGTGAATGTCCAACGAAAGAGTGCTTTATTGATGAAAGTTATTTTTAAAACTTTTTTATGGCTTATTGTTAGTTAAAATCATTTTCAATAAAATTTTAGTGTTAAAGAGTATACAATATTTATTTAGATTTAAATGCCGGTTGTGGTAGTGAACGTAAGCAACATATACCTCATGTATTATGTGACACTCCATTATGTAATACAAAGGAATTATTTAAAAAAACATTATTTTGTTTGCAAAAAGATTATTATGAAGCAACAGCAAAAAAGATGACAACGCGATGCAACAACGAATGTGGAGTTAGTCGACGTGTTAATGGAGATTGTTTGTTAATAATTAAAAATAAATAAATAAATAAATTAATTAAGTGGTACAAGGATGTTGGAGTTGTGGTGTTCCAGAAGAGTCTTGTAGAAATTGTAAAACAAATTATTGTAATGAAGAAAAACATGTTGATATTAAATGTTGGGAAAATAATAGAAAAACTTGTTTCACATCGTATAATGGTGTTTGTTTTAATGAAAGATTAAAAACAAATGAAGGTTTCAATTCCATTCAGAATATTCTTAATATTTTGTTTAAAGTTTTGTATGGTTGTGGAAAATGCCCATCTAAAGCATGTAAGGAATGTAAAGGAAATTTATGCAATGAAGTAGTGAATTTTCCTTATTTTTGTTTGAGTTCGAATGGAGGTGTTAAAGAATGTTCAACAAGTGAATGTTTTATTGATGAAGGTTGTAATAATTATTTTTGTAAAAGATTAAACTGTACTAACTTTCAAAATTATATATGGTTTTCAATTAGTATTAAATAGTTAAATATACATATTTTATTTGAATTTAAATTTAGATTCAAATGCTGGTTGTGCTAGTGAACATAATAAAAACACACAAACTGTATTATGTAACACTCCATTATGTAATACAAAAGAATTGTTTGATAATGCATTCTTTTGTTTGGATAATGAAATAGACAAATTAAACCCTATAAATTTGAAAATCCAATGCGATAAAGCTTGTATTGTTGAACGACTTTTGAATGGAAATTGTTTGTTTTATATACAAATAAATAAACAATTAATTTAAGTTAAACAAAAGTGTGGGTTGTGTTATTCAGAAAAATCATGTAAAGAATGTAAAGAAAATTATTGTAATGTTGAAAGTCTTGTTGATAAAGTTTGTTTTAAAAATAATGGAAAAACATGTTTTACTCCATATAATAATGTTTGTTTCACTGAAAGATCAAAAACAAATGAAGGTTTTAATTCCAACAAAATAATGTTTTATGTTTTGTTTAAAGTTTTGTTTGGTTGTGGAAAATGTTCATCAAAAACATGTAAAACATGTAAAGAGAATTTATGCAATAAAGGAGAGAATTTTCCTTATTTTTGTATGAGTTCAGAAGGAAAAAATGTTAAAGAATGTCCAACAAAAGAATGTTATATTGCCAGAATTGATGAGAAAAATGGAGGTAATTTTGAATAAAATATAGTGATTTTGGTAGTGTAATATTTAATAAAAAATGAATTAATCGTAAAAATACCAAAGTTCAATCGACAATAAATTTTTATACTTTAATTTTTATAATAAAGTAAATTGTTTAAGTCTAAGTCATATTTTTATTTAAATTTTAAAAAAGTTAAAAATTGTATGTTAAAAGAACAGGTGGAAGGATAAATTAGAGAAAAAGGGCAGAGAACATAGAATAGGTTATCTTTCTCTGTTAAACGTTATTTAAATACCTTCAGTTTAAATTACTTTTAAATAAAATATTTATTTTAAGAGAATAAAGTAGAACAATACCACTATGATTGTGGAAAATGTCCAACAGAAATTCTTGATTTATCTTACATTAAAACAACTAATGATACTTTCCTTGTTAATAAATTAAAGAAAATAAACATGACAAATATTCAATGTGCACAATGTAATAACAGCCCAAGTTGTAATTCTGATTCTTTCTTTGAAAATCAAATGTTTTGTTGGGAGAAGGATGTTAATGAATGGGAAGCAAAAAAGGGAAATAGAGTATGTGAGAAAGAAACTTGTTTTGTTGGTGTTGAAGAAATGGGTAAATAATATATTAATTAAATGTTTAAATTAATTTTAAAGGTTTGGTTCAAGGTTGTGGTAAATGTTCAGATTTTCAAAACTTAACGAAATGCAATAATTGTTCAACTTTCCTTTGTAATAATGAAACAATACTTCCAACACCTATTAAATGTTTTCATCTAAACCCCCATTTCCAACCTTATAAAATGAGAGAAAAGAAATGTGATTATGTTTTTCAAAGTTGTTATATTGCAAGGGATGTTTTTGGAAGAGGTTTTTAGATGTTTTTAAATGTTTTTTTAAATTTAAGCTGAACAAAATTGTGGTGATTGTCCTAAACATTTAAAATATCAAAGTTGTAAAACATGTAATAAAAATGATTTTTGTAATGTTGAAACTTTATTACCTTTAACAACAACAACAATTAAAACATCAACAACTGAAACTATTCCAACAACCAAAACAACATCTAAAAAACATACAACATCTATTGTAAATATTACAACAACCAAAAAAACATCTAAAAAACATACAACATCTGTTGGAAATATTACAACAAAACATTCAAAATCATCAACTGAACCTATTAAATATTTAAATAATTTTACAATTATTTTTATTTATTTGTTGATTAATATTTATAATGCTTTGTTTAATTTAAATTAGTTTAATTAATTATTAATTAAATTAATCATTAAAAATCTTATTATAAAATTAAAATGTTACTTTTTACAATAAACAATTTAATAATTATATATTAATTTTAATTAAAATTATGAAATTAAATATAATTTTAAAAAACTAATTTTCAAAAAATTACAAAAATATAAAAATATTAATTAAAATAATTACGATGATTATATTTAATTAAATAAATAAAATAATAAAAAATAAATAAAAATATTTTATTAATTAAATACAATAATATAATGTTAATTAATTATTAACGATTATAATTTTTAATATTCAAGAAATAAAAACTACATACATAGAAAATTTAATAAAATTTATTAAAAACAAAAATTATAATAATATTTATATTATAAAAATGATTCACCATTT
Organism: Meloidogyne graminicola; assembly: GCA_036172905.1. Taxonomy (NCBI): domain Eukaryota; kingdom Metazoa; phylum Nematoda; class Chromadorea; order Rhabditida; family Meloidogynidae; genus Meloidogyne; species Meloidogyne graminicola. Next base: position 405,329 of record JARPZY010000002.1, read on the forward strand.
GGAAGAACAAAACAAGACATACAAAATAAAAATTTGTTTATTAATATTTATTTTAATAAAATTTAAATTAATGAAATATTTAAAATTTAATTATTTATTTGTTTAATAAATTATTTTTATATTTAATAATTATTAAATTTAAATATATGTAAATGTATTAAAATTGTTTTAAAATTTATAATTCAAAAAAAAAAATAAATTTAAATATCCGAAATGATTTTCAACTATATTTAATATATCATTTAATAAATAAAAAAAATTATTTAATATTTATATATAAAATTAAAATAATATTTAAATTTTTTTTATTAAAATTAATTTATAAATAATTTAAATTTTATTATTATTTTTTAATTAAATCAAACAAATGAAGGTGAAAAAAACGCTATGTGTAATTTTAACATTAAAATTAAATTAGAAAATTAATTTTAAAAAAATAAAAAATATACAATTATTTAAATATTTTATTAAAATTTCTAACTTACAAAAATAAAATTTAAGTCGAATTATATAGTAATCTTGGAGGTATTATTTTAAATATTTATATTTATTAATTATTTAATAAAATGAAGGAAAAAAAAAATTTTTTAATATTCTAAATTTTTAAAAAATATAATATTTTAATTAAATAATTTTGTTATTAAATAATATAATATTTATTTAAAATTATTTTATTAAATTAATAAAAATTAATTTAATAAATAATAATAAATTTAATATTTTATAAAAATTAAATAACTGTTAAAAACAAAACTAACTTCTCAAATTAAGTCAACATATTTTATAACAATTTTAATTAATTAAAAATTAAATTAAAGTAAATTAATTTTTTTTAAAAATATTTAATTAATAATAGAATTATTAATTAATGAATTTATTAATTAAATTTAATAATTAAATATTTTGGTAAATTTTTATTTTTATTAACAATAAAATAATTTATTTATTTATTTATAAATTATATTGAACTAAGTAAGAGTAGTAATAAACAAGATAATATGTATATTAATTGTAAATAAAAAAATAAAATATATTTAAATAATTAATTATTTAAATAAAAATATATTATTTTATAATTTATTAGATGAGTTTAAAGAAAAGAGTATATACGTTTAAAATTAATTAATTAATAAAAATTCATTAATTTAATTAAATTTAATTAATTAATTTTATTTACTGAATTTTTAATTTTTTTTTTAAATTAAATTAAAAATAAAATAAATTTAAAAATAATAAATTAAAATTAAATTTTTAACAAATTATTGACCAAAAAAAAAATTTTTATATTTTAATAAATAAATAATTTATTTAATTATTAAATTAAAATTTAAATAATATAATTAAATAATAAATAAAATAAAACTTTTTTAGAGTTTCGACAAACTAAGAAATAAGTTTGAAGACCTCAAGTCATTTATTATATTTTAATAAATAAAAAATATATAAAAATAAATTTTTAAAATATTTATTAAAATTAAAAAAAATGTAACAAAAAAAAAAAAAATTAATTAATTGTTAATTTAAAATAAAATAAAAAGGTTTAAAAAAAATAATTTTTTTTATTTCAATCCTCTAGAAAAATAAATATTTTTATTAGGTACATAAAATACAAACTAATTTTTTTTTACTTTAACATATAACATGCATTATATTCTAAATATAAAGAAAAAAAAATTTTTAAATTATTAATAAATTATTTTGTATTAAAAAAAAATTTTTTTTTTAATAAAAAAATAAAAATTTTAAATTAATTATAATTTAATTAAAATAAATACAAGATTTGGAAAAATTAATTTTAATTAAAAATAAATATTTTTAATTAAAATTTAATTAAATTAAATAATTTGATAAATATTTGTATATTAATAAATAATTTAAATTTAATTATAAAAGATTATAATCATATTAAGTACACTCTGTAACCTGATATTTTCCTTAAACAATTATATTAATAACACTAAAAAAATAAATTTTAATTAAATAAAAATAGAACAAATAAATAATTATTTTTTAAATTTAATTAACAAATAATTAATTATTTTAAATAATTATTATTTAAATATTAAATTTTTAAATTAATAATAAAATTATTTTTATTTAATAAAATAATTGTACAAAATTATAGTTAAATATATAAAAGGTTAGAAAATTATTTAAAAAATTAATTTTTAATTAAAAATAAATATAATTAATTAAATAATATTTGATTAAATATCAAGGGAAAAAATGTTTGATTTTTTTCTTGAACTAAATATATTATATTTTTGTTAAATAAAGAATTTTAAAAATTAAAAAAGGATTTTTTTTTACAATTTAATAAAATAAAATTTTAAAAAATTAAATAATTAATTTAAATAAAATTAATTAAATTATTTTATTCAATAAATAAAATTAAATTAATAATTAAATAAATATTTTGTTTTTATTTAATTTATAATTTATTATGTTTTTAAAAAATTTTAAATAATAAAGTTAAAATTTTTTTTATTAAATAATTTAATTAATATTAAAATTAATTAATAAATAATTTAAATTTTATCATTATTTTTTTAATTAAATAATATTAAAAAAGATAAAACAGAAAAAAACGCAATGTGTAATGTTAACATTAAAATTAAATTAGAAAATTGATTTTAAAAAAATAAATTAAAAAATATACAATTATTTAAATATTTTATTAAAATTTCTAACTTAAACTATTAAAAATTATAATTTGTCTCATTCACGATTATATAAATAATACTTGAAAACATTATTTTAAATAATTATTCTATTTATTAATTGTTTAATGAAATGAAAAAAAATATTTTTTTTTAATATTATAAAAAATATATGTACATATAATATTTAAATTAAATAATTTTAATATTTATTTAAAATGAATTTATTAAATTAATAAAAATTAATTAATAAATAATATTAAAATTATTAAATAAATTTATTTATTTATTTTATAAAAATTAAATAAATGTTAAAAAGATAAACAAGCTTACATATCGAATTAAGGCGACATGCTTCAAACAATTTTAATTAATTAATTAAAAATTGAATTTATTTTTAATATTTTATTAATAAATAAAATTATTAATAATAAATAATTATTAATTAAATTTAATAATTTTATTGTTATATTTTAATTAAATTTTATAAGAATTTTATGGTTAAAAAACACTGAGTTACAAAAGTAATGTAACAATAATTAATAAATAAATAATTTTTTTTTTTTAATTTAATAAAATTAAAAATATTTAATTTAATTATTTTAAATAATAATAATAAATTTTATTCAAATAAATTTTAAAAATGTTGTATGTATAAATTTTATAAAGTTAATTTTAAAAATAATTAAATAAAGAATAAATATTAAAAAAAAAATAAATAATTAAAAAATAAATAAAAATAAAGAATTATATTTAATAAATAAATAGAATTAATTTTTAAAAATAAATTACTCTAACAATTATAAGAAAGCTTTTTAAAAATAATAAAAGAATTAAAAATAGAGTAAATTATATAAAGAGGTTAATATAAAATTGACTTGAAAATAAATTATATTTTAATTAATTTATTTAAAAATTAATTTGAATGTATTTAATATGATCCTGATAAAAAAAATGTAATTTTTTGTTTTAATTTTCAAGTCCTAAATTTTTGGAAATTTAGAATTTTTGTTTTAAATATTGTCATTAATTTTTTGTTTTTTTTTATTTGGATTCCCATAACAATTGAATATATGTATATCTCTTCAACATAATTTTCTAAAATTAATAATATGTACCACTCCCACTTGGATCATATCCGTGTTGATTTCTACGACTTGATTGACCTGATCGACTATTTCCAGTTGTTTGTTGTTGATTAACAGTATTTACGTGATTAAAATTAGTATATCGGTTTAACCTGTTCACAACAGTTTCTCCTATTGATCCATAAGTGTATTGATTGTTAGAAGTTCCTTTATTATTTAAACGATCAATAATTTTATTAATAATATCCTCATCAAAAAAAGTTTCATTTCCACTTGGTACTGGATAACTTTTTACAAGTGAACGACAATTTGGACATTTAAACATATTATTTAAATTAATATTAGAATCCATTTCATCATTTATATAAGAAAATCCTTGTTCTAAATTATTTAATAAACATTCTTTATGAAAAATATGTCCACAACCAATTTGAATTAAAATATCGTTATAATTCTCATCATTACATATTAAACATTTAAACTCCTCATCAGGTGTTGGTTCAATTATATAATTTGATAAGCTATCAGTCATAAGTTGTGCTATTTTTCTCTATAAATTTATTTATATTTTTTTTTAACTTAATAATTAAAAATACAATTGTAAATTAAATTTTTTCTTTAAATTTCATATATTAAAACAATAAAATATATTATATATTTAAATAATGTTATTAAAGAATAAATTATTAAAATATAATTGCTTACTAAAGCAAGTTGTACTATTGAAAATATTTTATCTTCCATTTGATTTACTAGATAATTTTTCTTTATATAATAACAATTATATATATATACACTTATTTCTATAAGAATATCCTCAAATTTCATTTCTTTAATTTTATTTATTCTTATATTATTATTAGATTCTCCATTAATTTTCAAAATTTTATTTAGAAATACATCCAACTAAAAAATTAAATATTAAATTAAATATTAAATTTTATTATAAATTAAAGAAAAAAAAAAAAAAAGTTTGTTAAAAATATATTTAATTTAAAAAAAGTTTTTTTTATACTTTATCTTGTTCGTTACTTTGTAAACTTTCGTTAAAAATTCTGTCAAGTTGTTCTCTATCATAAGCATTAATGTAAATTAAATTAAATAAAATTAAAATAAAAGAAATTATAAATTTAATTTGAATAAACATTAATTTATATTTTCTTAAAAATTTTTTTTTTAAATTAGAAATAATTATATCAATATAATAAAAAATTTTCCTAAACCTTTTTTTAAATAATTAAAAAAAAAAATATATACAGGGTGCGGCAATTTGGGCGCCCACTTTATTTTTTGAATAACTTTCTTCGCACTCAATAAAAATTAATAATTCTTTTTTTATTAGATGCACAACACCTTAGGAAATCGTTTGATACCAAGATTAGCCAATAATTTTCATTTTACTTAGAAATATCTGTCCCTAAAGTTTAGAACGAATTTTGTCTAAAATCATGTATAGAAATAAATGGAATGTGATTCGAAAAATTTTTAAGGATTCTTTAAAATGATGAGTCATTCGATTCAACTCATCGAGCTGAGTCAAATAAAATCAAAATCATTGTGATTGGACGGTTTTGAACGAATTTGTGCTCAATTGAGTAAGCATCCTGCTGTTTCCAAAGAAAATTCAATGTGTCATAAGTTTGTCCAAAATCGTCCAACCTCGACAATTTTGATCTTATTCGACTTCTCTCGGCAAGCTCTTTCATATGAGCCATCATTTACCTTTTCGAATTTCTGACCCCAATATTCGAGTATTTCGACCTACACTTTGACATTCAAGAGTCTGTATCTCGACTCATAGGAACTTTCACACAACAAAAATAGTACCATTCGACTCATCTCATTTAGTAGAATCGAATGGCATGTCTTTTGAAAGAATCTATAAATATTAAACAATTTCATTAAAATTAATTAACAAAATTCGTTCTAAACTTTAGGGACAGATATTTCTAAGTAAAATGAAAATTATTGGCTAATCTTGGTATCAAACGATTTCCTAAGGTGTTGTGCATCTAATAAAAAAAGAATTATTAATTTTTATTGAGTGCGAAGAAAGTTATTCAAAAAATAAAGTGGGCGCCCAAATTGCCGCACCCTGTATATATATATTATTTTTAATTTAGAATAAATAATTATTTAAATAAATATTTAAATGTTGTTGACCGTAAATACAAATTAAAAAAAACAAGTGAAAAATCATGGGGGATAAACATGTTTGGGGGGACCTAACAAAAATATCCCTTCCCGTTACATATTTTAATGAATTTATTTGTATTTAATAAATTTAATTTTGAATTAAATTCCTTAAATATAGAATATTTCTCTTAATTTTTTCCCCCCTACACCTACACATTTCCACCCACTTCTCTTTATTCTATTATTTAAAATGTACTTTTAAATAAAATAATTCTTCCCACCCACTCATTTCCGTCCTAATTAATTGATTATAAAACAATTTATAAGGAAATAAATTTTTATAAAAATTTATTTATTAAAAAAAATTATTTGCAGCGATAAATAAGGATTAAAAAAAAAAAAAGTTTTTTTAAAGCAATAAAAATTTATTCCTATAAAAGTTGATAAATAATTACTTATAAATATTAAATATTTTATTTAATTAAAATAAAATAAAATTATTTAAATAAATTAAATTTTAATTAAATAACAAAAAATATATTTTATATTGGAGCTAAATTAGAGAACAGAATAACAAATTTAGAAGTCGCATTTAACATTAGAGTTAAATTAAAAAATTTTTTTTAAATTAAAATAATTAATTTATATAATATATTATTTTAAAAATTCAAAAAATTGATTAATAAAAAAAAATAGAGAAGCTGAATAAAAAGGTAGATGACATTAACTCTAAAAATTAAATCTATTTTTATATACTTTTAAAAAATTTAGTTTATTTTAAATTAAATAAAAGAATTTTATTTTTTTAAATTTATTAATTAATAATGAAATATTTAATTAAATTAATAAAGGTTTTTAAAATTAAATTGTGAAGAAAAATAATTTTGGTATTTAAATATATTAAAATTTAATTATTTAAAAATAATTTATTTTAATTTATAAAAAAATAATAATAAAAAAAAATTAAATACATAATTTATTTATTATAAATTAAATTTTATTAAATAAAATATATTTTAATTAAAAAAAATAAATAAATAATTAATAATTTTTAAATAAAAGAATAAGTGGATTAATGTAAACTTTAACCAAATATTACAACCAAACAATTAATATATCAACATATATGTATAGGTTTTTTTTTATATTAATCTATGAATTTTTTAAATAAATTAAACAATTTAAATTACACAAATATTATTTAATAAAAATTTAGAATATAAATTAATTAACTTTAATATTTTTTTATTTTTTTAATTAATTTAATAAATAAAATTAAAGGTAAAATTGCCATACTATTTTAATTAGTTATTAAAAATTAAAAAATATGAGATGAGGCAACAAAATAAAAACTTTTTTTTTTTTGTTTACTAATCATTTTAAAATTTATAAATTATAATTTAAATACAATTAAAAAATAAATTATATATATATATATATTTTAAATTAATAATTTAAAAAAAAAAAATTTTTTAATTTTTATTAATTTATAAAAAAAATTCTATAATAATTTTAGAAAAGGAAAATAGAAAAAAAATTTTGAAAAATTAATTTTATTATAGTGAAAGTGTATAAAAGCAGATATTCAAATTCTGAAGTTAACGCTTAATTTAAATTAAATTAATTTATTAATATTAACAAAAGTTAATAAAAATTAATTTTATAAATAAAATAAATAAATATTTAAATTAAAATAAATTTGTAATTTAAAAAAAAAATTAATTATAAAAAAACTTTATTTTTAAATGTGTAATAGATAAAATAATTTAATTAAAATAGTATTTAATTTTATAAAATAAAAAATTTATATATGTACTACAACAATTAATAAAAAAAATAAAAATAATTTTTAAATTAAATAATTAATTAAGAGCTTTACATATAAGTACTAATGCAATGGTTACTAACATATAAATAAATAAATAATTTAAAAAATATATATATTTAATTTTAATTAAATAATTAAAACAAATAATTTTAATTTGTTAATAAATTTTTAATATAAATTTAAAAATAAAAATTAAATTATTATATATTTTATTTTTTTTTTATTTGAATTAAAAAATTAAATAATAATATTTTTGTTTAATTAAATAATAAATTTATTAATTTATTTAATTTTTAATAAAATTAATTGTTAATTTAAAAGAATTAAATTTATATTAAAGATAATATAATAATTTATTATTTATTTTTAATTATTAAAGAGTATTGTTAAACAAGACAATATATTAATTTAAAATAAAAAATAAAATATATTTAAATAATTTATATTAAATAAAAAAATATTATTTTATAATTATTATATGTAGTTTTAAAATATTCTCGTACGCCATCTGCAAAACATATTTATATTACAAATTATAAATCTAAAAATTTAACAAAAGGTTATATTTATAATTAATTAATTAATTAAATTTTATTTAAATTTTTAATTTTTTTTTTTTTTAAATTAAATTAAAAATAAAATGAATTTAAAAATAATAAATTAAAATTAAATTTTTAATAAATTATTGACCAAAAAAAATATTTTTATATTTTAATAAATAAATAATTTATTTAATTATTAAATTAAAATTTAAATATAATTAAAAAAATAAATATAAAATAAAAAAAAATCCTTTTTTAAAATTAAACTTTGATAACCTACGAGACAAGTTCGATGGACTAAAGGTCATTTATTATATTTTAATAAATAAAAAATATATAAAAATAAATTTTTAAAATATTTATTAAAATTTAAAAAAATGTAAAAAATAAAATTGATTAATTAATTGTTAATTTAAAATAAAATAAAAAAGTTTAAGAAAAAAAAATAATTTTTTATTTCAATTCTCAAGAAAAATTGATTTTAATAGTATATTACATGTATTATAATTATAAAGAAAAAAAAAATATTTTAAATTATTAATAAATTATTTCGTATTAAAAAAATTTTTTTTTTTAAATAAATATTTTAAATTAATTATAATTTATTTAAAATTAATTAATTAAATAAATACAAAGTATGAAAAAATTAATTTTAATTAAAAATAAATATTCTATTAAAATTTAATTAATTATAATAAAAATAATTAAATAATTTGATAAATATTCCTATATTAATAAATAATTTAGATTTAATTATAAAGGATTAAAATCATATTAAGTACACTCTGCAACCTGATATTATTATTAAATAATAATAATTTAAAAAAATTTATTCCTTTAAAAGTTGATAAATGATTAATTATAAATAATAAATATTTAATTTAAATTAAAATAAAATTATTAAATAAATTAAATTTTAATTTAAATAAAAAAAATATATTTTATGTTGGAGCTAAATTAAAAAACAGAATAACAAAGTTGGAAAATAACATTTAACATTATGGTTAAGTTAAAAAAAAATTTTAATTAAAATAATTAATTTATATAATATATTATTAAATATTAATAAATAATATATATATTTATATAAATATTTAATAAAATATTTAAAATTATAAAATAATTTATTTAATAACATTTATGACATATATTTTATTTAAAAATAATTTATGAAAAAAAAAATGTTATGATTTAAAAAATATTTAATTTTTAAATATTTAAATAAATAAATAAAACTACTTTTTTTAAATATATTAATTTATTTAAAATATAAATATATATTATTATTTATAATAATGCATTAAATATAAAATTAATTTCTTATATTAAAAAAATTATTTTATTTAAAATAATTAAATAAAATAAACAAAGTTTAAGTAAAAACAAAGCTAACTGTTCCCCTCAATTATTCAACCTATTTAGTCTACAATTTAAATTTAAATAATTTAAATATTTTTATTATTTAAATGCAAAGATTTTAATTAATTAATTAATTAATTATAATTTTTTGTTTAATTTAGTATAAAAATTTTTTTAAATAATTTTTTTTTTTCACAAATAAATAGATTACACGGAAAACAACACAATAAAGCTCATAATATACTTTTCAAAAAATAAATAAAAATTAATAAATTAATTAAATTTTGGCAGAATTAATTTATTATAAATTAATATTTTAATTAAAATATTTAATTAAATTAATTTAAAATATGAATTAAAATTATTAATCTTTATTAATAATTTAATAAATATTAAATATATTTAATTAAATTAAAATTAAATTAATAAAAAAAAATTAATTAATTATTATTAAATAAATTAATTAAATAAAATAAATTAGTATTTAAATTTTAATTAAATAGAAAAAAAAAATATTTTAGAATGCAAGTAAGTTGAGGAATAGATGCTCGTATAGTGTAGCTTGAACTTTAAGTTACCATATTAGATAAATTAAAAAAAAAGAAATTTAATTAATAATTGAACAAAAAATAATTAATAATAAAATTTTTATAATTTTTAATTAATTGAAGATAATATATTTTTTTATTTTAAATAATAAACCTTAAATTTAATTAATTAGCATAGAAATTATATTTTTTAATCAACTATAATTTAATTAAATAAATTATTAAATAAATAAGAAACTGATGTAGTCCGTCTAAAGTGGCTAGAATCAAATATAAATGGAGTGTAACTAATTTAGATGCTCATGTAGTAAATTTGGAAAATTGTATAACCATATTTAATAAGTTTTTTAAAATAAAAATTTAATTAAAATAATTAATTAAAATTAATAAATAATATATTTAATAAATATATTTATATTAATAAATATTTTTTTAATGCTTAAAATTCCAATTTAGTTGCACTTAAAACATTTTTACATAAATTATATTTAATAAAAAATAAAAAAAAAAAAGATTAATAATTTAAAATAAAATAAATAATTAAAATAGTTATTTTAATTTAAATTATTAAACAAATAAAAAAAAGGTTTTTTTTTTTTAAATATTTTAATTAAAAAAATTAACATTGTTATAGATAATACATTAAATCTGCAATTAAGTTTTGATAAAATTTTCTTTTATTAAAAACAAAATTTAAAAAAATCTCTAAAATGTTTCTTCAATTACAGATTTATTATGATTTATTTTATAACATTTAAACAACAATAACAATATACGTAATATTAAAAAAAACATTAATTCATTAAATTTATCATTGAATCCTTACTAATTCTATTTGAGGATATCTTAAAAAATAAATATTAAATATTTTGTAGAAAATTTTTTTTTTTATCAATATAAAAATTTTAAAATAAAATTAATAATAATTTAAAAAATATGAATTTAAAAAATTATTTTTTTAAAGTTAAAAAAAAAGATTACAAATTAAAAAGAAAAGGAGCTCCTAATAACGTAATTAATAATTCTTTTTTTTTAATTTAAATTTTTAAATTTAATTTAATAAAACTTGATTGTTAAGTTAAATTAATATTAATTAAAAATTAAATATTTTATTTACTAAATATATTTTTATAATTAATTAAATTATTATATATTTTATTTTTATTTGAATTAAAAAATTAAAAATAATATTTTTGTTTAATTAAAAAATAAATTTTAAAAATAATATTTTTGTGTTTAATTAAAAAATAAATTTAATTATTTAAAAAATAAATTATTTAAATTTATTTAATTTTTAATAAAATTAATTAGTTAATTTAAAAGAATTAAATTTATATTAATAATAATATAATAATTTATTATTTATTTCTAATTATTCAAGAGTAGTTAAACAGCAAATATAATTTAAAATAAAAAATAAAATATATTTAAATGATTTACATTAAATAAAAAAATATATTATTTTATAATTTATTAGATGAGTCTAAAAAAGTATGTACACGTTCTGCAAAACATATTTATATTACAAATTATAAATTTAAAAATTTAACAAAAGGTTATATTTATAATTAATTAATTAATTAAATTTTATTTAAATTTTTAATTTTTTTTTTTAATTAAATTAAAAATAAAATGAATTTAAAAATAATAAATTAAAATTAAATTTTTAATAAATTATTGACCAAAAAAATTTTATATTTTAATAAATAAATAATTTATTTAATTATTAAGTAAATTAAAATTTAAATATAATTTAAAAATAGTAAATATAAAATAAACCGTTTATTAGAATTTCAATAAAATACATTGCCAGGTTTGATGACCTCAAATAATTTATTATATTTTAATAAATAAAAAAAAAATATAAAAATAAATTTTTAAAATATTTATTAAAATTTAAAAAAATGTAAAAATTAATTAATTTAAAATAAAATAAAAAAGTTTAAAAAAAAATTTTTTTATTTTAATTCTCTAGAAAAATAAATATTTTTATTAAGTACATAACCTACAGACTCATCACTATAATTTATTTTTCTATATAACATGAATTATAAATATAAAGAAAAAAAATATTTTAAATAATAAATAAATTATTTTGTATTAAAAAGTATTTTTTTTTTATAAAAAATAAATATTTTAAATTAATTATAATTTATTTAAAATTAATTAATTAAATAAATACATAGTCTGAAAAAATTAATTTTTTAATTAAAAATAAATATTCTATTATTAAAATTTAATTAATTATAATAAAAATAATTAAATAATTTGATAAATATTTGTATATTAATAAATAATTTAGAATAAATTATAAAAGATTATAAACTTATCAAGTACACACTGCGACCTGATTTTGTCATTAAATAATAATAATAAAAAAATAAATTTTAATTTAATTTAATTTAATAAAAATAAAATAAATAATTATTTTTTAAATTAATAATAAAATTATTTTTATTTAATAAAATAATTATAGAAAATTATAATTAAATATTATTTTAAATAATAAATTTAAAATATTATTAATATATAAAATAATTTAATTAATATTAAAATTAATTTATATAAATAATTTAAATTTTATTATTATTTTTTAATTAAATATTCAAACAAATAAAATGGAAAAAAACATTGTGTATAATAATAAAATTAAAGTTAAATAATTTAAAAATAAAATTAAAAAATATTCAATGATGTAAATATTTTATTAAAAGTTCTATTAAAAATTAATCTATCAAATACACTTGTATATAAATAACAATTCTTGGTGACAATATTTTTATATTTATATTTATTAATTGTTTAATAAAATGGAAAAAAAATTTTTTTTTAATATTTTAAAGATATAAAAAATATAATACTTATTTTAATTAAATAATTTTAATATTAAAGAATATAATATTTATTTAAAATTATTAAATTAATAAAAATTAATTTAATAAATAATATTAAATTAATTAAATAAATTTATTATTTTATAAAAATTTAAATAAATTTAATTAAAATAAAATTTTTAATTTAAATAAAATTATTTACTATATTCCCAATTTAATTATTTTTAAAATTATATTTATAAATTAAATAATTTTAAATATTTATAATTTAAATGTAGTAAACAACATTTTAATTAATTACAATTTTTTTAAATTAATAGCAATAAAAATTTTTAAATAATTTTTTTTGACAAAATAGAATAAATCGAAAAAAAACTCACGAAAGCTTAAAATATATTTTTCAATAAATAAATTAAGATTAATAAATTTATTAAATTTTTGGGAGAATTAATTTATTATAAATTAATAATTTAATTAAAATATAAAATTAAATATTTAAAATATGAATTAAAATTATTAATCTTTATTAGTAATTTAATATTTATTTTATTATTTTTAATAAAATAAAAATATTTAAAAAATTAATTTTAATTTAAAATATTTAATTTAAAATTAAATATTTAAAATTATTAAATTACAACTACAATGGAGATAAAAATAATTTATATGTACTTTGGACAATATTTTATTTGTAAATAATTTTAAATTAAATTAATAAAAATAAATTTAATTAAATAAATAATTAAATAAATTAATTACAGATTATATATTTTTTTATTTTTTAAAATAATAAACAATTAAATTAATTATTTAATTAATAATTAGCATAGAAATTATATTTTTTAATTAATTATAATTTAATTAAATAAATTAATTTATAAAAATTATTTATTTTTAATTAAAAATAATTATTTAATGTTTTTAATTTATTTAATAACTAAAATTAAGGATAAAATTAGCATTTTAGCATTATTATTACGTTAGGAACGCTCTTCACTAATTAATAATAAAAAAAATATTTAAAAATAATTAAAATAATTTTATAAATAAATTTAAAAATTAAGTAATTTAAAAATAAAAAAAATTAATTAATACGAAAACTGAGCTAGAAAAAAAATTCGATGACATTAACTTTAAAAATTAAATCTTGTAATTTTAAACATTTAGTTTATTTTAAATTAAATAAAAAAAATTTTATTTTTTTTTTAAATTTACTAATTAATAATAAAATATTTAATTAAATTAATAATAGTTTTGAAAATTAAATTTAGAAGAAAAATAATTTTGGTATTTAAATATATTAAAATTTAATTATTTAAAAATAATTTATTTAAAGTTAAAAAATAATAATAATAAATAAATAATAAATCTAAATATGTATAATTAATATATTTATTATAAATTAAATTTTATTAGTTAAAATATATTTTTTAATTAAAAAAAATAAATAAATAAATATTTAATAATTTTGTAAATAAAGGAATATAATAGGTTTAACGCAAACTGTAACCATTTTCAATACAATTAGTAATAACAACATATGTATATAGATTTAATTAATTTTTTTATTAATCTATGAATTTTTTTAAAAATAAATTAAACATTTTAAATGCAAAAATATTATTTAATGAAAATTTAATATATTTAATAATTAAATTTAAATATATTAATTTATTTAATATAATCTAACATTAAATTTATTAAAACTTTTTAATTAAATTTTTAAAAATCTTGAAAGATGATGCCATATCAGTTTTCAAAGCAAATACAGTTTATTATTTTATTTAATTAAAATATATTTATTTTATAATTTAATTAATAAAATTAAAAAAATTAATTTAAAAATAAATTATTTAAGGTATTGAGAATCAATGAAAAAATTGAAATATTAATAATTTTAATAAAAAATTAAATAATTTATTTATTTATTTAAAATTAATTTTATAAAAATTATTTAAAATATTAAAAACTTAATTTTAAAAAATTTAAAAAAAATATGCGTTAAAATAAAAACTGTATTAAATAAATAATAATTATAATTTTTAAATTAAATTAATCAAACAAAACCTGGCACATCCGAAGAGAATACATATTAATCAAATAAATATAAATAAATAATAAATAATTTAATTATTAAATAAATTTTATTTTTTTTATATCTAAAGAAATTTACTTTTTATTCAGCTAAAAAACACATCAACAACTTATTTAAATA
This sequence comes from Meloidogyne graminicola, assembly GCA_036172905.1. NCBI lineage: Eukaryota > Metazoa > Nematoda > Chromadorea > Rhabditida > Meloidogynidae > Meloidogyne > Meloidogyne graminicola. The sequence goes on from JARPZY010000002.1 coordinate 420,539, forward strand.
ATTTATTTAAATAATTATTAAATTATTGTTGAATAAAAAATTATTTTAATTTTTATAATTAATATTTAAATAAAATGTATATTTAATAAAAAAGTTTAAAAAATTATAAAATTATTTTAAATTAATTTTAATTCGAAAATAATAATTAAATGTTTTGAAAAATTTATTTATTAACATTTTTAAATTTTAAATAAATAATTAAACTTAAATATAAAGTATTATTTAGTTTTAATTTAAAGATGACACAAAAACCCAATAATTCAACAGCAAATGGACAAAAAAATTTTAATTAAAAATATTATTAAATAAAATTGATAATAATTTATTTATTTATTTTTATTAATGTAGATAATGAATTAATAAAAGTAAAATCTTCATAAAATTATTATTTAAAATTAAATTAATTTTAAATAATTATTAAATAATATTAAACCTAAAGAAATAAAAATTTATTTTAAAAACATTAAATTTTAATTAAATTTAAAAAAAATATTAAATAATATTTTATTAAAACATGAATTAATTAAAGTTATAGGTTACTTAAAGTTCATAGTAAATATAACATTATTTAAATAAATTAATTTATAAAGTGTTATAATAATTATTTAATTAATTTTAAATTTAAAAAAAATTAATTATATTTAATTTAAAATTTAAAATAAAAAACTTTATTACTTCTAAGTAAATTCTTATATTGAGTCTATGTACATCAAATTAAGTTTTAATTTAAAAATAATTATTATAATAATATTTAAAAATAATTATAATAATATTTAAAAATAAATATAATTATTAAATTAAAATAATTAATAAAAAATAATTTTTAAAAAATTTAAAAAAATGGATTATATTTTTAAATTTTTGAAAGAAAAAATTAATAAATTACGAGCGTTTCGGCTTTAAAAAATTAAAAATATAATAAATTAAATAAAAAATTTAATTTTTATTATTATTATTAAATTATAATTAAATAATATTTTAATAAATTATTTTAAAAATTTTAAAATTATTTATTATTTATTAAATATTTTTTTTTATAAAATATTTTAGGATTTAAACTTATGAAAAGGAATTATTTTATTACATATTATTTATAATTTTAAAAAATATAAATAAAATATTTTAATTAATTTTAATATTATTAAAAATAAAATTATTAAATTAAAAAAGATTTATAAAATATTGGTAACTGTAACTTCTCCTATGTTTTACGTGTTTATATTATAGAAAAACAAATATTAAATTAATTTATTAAATAATTAAAATATATTTTATTTATTTATTATTAATTAAAAAATAATTTATAAAAAATTAATTTTTATTAATAATTAATTTTAAAATAGAAAATGGTTGAATTATGTAAAATACAACTGAATTAGACAACATTACTTTTATAAAGGACAATTTATTTTTTTAAAATAACTTTTTGAAAATAAATACATATTTAGAACCCAAGGACCATGATCTAAAAAACCAAATCATTCATTAATTTTTTAAAATTAATAATAAAATTATTTTTATTTAATAAAATAATTATATAAAATTGTAATTAAATATATATTTATATATTAAAATATAAATTAATTTTAATTAAAAATAAATATAATTATTTAATTAATTAATTATAATAATTAAACAGCTTTGAAAGGAAAGAAAATTTTTGATTTTGTCTTGAACTAAATATATTATATTTTTGTTAAATAAAGATTTAAAAAATAAATTTTTTTTAATTTTAATAATAATGCTAAATAAAATTTTAAAAAATTAAATAATTAATTTAAATAAAATTAAATTAAAATATAAATTAATAATTTAATATATATTTTGTTTTTATTTAATTTATAATTTATTTAAATAAATAATTTTAAGTGTTTATAAATTATTTTAAATAATAAATTTAAAATATTATTAATATATAAAATAATTTAATTAATATTAAAATTAATTTATATAAATAATTTAAATTTTATTATTATTTTTTAATTAAATATTAAAACAAATAATATGGAATTAAAAATAAAATTAAAAAATATACAATTATCTACATATTTTATTAAAAGTTATCTGTCACATTTACGATTATGTAAATAATATTGGTAACATTATTTTAAATATTATATTTATTATTTTAATAAAATGAATAAAAAAAATATTTTTTTTCAATATTTTAAATTTATAAAAAATATAATATTTTATTAAGTAAATAATTTTAATATTAAATAATATAATATTTAATTAAAATTATTAAATTAATTTAAATTAATTTAATAAATAATATTAAGCTAATTAATTTATTATTTTATAAAAATTAAATAAATGTTTAAAAAACTGATATTTTAAATTAATGTGACAAATGTTGCAACAATTTTAATTAATTTAAAATTAAATTTATTTTTTAAAATATTTTATTAATATAATTATTAATTATTAATAAATAATAATTATTAATTAAATTTAATAAAATTAAAAATATTATATAATTTAATTATTTTAAATAATAATAAATTTTATTTAAATAATTGTAAAAATGTTGTATTAATTTTATAAAATTAATTTTAAATAAAAATAAATAAAGAATAAATGTTTTAAAAAAATAAATAATTAAAAAATAAATAAAAATAAAGAATTATATTTAATAAATAAATAGAATTAATTTTTAAAAATAAATTACTCTAACAATTATAAGAAAGCTTTTTAAAAAATAATAAAAGAATTAAAAATAAAGTAAATTATGTAAAAAGGTTAATATAAAAGTGACTTGAAAATAAATTTATATTTTAATTAATTTGTTTAAAAATTAATTTGAATATATTTAATGATTCTGATAAAAAAAATGTAATTTTTTTTTTAAATTAACAAAAATTTTCAAGTCCTAAATTTTTGGAAATTTAGAATTTTTGTTTTTTTTTAAATATTTTCGTTAATTTTTTGTGTTTAATTTAAAATATGAATTAAAATTATTAAGATTTATTAATAATTTAATAAATATTTTATTATTTAAATTGTGATAATATTGATTAAATATAAATTAATTTAAATAAGTTTTGTTTCGTACTTTGTGTTTGTTGTTTAGTTTTGTTCCTCCCCCAAATGTGACCCCTCCCCTCTTATATAAACCCAGTTTTTCCCAAAATTCATTCATGTATTCACATTTAGACTTACGCTTATTCCTCCCTTATTATTATAAAAAAAGAAATTCCCTTTAGTTGTAAAGAAAAATAACTAATATTAAATTGCAATTGATTTAAAGTAGTGAGGAATATTTATTAATGGAAAATATTCTATTTATTAAAAACTGAAATTGGCTTAAAAGAAGCGATTTCACCACGAAATAAAATAAAAATATTTATAATAAAAAAATTAATTTTATTTAAAATATTTAATTTTAAATTAAATATTTAAAATTATTAAATTAAAGTAAAATGGAGATAAATATAATTTTTTAGGACAATATTTTATTTTTAAATAAATTAAATTAATTAAAGATAATATATTTTTTACTTTAAAATAATAAAGAATTAAATTAATTAATTAATTAGTATAGAAATAATATTTTTTAATTATTTATAATTTAATTAAATAAATTAATTTATAAAAATTAATTATTTAATGTTTTAAATTTATTTAATAAATATAATTAAAAAAAATTTAGCATTTAAGCATATTTATTGCGTTAGGGACGCTCTTTACCAATTAATAATAATAAAAAAAAATATTTAAAAATAATTAAAATAATTTTATAAATATTGTTATAATTTAATAAATAATTTTAAAAATTAAATAATTTAAAAATACAAAAAATTAATTAATACGAAAACTGAGCTGGAGAAGAAACTCGATGACATTAACTTTAAAAATTAAATCTATTTTATGTACTATTAAAAATTTAGTTTATTTTAAATTAATTAAAAAAAAATTTTATTTTTTTAATTTATTAATTAATAATAAAATATGCAATTAAATTAATAATAGTTTTGAAAATTAAATTTAGAAGAAAAAATAATTTTGGTATTTAAATATATTAAAATTTAATTATTTGAAAATAATTTATTTTCATTTAAACAAATAATAATGAAAAAAATAATAAATAAAATAAATACATAATTTATTTATTTTAAATTAAATAATTTTTAATAATTAACTGCTCTACACAATAATTTAATTGATTTACAAATATAAAAATAAAATTAAAATAATATTTATTTTTAAACCTAACAATAAATAAATAAAAATGAAAATATATTTAATTTTTTTTTTAAATAAATAAATTAAATATATTTTATTAATAAATTAGATTACGTTTAAATTTTAAAATATTTATTATAAATAAATAAATAAAAATTTTTAATTTAAAAAAGAAAATATTAAATTTAAGCATGTTAATTTTGAAGGATATAATACGCACAAATAAATTATAATTTAATAATAAAAATAATTTTAAAAAAAAAGAAAGTGCCAGAAAAGAATGAAACAAAAATTATTTATTAATAATTTTTAAATTTTTTAGATTAAAATTAAATAAAATAAAAAATGTTATGATAAATTCACAGCAATTAAATATATAAAATTTAAATAATTAAACAAAAAAAAAATTAATTATTGTTAAAATAATTTTAATAAATTTTTAAAATAATAAAAATTAAATTATTATATGTACATATGTAATTTATAATTTAATTAATTTTTTATTTAAATAAAAAAATTTAAAATAATATTTTTTTTTAAATTAAATAATTTGTTTAATTTAAAAAAAATTAAATAAAAAATTTATTTAAATTAATTTAATATTTAATTTAATTAATAACTATACCTATACAGAAAAATCATTCGCTTGTTAATGTCAACGTCTATTTATTAATATATTTATTTACTTACTAATTAAATAATAATAAAAAAAATTATTATTTATTTAAAAATAATTAAATAATTTTATTTAAACAACTTTACCTAATTAAATATTTAAATATAATTAAATAAAAATATGCTATATATTATTAAGATATTTTATTTATTTTTTAAAAAACTTAATTTAATTATTATTTAAATTATTTAATAAATATTTTAATTAAATTAAATTTATTAAAAAAATTTAATAAATTATTTTTTAATCAATTATATATTTTTTAAATATTAAAAATATTATTTAAATAAATTGGTAATAAAAAATTAAATTATTCTTAAAAAGTTTTTTAAAGAGGTCTTGGGTTCATAAAATGACATAATAAGGCAGCAAACCAATTCCAGCAGTAGTTTATTAATTTTCAATCGTTACAACAATTAAAATAAAAAATATTTTTGCAATATTTTAAATAAAATAAATAATTTAAATAAAATAATTATTTAATTAATTAATTTAATTAAATATATATTTAAACAAAATATTTATAAAATTTAATAATTATATAAATAATTTTAATTAAATAAAAATAAATAAATATATATAAAATTTTATTAAATAATAATTTTAATAATTAATTAAATTAAAAAAAAATAATAATGAAATATAATAATTAATTTAAACGGATGCACAAATTTTGAGAAAAAGACAAAAAATATTTTTAGTATTTTTAATTTAAAAAATTAAAAAAAAAAAGCATAAATTTATAAAGCTTAATTTTAAATAAAATTATTTTTAATTTTATTTAATTTAAAAAATTGAAATAAATTTTCAAGTTAATTTTTACATATGAGAAATGTACTAATACATTTAAATTTAATAATTTTAATGCTTTAAATATAATTTTTTTTTTTGTTAAAAATTATAAGGATAATTTTAATAATTATTAATACTCATTTTGTTTAAATTAATTAAATTGTCAATTAGGACAAGGGAATATTATGCAAATTAAATTTTAATAATTCTTTTAAAAATATTTTATTAAATTAATTAATATATTATAAATTATAATTAATATTTAATAATTAAATAAAATTTTAAAAAATAAAAGAACTAAATTATCATTTATGTTTTATTATGTTTCTTTTAAATAATTAAATTCTAAAAAAAAAAATAAAATAATAATTAAAATATATTTTATAAAATAATTATTTTTATATAAATATTTAAATTATTTATTTTAAAAATATTTATATAATAAATTTTAATTAATTAATTAATAATTTACATAATATTTAACAATATAAAACACAACGATAAATTTACTGCAGGATACTTTTTATTAATTAGTATTTAAATAATTAATTAATAAAAAAAATAATAATCATATCTGCTGCCTTAGAACTTACTAATAATTTTAACAACATTAAAAATTATTTATTAATATAAAATAATTATTAATTTTAAAAAATATAGGAAATAATAATATTTTATTTAAATATGTTAATTTAATAAATAAAAATAATTTAAATTTCTTAAAATGGATGAGAATAAAAAAACTATTATTAGTCAAAATAAAATAATTTATTTATTTCTTATAAAATATAATTTAAATAATTTTTAATTAAATTTATTTATTTTTATTGTTTATTAAAATAAATTAAAATTTTTAATTTAAATATAAATTTAAATTAAAATATTTTTAAAATTAAATAAATATTTATATACTATTTAATATAAAAATAATTAAAAATTATATTACAAAATTATATTTAATATTAAATTTATTTAAAATAATAATATTTTTTGTTAATTATTTGTTTATTTTTTTTTAATAAATATATAATTTAAAATATGTACAAAATTAATAATTTTTCAAAATATAAAAGTAATTAATAATTATTTAATTTTAAATTTTTAAAAATAAAATAAAAACAATGTTTTAACATCATGAATAGATCTCCTATTCTCATTATAAAATAAATTATATTAAAAAATTATAATATATTAATAATTCAATTTATTCTTCTAATTAAAACAATACAAATACAATTATTAATTTAATTAATTTAATAAATTTAAATAAATAATTATTATATTAATTAATCAATTGTCTAAAAATAACCCGACTTTCAGACATGTACAATAAATTAAATTATATAAATTAATTTATTTAAAAATTTTTTAATAATTTTAAATTAAATAATAAATATATTAATATTAAAATTTTAAAATAAGGTGAATTGACTTCAATAAATTTATTATTATTAATTATTTAAATTAAATTAATTTAATTATTAAAAAAAAAATAATTAAAAAATTAATTTATTAAAAATTAAATAAAAATGTGTATATAATAATTAATTATATGAATAAAAAAACTATACTTATAAAGTAAATCCATTTTGTTATAATTAGACTAACATAACTAAATTCATTTAAATTATTAAATAATTATTTAAATTATTTTTAATTAGTAAAAATATTTTTTTATTAAAAAAAATTAATAAATTAATTAAAAATATTTCATCTCCTATACTTTTTGGAATATTAAAAAAACAGTTGTAACATCTTAATCTTAATTTTATTCCTTTTATTAAAAATAATTTTTAATTTTATTTTATAATTAATTAATTATTTAATATATTTAAATTAATTTATTTAGAGAAATAGTTCAACCTTATTGTTAAAGACAACATAAATTATTTTAATTTAATTATATATTAATTTAATTTATTTTATATATTTATTTAATTTTTAAAATTAATTTATTAAATAATATATAAATTAATTATTTAATAATAAATTAAATAATTCCTAAAAAATTTAGATGACCCTATTACATAAAATAATTAATAGAATTATTTAATTAAAATATGTATTTATTATTTTTTTTTTAAATTAATAAAATTAAAAAATAAATTTGATAATAAAAGTTTTACTCAAGCCTTGCGAAAAAAAAATTAATAATTTTATTTATTTATATATAAATAAAATTCAAAGTTTTTTTTAAATATTTATTTAATAATAAATGAATTTATTATTAAATAAATTAATTAAAAAGTATTATTTATTATTTGATTTTTTTAAAATATATTGTCGAATCTTAAACAGACATAATCTATGTAACCATAATACATAAATAAATTAATATTTATAGACTTAAAGAATTGGCCAATTAAAATAATTTGAAATAACATAATTCTTTAATAAAATTAAATATTATTTTTATTTAAAATTAAAATAAAATTAATAAAAAAATTAATTAATTATTATTAAAAATATTATTAAATAAATTAATTAAATAAAAATAATATATTTTAGAGTGCAAGTAAATTGAAGAATCGAGGCTCGTGTAGTGCATCTTGAAATTCGATTTACAATATTGGATAAGTTTTAAAACAAAATTTAATTAAATAATTAATTAAAATAATTAATAATAAAATTTTTATAATTTTTAAAAATTAATAATTATTAAATTAATTTAAATTAATTAAAATTAAATAATTTAATTAAATCATAATTTACATCAATTATTTAAATATAAAATTATTCAAATATTTAAAAAAAATAATTTTTAAATTAATTTTTGTTACAATAATTTCAATAATTTAAAATACTAAAAATTTTAAAAATTAAATTATTATATGTATTTGGTATATAATTTATTTAATTTTTTATTTAAATGGAAAATTTTAAAATAATACTTTTTTTTAAATTAAATAATTTATTTAATCAAAAAAATAAAATAAAAAATTTATTTAAATTAATTTAATATTTAATTTAATTAATAACTATAAACATACAAAATAACCAATTGTAAATGTCAACGTCTATTTATTAATATATTTATTTACTAATTAAAAATAAAAAAAATAAAATTTATTTAAAAATAATTAAATAATTTTATGTAAACAAATAATAATTTAATAAAAATAATTAATTATATGAATAAACAAAAACTTTAATTATAAGAGTAAATCCATTTTGTGATTAACAGAGTACCTAACTCAATTCATTTAAATGATTTAAATACTAATTTAAATTATTTTTATTTAGTAAAAATATTTTTTATAATATTAATTAAATTTTATTTTTTTATAAAAAATAATTAATAAATTAATTTAAAAAAATTATAAAATTAATTAAATATTTTAATTAATTTATAAATAGCATAATTATAATTTTTAAATTAAATAAAAATTATTTATAATAGTTCAAAGAAAAAATAATTATTTTATTAAATAATAACTGCTTTAAATAAAATTAAAATTGCTAAATCCAATATGTACATAAAACAATTAATTTTTAAAAAAAGATTTAAATTTATTAAATATTTATTAAATAAATAAAAATAATATTTAATTAATTAATTAAATTAGAAAATAATATTAGTTAAAAATTTGATGATTTATTAAATAATAATTTAATTATAAAAAAAGTAATAAATTTTAAATTTAGTTATTTTTTTATAATTTAATAATAAAAATCTGGATTTAATAATGTTATTGAAAATAAAATAATTTTACTATTTTCTTTTATTTTAATTTTTAATTATATAATTAATTGATTATTCTATAAAAAAAATTTTAAATTTTTAATAAATTATTATTTTTTTTAATAAAAATAAAAAAACGTTTTTGGCTTCTACTGGACTGGAAAAAAATAAATAAAATAAATAATTAAAATAATTATTTAAAATTAATTTAATTTAAAAATTTAATTAATTTATTTTTTAATTAAATTTAAAAAAAAATATTGAATTTATGCTACCCAATTTAAATTAAATACAAAAATTCTCCAAAAACATATAGATATTATCAAAATTATTTTAAAAATTAACTTAGTTAAATTTAAATAATTTTAATAATATATTTTAAATAAATTATTTAATTATCGTAAGGCTTCGAGTAGAAAATTTAAAATACATTTACTATATATAAAATAATTTAAGTGTTAAAATTAAATTAATTAAATATTTTAATTAAAAAAAAAATTTATATATTAATTTATAATATTTAAATAAAATATTTATTTATTAAAAAATTATTTATTTATAAATTAATGTATTTTGCAAATGTTTCAGCATTATTATTACAGACAACAAAAATTATTTTAATTTAATTATTAATTATTTTAATTTATTTTATATATGTATTTATTTAATTTTTAAAATTAATTTATTAAATAATATATAAATTAATTATTTAATAATAATTTAATTATATATTAATTCATAAGAAATTTAATTCCCTATATATCATTTAAAATACAATTTATCAATATTTAATTAAAATACATATTATTTTTTTAATAAATAAAATTAAAAAATAAATTTGATAATAAAGATTTTTTAAGGTGGGCGAAAAAAAAAATTTTTTTTTCAAAAATTATTTAATATTATTAATAAATAAAATTTAAGATATTTTTTTAAATAAATTCATTTATTATTAAATATATAATTAATTAATTTAAATATATAATATTTATTATTTAATTTTTAAAAAAATATTATATTTGAGAATAATGAACAAGACATAATCAATGTAAACATAGTATGTAAGCAATCGAATTAATATTTATATAAATACATAAATAATTGGATATGTTAAATAAATAAATTTTAAATAAAATATTAATTAATTAATTAATATTTTATTTAAAAATAATTTTATAATTTTAATAAAATAAATTTAAATTTTTTTTAAAATTTTTATGTATCAAACAAACAATTTTATAATCACTAATACTTATTAATGTTCTTTAATATAATAATTATTATTTTCTTATAAAATTATATTAATTAAATAAAATATTATTTTTATTTAAAATTAAAATAAAAAATACTTAAAATTTTAAAAAATTGTTTTATTATTTCCTTGTACAAAAAAGATTTTTTGCAGTGATATTTTATTGATTAAAAAATAAAATAAAAATTTAAATAATTAATTTTATTTTTTTTTAAATTAAAGATAAATATTAGAGATTAATTTAAATAATTTATTTCATAATTTTAATTTTAGAATTAATTTAAAATTAATAATAAAAAAATTTTTTTTTAATTTATTTTTCAATCCAGGAATATATTTACTAACATACTTATCCATATAAATAAGTAATATAATAATTAAGCTTTTATATAAAATTAAAATAATTAATTAAATTATTTTATTAATAAAGAATATTTACAAATATTTAATTTTCACTGTTGAACATTTAATTAATTTAAAAATAAATAAAATATTAAGTAAAAATAATTATATTTTTTTATTAATTTATTAATTAAAAAATTGGAGAAAAAAATTTTTTTTTTAATTTCATTTAAATTATTTAAATTTATGGAATATTCTAATCTGCATTATTTTAAATTATTTTATATATAATAATTTAAATAACTTAAATAATTAAAAATTAAATAATTTATTTAATAAATTTAAAATTAATTTTATTTAATAAATAAATATTTAAATCCTTTATTAAAAAAATTAAATATTTTAAAATAATTATTATTTTTAATTAAAATAAATAATTTATTAAATATAATTTTTATTAAATTATAGGAAAGGCAAAAAAATAAATTAATTTTTTTAATAATAATTAAATTTAAAAATATTAATTTATTTAATATAATCTAACATTAAATTTATTTTTTAATTAAATTTTTAAAAATCTCTAAAAATGATGCCATATTATGTCACAAAGCAAATAAATTATATTATTTTATTTAATCAAAATATATTTTATAATTTAATTAATAAAATTTAAAAAAAAAGTAATTTAAAAATTAATTTTTTTAATGTATTGTGAATTGATGAAAATATTGAGTTGCTGAATATATTAATAATTTTAATAAAAAATTGAATAATTTATTTATTTAATTTAAAATTAATTTATAAAATTATTTAAAATATTAAAAACTTAATTTTATAAAATTAAAAAAAAAATATGCTTTACAAATAAAAATTGTATTAAATAAATAATTATAATTTTGAAATTAAATTAATTAAAAAAAAACTTGCCACATACGAAGATAATATATTAATCAAATAAATATAAATAAATAATATTAAACAATTAAATATTTATTTTAAAAAAAAAATTGTTTTTTAAAAAACAAAACTTTATGAAAATAAAATTAGAGTAATTAATATATAAAATTTAAAAAAAAATAATTTATAAAAGTAAAAGTAGAATATGTATTACAATTAAAATAGATTCGAAGACTTTTAATTAATTAATAAATAAATAAAAGTAATTAATTAATTAATTTAATTTATCTTGAGATTAAAAAATGTTGTTTAGGGCATTTAACAAATTATTTATAATTTTATTAATTTTAAATAATTAAACAAAATTTATTAAAAATTATTTGAAAATCTATTAATTAATAATAAAATATTTATAATTAATTAATTTTTATTATATTAAATTAATTTAATTAATAACATTTAATTAACTTTAAAAAAAAAGACACACAATTATTTTAATTTTTTTTTATTAAATTTATATTTAATTAAATAAAAAATTCTAGGTTAAAATAAATATGTATAGGTCGCATTTAATAATTATATTTTAATTATTTTAAAATTAAAAAAAAAAATTAAAAATAATTTTATAATTGTGTTAAAAATTTATAAAAAAAAATTAGTGTTCGGCGCCGGACCGGATCCGGCCGGATTTTTCCGGATCCGGAATCCGGGTTTTTTCGTAATCTCCGGATTCATTCCGGACCGGATTATAGCCTCCGGATCCGGCCGGATCCGGTCCGGCTCTATCAAAAATTTCAAATCCGGTCCGGCAATCCGGTGAATTTTTTGCAACGAATTTGGGATTTTAAAAATTTTTATTTTTTGGCATAATGTTAAAATATTTTTAAGAAAGGACGGTAGAAGAATAAAAGAAATAAGTCATTTTGTCGCCGAAATTTTTTATTCGACAATTTAATTATTCCAATTATTTCTAAATTTATTGATATTATAATCAAGAATGCTGAATATTTAATCTTTCTTAATAAAAGCAATACCACAATTGAATTATTCATATTAATAAAGATTTTTCATTTTATGCCTCTTTAAATTGAAGTTTTAATCCTTTAAAAACTATTTTTTCTTTATTTTAGTAAATTTTTAAAAAATATCGCAAAAACCAGAATCCGGTCCGGAATCCGGAGAAATTCAGCCGGAATCCGGAAATAAAAATCTCCGGATTCATTCCGGACCGGATTATAGCCCCCGGATCCGGCCGGATCCGGTCCGGCTCTATCAAAAATTTCAAATCCGGTCCGGCAATCCGGAAAAATCGATTTTGCCGAACACTAAAAAAAATCATTTAATTATTAAATAAATTTTATTTTATTTTTTTTTTATTTAAAGAAACCTATCATTTAATTACTAAATAAATACCTAAATAAATTATATAATAATTTATTTAAATAATTATTAAATTATTGTTGAATAAAAAATTATTTTAATTTTTATAATTAATATTTAAATAAAATAAATATTTAATAAAAAAAAAATTTAAAAAAATTATAAAATTATTTTAAATTAATTTTGCTTCAAAAATAATAATTGGATATTTTGAGAAATTTATTTATTAACAAAACTAATAACTAATTAATTTAAACAAGATATCAAAGCTAAACAATGTCTCTCATACAGTGACGCATACAATATTAATAATTTTAAATAAAAAATAATATAATTTAATTTATTATTTAAATAAATAAATATATATATAAAATTTAAAAAAAAAAATTAATTAAGCATAGATGTTAATTACACTATGAGTAGTTAAGAGGAAAAATTTTCAAATTAATTATTTAAATAAATAATTAAAAAATATATATTTTTTAATTTATAAAAATAAAATTAAAACAAATAAGGATATGAATAGTTTATTTATATTTAATTAAAATAATTATATAAAAAATTAATAATGACGAACGCATTTAACACATAAATAATTATTTAAATAAAATTATTTTTTAAAAAATAAAAAATTAATTAAAAAAAGTAATGCATATTATTAAAGTATATCTTGATGTTACTTAATTTATGAAGAATTTTATTGTAATTTTAATGATTATTTAAATTTAAATAATTATTTAAATAAAATAATTATTTACAAAATTAATTAAAAAATTAATTTAAAATAAAAATTGTAATAAATAAAAATATTTTAAGAAAGTAAATAAGGTTTTGAGAGAACTAATGAAAAAAAAATTGTTAAAAAAACTAGAATTATTTATAAAAAGCTAAAAATTTTTTAAATAAAAATTATTCGTTTAAATTAAATTTTATTTTATTTTTAACAAAATATTAATTTATTAAATAGGTACTTTTCCGTTATCCCCCGAACTTGCGTAAAAATTTTTGCGGACAAAATTATTTCCGTCTGACCACTTCCCTACCATGTGCAGTTCCCGACAAAATTTATCAATTAAAGTTAGGCATTATATGATGTACAAAAAAGTACATAGTTTAATTTTTTTTATTTATTTTTAAGTTTATTTAATTTATAATGAACATTTGAGATTTGCCAACAAATGAAAAAGACGCTATTGTTTTTTTACAGGATCGTGATTTGTCGCAATGGGGATGAAATAAACCTCCAGCACCGACTTGATTGAATTTTTCTTTTATATATTTTCTCTCGTAAAAATAAATTTTGTCCGCAAAAATTTTTACGCAAGTTCGGGGGATAACGGAAAAGTACCATTAAATATTTAAAAAAAGTTTTAAACATTGATTTAATTAGATTTTTATTTTTTAATTAAATTTAATTAATTATATTTTTAAAAATTTTAATATTTGTTTATTAAAATTTTGGTAAAAGGTTGTTAAGTAGTTTACTCTTCTTCCTTTAAAAGAAATCAATAGAAATGACATAAAAAGAAGGCGTGGTAAGTGGTAAAAGATAAGGAATTCCCCCCGAAAGTTGAAAGTTCATTTTTCTTATTTTAGGAAAAATTACATTTACAAAAAAATTTATTATTTATTTACATATTGATTTAAATGTTTTATTTATAAAAAATACAAATTTATTTGGGTACTTTCCTGTTATCCCTACGGACTTTTTGCAGACTTTTTTTTTCGGACAAATTTTATTTTTTAAAAGGGAGAATAAAAAAAAAACAATTAATCCAATGGCCAATATTTCCTCTAAGCAATCATAATTTCTTCAAAAACGTCTCCTTCACCAATTATATTCCTCCACACAAACTCTACCAACTATTTAAATGGTTCTGTAAAAACTTGATAGCGTCTTTTTCTGTTTTGTTGGTAAATCCCAACTTTTCATTTTATAATAAACAGCGAATAAAATATCAAACAAATTTTCCAAAATTTATACCCAAAAACTAATCTTTTCGATTGAATTCGGCCTATGGCAAATAGACGGAAATGATGGACAAATATTATCATTTTTGTCCGCAAAAAAAGTCTGCAAAAAATCCGTAGGGATAACAGGAAAGTACCTTTATTTGAATATTTAATATAATTTAAATTAATTAATTAATTAATTAAACTTAAATAATTAATATTATTATAATTATTATATTTACTAATTAATATAAATTAATTTAGTTATAAAAATATTATTTAATTTTTAACAAAAAATTTAAACAAATTAAAACTATACCACAATTAAAATATTACTAATGCATATTAAATAAAATTAATTTTAAATAAAATATTAAATTAATAAATTTTATAATTATTTAAATAAAAATTAATTTTAAATAAAAATAATAAAATAAAAAATAAGATAATAAAAACTTTTTTTTTTTTAATTTTTAAATAATTTTTAAAAAAATATTAATTAGAAAATATAAATTTAATTAACAAAATTATTAATAATTTAAATAATTTAAAAAAAATCAACACGAAAGACGAGTATTCAATTAAAAATAAATTTTAATATTATAATTAATTTTTAAATTAATAAATAAATTAATAATTAAATTAATTAATTTTTAAATAAATGAACAACAACACTTAAAAATTTACATAAATTATTATGACTATTTGATAGTGATAATAATTCAAAAAATAAATAAAATTAATTTAATAAATCTTTAAAATTATAAAGAATAAATGTGAAATTAAAAATAGTGATAATATTGAATTTAAATATTTTTATATTTTTTGTTGTTGTTATTTACATTATTTTCCAATCCTATGGACAGTGTCTTGATTATTTAAAGACTTAATTGTATTTTTAAAAAAAATTATTTTTTAAATAAATAAATAATTATTTAATAAACAAAAATATAGTATTAAATTATATTTTAACAATAAAATAATAGTTAGAAAATAATTACAAAATTATAAATTAAAAAAAATTATAATAATTATTTACACTAAAATGAATAAAAAAATAATTAATATTATTATATGTAATTAAATAAATAAAATAATAAAAAATAAAAATATTTTATTAATTAAATAAAATAATATAATGTTAATTTATTATTAACGATTATGATTTTTAATATTCAAGAAATAAAAACTGATATATTAGAACATTTAATAAAATATATTAAAAAAAAAGGAACATTAAAAAATAATAGAATTTTAATTTATTAAATTAATAAATATTGTTTAATATTATTTTTTAAAATTTAATTTAAAAAAAAATTAATTAATTAAAAAAAAATTATAATAAATTATATTTATATTTTAAAAATGATCCACCATTTGCAAGAACAAAATAAAGCATACAAAATAAAAATTTGTTTATTAAAGTAATATTTATTTTAATAAAATTTAAAATTTTAATTAATAAAATATTTAAAATTTATTTATTTATAAATTATTTTTATATTTAATATATAATTATTAAAATTAAATATATTTATATTAAAATTGTTTTAAAATTTATAATTCAAAAAAAACTGAATTTTAAATATCCGAAATGATTTTCAAAAAATACGTATTGATATCATTTAAAAAAAAAATAAAAAATTATTTAATATTTATGTAAAAATTAAAATAATATTTAAATTTTGTATTTAAAAAAAAAATTTTTTTAATTCTAATATTTTCTTTTAATATTAATTTTTTATATACACACCTTTTACTTTTAAAATATAAATAATATAATAATTAAATAATAATTAATTTAATTATTTTTTAATAGATTAATAATTTTTAAATTAAAATTATTATTTTAAAAAAAATTAAAAAGTTAATTAAAAATTAATATTCATGAAAAATTACTCGTTACTAGATAGCATACAATTTTAAAAAAAATTATGAAAAGCTGAAAATTTTTTTTTAATTATTTTATAATTTAAATAAAATTTAAGAAATATTAAAAAATTAAAAATAAATAATTAATTTATATTTTTAAACAAATAAAATAAAAATTATTGTGTATTTTAATTAAAGAAAATATTTTATTTGTTGTAAATTATGCATTAAAATAGAAATTCATTTTTAATAAAATTATTTTAATTATTTTATTTAAATAAAATTATAAATAAAACAAAATTTAAATAAAAAATAATAACACGTATCAATAATTTAAACTAACTTAATGGAATAATAGGCAACATAAATATTATAAAAAAAATTAAATTAATTTAAATTTTATAAATATTTTTAATTTAATTTATATTAAAATAATTTAATTATAAATATTTAATTATATTAAAAAAAAATTAATTAATTTTAACTATTTAATAGTAAAAAAGTATATAATACAACAAACATTTTAGTCGTGTCATTGAAATTTTTTTTTAATTAGTTATTAAAAATTAAAAAATATGAGATGAGGCAATAATAAAAACTTTTTTTTTTGTTTATTAATAATTTAAAAAAAAAATATATATATATATATAAATTATCATTTAAATACAAAATTAAAAATTATATATATATTTTTTTAATTAATAATTTTAAAAAATTTTATTTTTTATTAATTTATAAAAATATAAATTCTATAATAAGTTTAGAAAAGGAAAATAAAAAAAAATTTTGAAAAATTAATTTTATATTGAAAGTGTAGAAAAGCAGATATTCAAATTCTTATGTTAGCGCTTAATTTAAATTAAATTAATTTATTAATATTAACAAAAGTTAATAAAAATTAATTTTTTAAATAAAATAAATATTTAAATTAAAATAAATTTTTAATTTAAAAAAATTAATAAAAAAGAAAAGAAAAAGCCAGTACTTCATTTTTAAATTTGTAATAGATAAAATAAATTAATTAAAATAATATTTAATTTTAAATATTTTAAAATAATAAATCAACACATTTAATACAACAATTAATAAAAAATAAAAATAATTTTTAAATTAGATAATTAATTAAGAACTTTACATTTAAATACTTATGCAATGGTTACTAACATATAAATAAATAAATAATTTAAAAAAAAATATATTTAATTTTAATTAAATAATTAAAACAAATAATTTTTAAAAATAAAAAATTAAATTATTATACATATATTTTATTTTTTTATTTGAATCAAAAAATTAAATAATAATATTTTTGTTTAATTAAAAAATAAATTTAATTATTCAAATAATAAATTATTTAAATTTATTTAATGTTTAATAAAAATTAATTGTTAATTTAAAAGAATTATATTTATATTAATGATAACATAATAATTTATTATTTATTTATAATTATTCAAGAACAGTGTTAAACAAGACAATATATTAATTTAAAATAAAAAATAAAATATATTTAAATAATTACATTAAATAAAAATATATTATTTTATAATTATTAGATGAGTTTAAAGAAAAGGGTATTTACATACGCGTTCTGCAAACCATATTTATTTACAAATTATAAATTTATAAATATAACCTTTTGTTAAATTTTTATTTAATTAATTAAATAATTTTATTTAAATTTTTAATTTTTTTAAAAATTAAATTAAAAATAAAATCAATTTAAAAATAATAAATTAAAATTAAATTTTTAATAAATTATTGATCAAAAAAATATTTTATATTTTAATAAATAAATAATTTTAATATAAAAAAAAAATTAAATAAAAAAAATTAATTATATTTAATTTAAAATGAAAATTATTTAATTTTTAATATTAAAATATTTAATAAAATAATACTTTTGGTGGAATAACATACAAATATGACACTGTCTGTTACATATATTTATTGGTTAATTTTGTAAATATTTTAAAATTATAATAAAAAAAAAATATTTTAAAAAATATATAATTTAAAATAAAATTATTTTAAATTAAATAACTAAATAATAAATTACTAAAATTAGATTCTTTAAATCCCCTAAATTTTAAATTAAATATTATTAAATATATTATACAATTATTATATTGTTTTTTTAAATCATAGATTTACTTTACAAAATTATTAATTTATGAAGAATTTTATTTTTAATTTTAATTATTATTTAAATTTAAATAATTATTTAAATTAAATATTTATTTTAAAAATTATAAATTAATTATAAAATTAATTTAAAATAAAAATTTTAATAAATAAAAATATTTTAATAAATTAAAGAATGTTTGAGAGTATACTTAATAATGCAAAAAAAAAAAAAAAAGTTTGTTAAAAAATTTTAATTATTTATATATAAAATATAAAAAGTTAATATAATTTTTTAAATAATAAAATCTTTTTTTTTTCTTAATAAAAATTAAATTTTAAATAATTAATCATAGCAGAAAACAATTTTATAGTGATTGAATAAGGCATATATGTATATTTAAAAAATAAAATTAAAATTATTTTTTTTAAATAAATTTATTTATTTAATAATTTTTAAAATAAAAATATTTATTTTCTGATTTTATGAATTTAAAACTTCGAATTATTACAAATAGTTTAATTAAATTAATTATAATTATTTTATAAAAATTTAATTGTTGAAAATATGATTAAATTAATAAATTTATTTAAGTAAATTATAAATATTTTTTAAATAATTAAATTAATTAAAAATAAATAATATATTAAATTAATTAATTAATTAAACTGAAGTTAAAGAATTAATAAATTACGTTACTACAGCTTTAAATAAATTAATTATATATATTAATAATTTAATAATAAAATTAAAATTAAATTTAGATAATATTTTTAAAATATATTTTAAAATAATTTAAAAATTATATATTTAAATTATTGTAATTATTAAAGATTAAAAATAATTTTTCTATTAAAAAGATTAAATTAATTTAAATATATTTAAACAAAAAAAATTTTTTAATTGATTAAAGTAATTATGTTTATAAATTAAAAAGATGTTAAATTAATTATTAATAAAAATAGCCATTATTAAGTACATTTAAATTTTGGTTTTCAATTTAATTTTATAATTAAATATATTTATACAATTATTAATTAAATTAGTTTAATAAATTTAAATAAATAATTATATTAATTAATCAATTGTTAAAAAATAATACACTGACTTAGAGGCAAGGACAATAAATTAAATTAAATATATATAAATTAATTTATTTAAAAATTTTTTAATAATTTTAAATTAAATAATAAATATATTAATATTAAAATTTTAAAATAAGGTGAATTGCTTTTAAATAAATTTATTATTATTATTTAATTATTTAAATAAATTTAATTAGTAAAAAATAAATAATTAAAAAATTAATTTATTAAAAATTAAATAAAAATTTTTATATAAATTAATGAATAAAAAAAAAGTTTAATTATAAAAGTGAATCCATGCTGGGAATATTACACTACCATAACTTAATTCATTTAAATTATTTAAATAATAATTTAAATTATTTAATTAATAAAAATATTTTTTTTAAATATTAATTAAATTTAATTTTTTATTTAAAAAATGATTAATAAATTAATTTAAAAAAAATTTAAAAATTAATTAAATATTTCATCGCCTATTCTTTTTGGATATTAAAAAAAGTCTAACATCTTAATTTTATTTTTTATTAAAAATAATTAAAGATGAAAGGCTTTAATTTGACAGCAATTGAACAAAAAATTTAAATTAAAAATATTATTAAATACTTAAAATTGATAATAAAGATTATAATTAATTTAAAAAAAAAAAGAAATAGCATTTAACTTTTTTTTTTAATTTTAAATAATTTAAATTAATTATTAATTTAAATTTTAAAAAAATATATATTTTAAAATTACAAAATTTTTTAAATTTAAATAAAATTAATTTTAAAAAATTATTATAGCTAAGACAAATAATTTTGACAATACATATTGACTCAATACAATATTAATAATTTTAAATAAAAAATAATTTAATTTATTATTTAAATAAAAAAATATACAAAATTTTAAAAAAAAATTAATACAAGTCACCCTGATAAGAGGAAAAATTTTTCAAATCAAAATATCAATACAAATTTAAAAATATTATTAAATAAAATTGATAATAAAGATTATAATTAATTGAAAAAATATTGATTTTAATTCTTTTTTTATTTTAAATAATTTAAATTAATTATTAATTTAAATTTAAAAAAAAAATATAAATTTTAAAATTTATTTTAAATTTAAATAAAATTAATTTTTAAAAATTATTATATCAAAGACAAATAATTTTGACAATATATACATCTTGACTTGATACAATATTAATCATTTTAAATAAAAGATAATATAATTTAATTTATGATTTAAATAAATAAATATATAAAATTAAAAAAAAATTAATTAAGCATAGTTGTTAATCACTATGAGTAGTTAAGAGGAAAAATTTTCAAATTAATTATTTAAATAAATAATTAAAAAATATATATTTTTTAATTTTATAAAAATAAAATTAAAACAAATAAAGATATGAATAGTTTATTTATATTTAATTAAAATAATTATATAAAAAATTAAATATATTAAAAATGTGATAAATTAACTAGAAAATGAAATTTAATTTTATTATTATTATTAAATTATAATTAAATAATATTTTAATAAATTATTTTAAAAATTTTAATATTTTTTATTATTTATTAAATATTTTTGTTTTTATTTAATATTTTAAAATTTAAGCCTTTGACAAGAAATTATTTTATTTAGAATTTTAAAAAATATAAATAAAATATTAATTAATTTTAATATTATTAAAAATAAAATTATTCAACTTTAAAAGATTTATAGAATATTGATTGCTTTAACTACATTAATGCCCGAGTGTTTATATTTTAACGGAAAGAATTACATATTTTATAATAAATAAAAAAAATATTTTTTAAATAATTAATTAAAAACAATAAAAATATTTAATAATAAATAATTAATAAAAAAAATAAATTTAGATGAATTAACTATTATAATAAAATAAGCAATATTAATTATAAAAGGAAGTTCAAGAGAAGGGTAGTTTGATTGCAGTATACTTAATTAAATTTATATTTAGAAAAATAATTTTATAATAATTAATTAATTAATTTGATAATTAATTAATTAAATAATTATATTTATAATTAAAATAAATACAATATAAAATATATGGATGTATAGCTGCGTTAAAAGCATTTGTATAGCTCTACCTTAACATGTTGCATTATTTTAATTAAATATTAATTAATTAATTGTATTAAATATTCTAAAAATATTTTTAATCAAAAGATAATGACTAACGCATTTAATACATAAATAAAATTATTTTTTTTTTTTTTGAGATAAAAAAATTAATTTTAATAATTAATGAATATTAGTAACATTAACTTTATTAATAAATTAATTAAAAAATAAAGTAGTTTATTAATTATTTATTTTTATTAAATAATTAATTTTAAAATAAAAAATAGTTGAATTATGTAAAATACAATTAAATATAGATATGCCTTTTATAAACGGCAATTTATTTTAAAAAATTTTCGAATGTTTCTTATTTTGAACCCAAAGATAACTATTTAAACAAAATCTTTTTTTATACAAATAAAATAATTGATTTTAATTAAAATAAAATATTATTTTAATTAATAAAATCAAAAATAAATAGAAATAATTATTTGTTAAGAAGAAATGTTTTGAAATAAAGCTAAACTATTATAACATTAAATAAAATTTATTTATATTTTAAATAAAATTTAAAAATTAATTATAATTAATTAATTAAATAAAATAATTATTTTAAAAATTAATTTAAATTAAAATATTATTAAATAAAATTGATAATTAAAATATAAACCATAATATATATATATATAATATATTTTATAATTAATTAAATAAAAAAATAGACTTTCATTTTTTTTATTTTAAATAATTTAAATAAATTATTAATTTAAATTTAAAAAAATAAAATAAATTATTTTAAAATTTAAAAAACTTTTTAAATTTAAATAAAATTAATTTTTAAAAATTATTATAGACAAATAATTTTTAAACTACATATTGACTTGATACAACATAAATAATTTTAAATAAAAAATAATATAATTTAATTTATAATTTAAATAAATAAATATAAAATTAATTAATTAATAAGATATAAATAATAATTAATTAGAAAGAAAATATTTAATGGTCTATTAAAAAAATGTATCTCTGCTTTCATTCTCATGACCATTTTTTGTGTTGAATTTACAATCTATCTTTGTTATCTTTTTTATTTACGTGAGAATTTACTTAAAATATGTATGTAGTTAGATTGGAAAATAACTTAAATTATTTAAAAGAAACTGTAGCTACAAAAGATGATCTTCAATACAATTTAATAATTATATATAATTTTAAAATAAAATATTTTAATTAATTTAAAAATATTATTAAAAAATTATTTTAAATAAAGTTTAAAAATGATGACAAATTTAAACAACACAACTGCGAGACAAATATTTAAAAAATTATAAAAAAAATTTTTTTTAAATTAAATTAATTAAAAATAAATAAATAATATTAAATTAATAATGAAATTAATTAAAGTTTAAAAAATTAATAAATTATAAATTAAGATTATTTTAAACAAATTAATAATTTAATAATATAATAAAAATTAAATTTTATATAATATTTTTAATATTTTTAAAAAATATTTTAAAAGAATTTATAAATTATATTTAAATTATTTAAATTAAAGATTAAATTATTTTTTTATTAAAAAATTAATTTTAAATTAATTTTAATGAAAATAAAAGAAATTTAATTAAATTAATAATTAATAAAAATAGTCATTATTGTGCATTTATAAGTATTTCCCTTGCAATCAATTTTTAAAAATTATATTTTAATTATAAAGAAAATTCTAAAAATGAGTACACATTTGGATATACAAAATATTATTAAAATAATTTAATTTTATATTTATTTTTAAACTTTTAAAAAATATATTTTTAAATCATTTTAATGTAAACTATTTGATTATTGATGATGACATATTAAAAATTAGTAAATAATATTTAATTATAAAATTATTTTAAATTGTATTTTTAATTATTTTTAAAAATAAAAAAATTTTTTAAGAATTAAATAATTTATATATTTAAAAAAAAATTTTTTTAAATAAATTTTGTTTTATAAAAATTAATTAAAAATAAATTATAAAAATAATAAATTTTTAAAATAAAAATATTTTATTGTTAACTAAATTTGTTTATTTATTCAATAATTTTTACTATTTTTGTGGTTAATTAATAAAAAAAATTAAAAAAATTTTTTTTAAATAATTATTAAATAATTTTAAAATTTAAAAAAAAATAAAAATTTATTTTAAAAATAAAAATATGTTTAAAAAATTTATATATTTTTTTAATTATTTTAAAAATATTAAATTTTAATTAAATTAAATATAATAAATAATATTTTATTAAAAATAATTAAATAAAAATAGTAATTATTTATACATATTGACATTACTTTTATAAATGGCAATTTATTTTAATTATATTTTCAGAAAAATCACTAGTTAAAGAACGCAATAATCTTTTATACAAATAAAATACTTTATTTTAATTAAAATAAAATATTTTTTTGGATTAATAAAATTTAAAAAAAAAAAGTTAAAAAAAAAATTATTTGTTATGAAAATGTTATGAAAAAAGCTAAAAATAAAATTAAATAAAATTAATTTATTTATTTAAATAAAATAATTTATTTAAAAAATGAATTATTAAATTAACATAATATGTATATTTATTTAGGCATAGATTAATTATATTATAAAAATCGGTTTAATACATTTAAAAATTAAAAAATTAATTTTTAAAATTAAAATTAAAACAATTTTTTCAAACGAAGAAATTTTAAAAAATTAATTGTATTTAAAATATTTAATTAAATTTTAATAAATATATGTATATTAAAAAAAATTAAAATTATTAAAATAACGTAAAATTTGATTGGCTTTTTTAAAAACGTTATAGCATTATAAATTTTATTAAAAATAAAATTAATTTAATTTTTTTTTCTTTAATATTAAATTTAAATAAATATTTTTAATTTTTTAAAATTATAAAATATAATATTTAATTAATTTAAAAATAAATTATTAAATATTTTAAATATATTTTCATATAATAAAAATAATTTTTTTGTTTAAATATATTATTTTAATAATAGAAAAATAAAATTAAATTGAATTAAATTAATTATATTTATTTTAAAAATAAAAATAAAAATTATATAATATTTAATCTTAAAATATTTAATAAAATAATAGAGTGACAAAATATATGAGTATAACACGGTTTGTTACTACATATAATTGCTAATTTAATAAATATTTAATAAAAAAAAATAATTTTAAAAAATATATAATTTAAAATAAAATTATTTTAATAATTAAATAATAATTAATAAAAATTAAAATTTAGATTTTTTAACTTTTCTCTATTTTAAAAATTATTTAAATATATTATTATATTATATAATTATTATATAAATACACCTTAAAAATATATGCATATTTATAATATAGATTTATTTTACTAAATTAAATTAATTAAAAAATTAAAAATTAAATTAATTTATTATTTTATTAATTTAATTAATTAAAAAAAAAATTATAACTTTATGTATAATTAAAATATATTTATATTTACAATATAATATTATATTTTTTTTTATTATATTTTATTTTTAAAAATAATTTATTTAAAAAAATTAATTTGCAACAATTAGAATAAACAACGCTTAAAAGGAACAAAATAAAAAAAACTTGGTTCTAATAAACTTATAATTAATTCAAATTTAAATAAAATAAATAATATAAAATATAAATTAAATTATAATAAAAAAAATAAATTGATTAAAAATTTTATAAATTTTTTTTTAAAATAAATTAATAAATAAAATAAATTATTAAAAATAATAATTTATCAAGAATCATCATACTATTTTAACGAAGTAAATTCATGAGCTTAAATAAACATAAAAAAAATTTTTTTTATTTTAATTTTTAATTAAAATTAATTTTTAAATTATTTAAAATATAATAATAAAAAATTAAAAGATGTTATTATAATTAATTTATTTTTATTAATTAAAGAAAAATAAAATTCTAAAAAATATAAAATATTATTAAATTAGATAGCATTATTAAAATTAAAATAAATTTTAATAATATTTTAAATTAATTTTAATAAATTTTTATTGATATATATATTATTAAATATATTTATAATTCGATTAAATAAAAATAAATTTTGCTTTTAATAATATTTTCCTCAAATTTTATAATTAAAATTAAATAATAAATACTATTTTATTTTTATTATTTAATTAATTTAAACAAAATAATTTTTTAACTTAAAAATAAAAAAATGTATTTAACTTACTAATATTCTATTTATCATAAACAATGAATTTGTAAAATTATTTATATTTAATATTTTTAAATTAATTAAATTAAAATTAAATGATTAAAAAATAATTTATTAATTATTTTAATAAACAAAATAACTTAATTACTTCTAAAATCTTATTAATGAGTCTACTATGTACATCAAGTGAGTTTTGATTTAAATAATTATAATAATATTTAAAAATAAATAAAATAATTAATTTTTTTTTTATAAAATTTAATTTTAAATTATAATAATTAATAAAAAAATAATTTTAAAAATTTAGAAAAAATGTATTATCTTTTTAAAGTTAAAGTAACAATTTTAATTTAATTTTAATAGAAGTTAATAAATTATAAAATAATAATTTATTTAAATGTATATTTAAAAAAAAGGTTTAATTACAATTTATTAATTTAATTAATTAATTATATTAATAATTAGATAAATAAATATTTTTTAAATTATTTATTAAATAAATGTATTTTATTAAAAATTAAATAAATAAATAAATAAATAAATAAAAATAATTAATTAAAAAATAAATATAATAAAAATTAATATTTTAAAAATTAAAAAAAAATTTTTTAATTTTAATTTAAATAAAGAATAAATATTATTTTATAATTTAATAATGAATAAAAGGCTGAGATATATAAATATGCTATCCTCAAAATTTGATACAATTTACAAGATAGTTAACATTAATTAAGGTATACATATGTATATAGTTTTTTTTTATTTTTTAATAATTTTAAAATATTTTTTTTTTTTAACAAAAATTAAATTTATTAAATATTTTAAAATATTAAATAAAAATAAATTTAATAAAATGATTTAAAAATAAATTTCAAATAAATAATATTTTGAAATAAAAAAAATATCTAAAATATTATAACTGTGCTAATATAATTAAGATTTATGAAAGGAATTTGAAAAACAAAATTTAATGTTTAATAAAAAATTTAATTTTAAATATTTAATTAATTTAAAAAAATTATTTATTATTTAATTAAACTGCTAGACAACACAGCTGAAACTGATAAAATTTTATATTTATTTTAAATTTTAAAAATATATTTTTAAATAAATTATTTGTCTTATCGATGACATATTAAAAATTAAAATAAATTAAAAGATATTTTAATTATAAAATTATTTTAAATTGTATTTTTAATTATTTTTAAAAATAAAAGATTTTTTTTTGGTACTTTCCTGTTATCCTATGACAAGAAATTATTTTACTACATATTATTTATAATTTTAAAAAATATAAATAAAATATTAATTAATTTTAATATTATTAAAAATAAAATTATTAAACTTTAAAAAAATTATAACAAATTATCTACTAGCCTTAACTACATTGATGTCCATACTTTCCTATATTATACTTTTAAAAAAAGCAAATATATTTTATAATAAATAAGAAAAAATTATTTATTAAATAATTAATTATATTATTTTAAAGTAAAATTAAAATTAAATTAATAAATATTTAATTTTAATTAAATTATTTATATTTTAATAATTTATTGAAAAATAGTAAATGAAAAGATGCATTATTTTAAACTTTAAATTTAATTTAATATTTTTTTTAAATAAAAAATAAGATTTTTTATAAATAATTAAAATAATATAAATAATTAACAATAAATAAGTAATAAAAAACAAATTTGAATTAATTATAACACTATAATAAAATCAAACAACAATGCTCTATCAGACAAAGTATAGTCTTTTCGAGCTCACAATTTAATTAATTAATTTTAATTTATAGAAAATTAATTTTAATAATTAAAATAATTACATAATTAATTAATTAATTATTTTATCATTTGATTAAAATAAATATATATTTACAAATTAATCTTTAAACACTGGTATCGCTACATTAAATTACCTTATTTTAAATTAAATATTAATTTTATTAAATATTTTAAAAATAATTTTAATTATTATCTACCTTAAATGAAATAATGACGAACGCATTTAATACATAAATAATTATTTAAATAAAATAAAAATTTTAATAAATAAAAATATTTTAATAAATTAAAGAATGTTTGAGAGTATACTTAATAATGCAAAAAAAAAAAGTTTTTTTGTTAAAAAATGATAATTATATATTATATAAAAATTGTAAAAAGCTAATAATTTTTTAAAAATAAAAATAAGATTTTTTTCTTAATAAAAATTAAATTACTTTAAATAATTAATCATAGAAGATAACAAATTTTATAGTGATTGAATAAGGCATATATGTATATTAATTTAAAAAATAAAAAGGAAAATTATTTTTTTTTAAAGAAATTTATTTATTTAATAATTTTTAAAATTAAAATATTTATATTCAGGGTTTATCAATTTAAAACTTCGAATTATTACAAATAGTTTAATTAAATTAAATTAATTATAATTATTTCATAAAAATTTAATTGTTGAAAATATGATTAAATTAATAAATTTATTTAAGTAAATTATAAATATTTTTTAAATAATTAAATTAATTAAAAATAAATAATATATTAAATTAATAAATTAATTAAATTGAAGTCAAGGAATTAATAAATTACGTTACCATTACTTTAAATAAATTAATAATTAATTAAATACATTAATAATTTAATAATATAATTAAAATTAAATTTAGATAATATTTTTAAAATATATTTTAAAATTTGGCATTAAATCATTTAAAAGCTTAAATAAACATAAAAAAAAATTTTTTTATTTTAATTTTTAATTAAAATTAATTTTTAAATTAATAATGATATTAATAAAGTTATTATAATTAATTTATTTTTATCTTTATTAATAAATTAATTTTTCATTATAATTCTTATTTTATTAATATATAAAAAAATATAATTCTAAAAATAAAAAACATTATTATTTAAATGTTTTTTAATTATTAAAAATATTTATTAAATTATGTGGAGAGCATATTAAAATAAATTTTAAATTAATGTTATTAATTTTAATATATTTGTAAATTCAAAATTAAATGAATTAATATTTTAATTTTTATTATTTAATTAATTTAAATAAAATAATTTTTAAATTCAAAAAAAAAAAATATTATTGATCTAATAAAAAATTTATTGTAGCCATTATCTATATTTAAATATTTTTAATAAAATTAATTCTTAAATTATTAGATTAAATTAATTAAAAAATTTTAAAAAAACGGATTACATTTTTAGATGAATAAGATATGTATAATAATTTAAAAAATAAAATTAAAATTATTTTAAAAAAAGTGAATTTATATATTAATAATTTAAAATTAAAATATTTATATTCAGGGTTTATTAATTTAAAACTCTGGATTATTAACAAATAGTTTAATTAAATTAAACTAATTATAATTATTTTATTAAATTTAATTTCTGGAAAAGTTATAAAATTAATAAATTTATTTAGGTAAATTATAAATATTTTTTAAATAATTTAATTAATTAAAATAAAATAAAATAATGATCTATTTTAATTAAAAAAAAATTTATTTAATTAAATATAAAAAATATTATTATAGAATATAATGCTAAAAATATAATATTTTATACTTAATTTTTTAATAAAAATTAAATTTAATTTTTTATTGAAAAATTATTTAAAAAATTTTTTAAATTAAAAATTAAATTTACCAACAATTCAATATTATGTATTTATTATGTATTTTATAACATGTGTGTATATATTATTAAAAATAAATATATTTTAATTTATTATTATTTAATTTTTATTTAATTTTAAAATATTATTAAAAAATTGTTTTTAAATAAATATGTTAATTTATATATATATATATTTATAAAGTATTTTTGACTTTAAACATACGCGACGGATCAAAATATACATATTTAAAAAATTACTTGAATTTTTTTTTTTTAATTAAATTATTTAAAAATAAATAATATTAAATTAATAATAAAATTAATTAAAGTTGGAAAACCAATAAATCATAAATTATGATTGTTTTAAATATTATTAATTAATAATTTAATAATTTAAAATTAAAATAAAATTTAAATTTATATAAAATTTTTAAAAAATATTTTAAAATTCATTTAAAAATTATATTTTAATTATTGAAATAATTAGAGATTAAAATAATTTTTCTATTAAAAAAAAATTTTATTTTAAATTAATTTTAATATAATTAATGGAAATAAAAAAATTAAATTAATAATTAATAAAAATATCCACTCTACAGACATTATACTGTCTTGTTAAGAATCAATTTAAAAATTATATTTTAATTATAAAAGTTAAAAAAATTTTTTAGAAATGCTATTGACGATTTAATTTTATATCTATTTTAAATTTTGTTAAAATATATTTTTAAAATTATTATATATGTATATTTGTTTATTTATTTGACAATCGATCGACATATTAAACATTAAGATAAATTAAAAGGTATTTTATTATAAAAAATTTTTTTAAATTATTTTTTAAATTATTTTTAAAAATAAAAGATTTTTTTTTTAATTTAAATAATTTATATTTAAAAAAATTTTAAAAAAATTTAAAATTAATTTAAAATAAAAATTTATTTTAAAAACATTAAATTTTAATTAAATTTAAAAAAATAATAAATAATATTTTATTAAAATAATTAAATAAACGCTGTGAATAGATTAAATGCCCAAAGCTATACTAAACATTATTTAAATAAATTAATTTATAAAGCGTTATATTTTTTAACAATAATTATTTAATTAATTGTAATTAAAAAATAAAATATTATTTAATAATTATTTAAACATATATAATATAATTAATATATTATTTAAATATATAAATTAATTTATTAAATAATTAAAATATATTTTATTTATTTAATATTAATTAAAAAATAATCTATAAAAAATTTATTTTTATTAATTAATTTTAAAATAAAAAATGGTTAAGGTATGTAAACACGAAATTAGACATGGATGCCATAAACGTAATTTATTTTTTAAACAACTTTTTGAAAATAAATACATATTTGAACCCAAGGACCATGATCTAAAAAACCAAATCATTCGTTACACAAATAAAATAATTGATTTTAATTAAAATAAAATATTTTTTTAATTAATAAAATTAAAAATTAATAGAAATAATTATTTGTTAAGAAGAAATGCTTTGAAATAAAGCTAAACTAAGATTAAATAAAATTTAAAAATTAATTATAATTAATTAATTAAATAAATAAATAAATAAATAATTTATTTAAAAAATTAATTTAAATTAAAAATATTATTAAATAAAATTAATAATAAAAATATAAAGATTATAATTAATTTATTTTAAAAAAACAATAGACTTTAATTTTTTTTTATTTTAAATATTTTAAATTAATGATTAATTTACATTATTTTAAAATTAAAAAATTTTTTAAATTTAAATAAAATTAATTTTTAAAAATTATTATATAAAAGATAAATAATTTCCAATACAACTTGACGCTATACAACATAAATAATTTTAAATAGAAAATAATATAATTTAATTTATTATTTAAATAAATAAATAAATATAAAATTAATTAATTAATAAGGTATAAATAATAATTAATTAGAAAGAAAATATTTAATGGTCTGTAAAAAAGAATATATATCTGCTTTCATTCTTATGACCATTTTTTGTGTTGAATTTACAATTTAATCTATTTAATCTTTGTTGTCTTTTTTATTCAACATTGGCTGTAAGTTTACCAAAAATAAATAGATTGGAAGATAACTTAAATTATTTAAATTAAAACTATAACTACAAAAGATGATATCTTTAAATATAATTTAATAATTATATATATATATATATATATTTGTAATAAAATATTTTAATTAATTTAAAAATATTATTAAAAAATTATTTTAAATAAAGCTTAAAAATGATGACAACATTTTAAACAATACAACTTCGCGGCGAAACAAAATATATTTAAAAATTAAAAAAAAATTTTTTTTTAATAAAATTAATTAAGAATAAATAAATATTATTAAATTAATAATAAAATTAATTAAAGTTTAAAAATTAATAAATTATAAATTTAGATTATTTTAAACAAATTAATAATTAATTAATAATTTAATGATTAAAATTAAATTTTATATAATATTTTTATTATTTTTAAAAAATATTTTAAAAGAATTTAAAAATTATATTTTAATTGTTGAAATTAAAGATTAAATAATTTTTTTATTAAAAAAATTAAATTATTTTAAATTAATTTTAATATATTTAATAAAAAAAACTTAATTAATTGAATTAATTATTTTTATAATTTAAAAATATTTTAAATTAATTATTAATAAAAACAGTCATTATTCAGTACACATAAATTTTGGTTCAGATTCTATTTAAAAACTATATTTAAATTATAAAAAAACTTTTAAAAATGATTAAACATTTGGAGCTACAAAATACTATTAAAATAATTTAATTTTATATTTATATTTTAAAACTTTTGAAAAATATATTTTTGCAATTATTTTAATTTTTAAACAAATTAATTTTTTTCGATAACATAATAAAAATTAAAATAAATTAAAGAGTATTTTATTATGAAATTATTTTAAAATATATTTTTAAATATTTTATATATTAAATAAAACAATAAAAAAAAAATAATAAATTATATTTTATTAAAATAATTAATTAATTAAAAATAGTGATTTTAAATAAATTTTAAAAAATATATACCTATTTTTAAAAAAATTAAAATAATTTCAAAAAATTACAATTTTATTGGATTTTTTTAAGAAATGATAGCAATTTACATATATTTTATTAAAAATAATATTAATTTAATTTTTTACTTTTTTTATCTTGTATAAATTGAAGTAAATAATTTTCTTTTTTTTTTTTTAATTTTAATTTTTTAAAATTAAAAATATAATATTTAATAATTTAAAAATAAATTATAAATATTTTAAATATATTTTAATATAATAAAAATAATTTTTTTTTTGTAAATATGTGTATTAATTTTTAAATTAAAAAAAAAATAAAATAAAAAAAATAATTATTTATTTTAAAATTTAAAATAAAAATTATTTATTAATTATTTTAATAATAAACAATAAAACTTTTTACTTCTAAATTCTTATTATTAAGTCTACATCAAATTAAGTTTTAATTAAAAAATAATTATAATAATATTTAAAATTAAATTAAAATAATTAATTTTTTTTAAATAAAATTAATTATTAAATTAAACTAAAATAATTAGTAATAAAAAATAATAAAAAAAAATATAAAAGAAGGATTATATTTTAAAATTGAAGACAATTTTATTTAAACTTGAAAGAAAAAATTAATAAATTACGAGTGTTTCGGCTATAAAAAATTAAAAATGTAATAAATTAAATAGAAAATTTAAATTTAATTTTATTATTATTATTAAATTATAATTAAATTATATTTTAATAAATTATTTTTTAAATTTTTTAATATTTTTTTTATTTATTAAATATTCCTTTTAACTTAATATCTTACAATTTAAGCCTTTGACAAGAAATTATTTTACTAAATATTATTTAAAATTTTAAAAAATATAAATAAAATATTAATTAATTTTAATATTATTAAAAATAAAATTATTAAACTGTAAAAAAAAAATTTATTAAATATTCGTTGATTTAACCATTCATGCCCGCCTGTTTGCATTATAAAAACCAAATGGTATATTTTATAATATAAATAAATAAAAAAATTAATTTAATTAATTAAATTATTTTAAAATAAAATTAAAATTTTAACAAATATTTAATTTTTTATTTAAATTATTTATACTTTAATAATTTATTAAAAAATAGAGAATGAAAAGATGCATTTATTTTAAAATTTTAAATTTAATTAAATATTTTTTTAAAAAAGAAAATAAAATTTTTGAAATAAATTGAATTAATTAATTAAAATAAAAAATAATTAAAAATAAATAATTAATTAATAAATAAATTTGAATTAATTAACTATTAAAATAAAATAAGCAATATTAATAGTTCAATAGAAGGGTAGTCTGTTTGAGCTTACGTTATACTTAATTAAATATATATTTGTAGAAAAATAATTTTATAATTAATTAATTAATTAATTAAATAATTTATTACAATATAAAATGAAGGGCTGCGTTAACAAACCTGTGCATAGCTACCTTAAACTTATGCATTATTTTTAATTAAAAATTCTAGAATACAATTAAATATGTACCTATAAGTCGGATTATATTTTAATTATTATTAAAATTTAAAAAAAAAACATTAAAAATTATTTTATAATTATATATTAAAAAATATATTAATAAAATTTTGTTAAAAAGTAAAATAATTTAATTATTAAATAAATTTTATTTTTTTTTTATTTAAAGAAGCCTTTCATTTAGTTAATAAATACAAAAACAAATTATTTAATAATTTATTTAAATAATTATTAAATAATCGAGCTTAAATAACCAGAAAAAATTTTTTTATTTTAATTTTTAATTAAAATTAATTTTTAAATTTTTTAAATATAATAATAAAAAATTAAAAATAAATTTGGATTAATTAACTATTATACTAAAATCAAACAACAATGTTACAGAGTGTGACAAAGTTATGGTTTACTCGAGCTCACAATTTAATTAATTAATTTTAATTTATAGAAAAATAATTTTAATAATTAAATTAATTACATAATTAATTAATTAATTATTTTATTATTTAATTAAAATAAATATATATTTACAAATTAATCTTTAAACACTGGGATCTCTACATTGAATTACTTTATTTTAAATTAAATATTAATTTAATTAAATATTTTAAAAATAATTTAAATTTCTACTTTAAATAAAATAATAGAAGAATACACTTAACAAATAAATAATTATTTAAATAAAATTATCTTTTAAAAATAAAAAAATTAATTAAAAAAAAGTAATGAATATTATGGCAGTTTACGTTGCTGTTACTTAATTTATGAAGAATTTTATTTTTAATAATTATTTAAATAAAATAATTATTTAAATAATTATAAAATTAATTTAAAATAAAAATTTTAATAAATAAAAATATTTTAATAAATTAAAGAATGTTTGAGAGTATATTTAATAATGCAAAGAAAAAAAAAGTTTTTTTGTTAAAAAATGATAATTATATATTATATAAAAATTGTAAAAAGCTAATAATTTTTTAAAAATAAAAATAAGATTTTTTTCTTAATAAAAATTAAATTAATTTAAATAATTAATCATAGAAGATAACAAATTTTATAGTGATTGAATAAGGCATATATGTATATTAATTTAAAAAATAAAAAGGAAAATTATTTTTTTTTAAAGAAATTTATTTATTTAATAATTTTTAAAATTAAAATATTTATATTCAGGGTTTATCAATTTAAAACTTCGAATTATTACAAATAGTTTAATTAAATTAAATTAATTATAATTATTTCATAAAAATTTAATTGTTGAAAATATGATTAAATTAATAAATTTATTTAAGTAAATTATAAATATTTCTTAAATAATTAAATTAATTAAAAATAAATAATATATTAAATTAATAAATAAATTAAACTGAAGTTAAAGAATTAATAAATTACGTTACAATTACTTTAAATAAATTAAGAATTAATTAAATTATTTAATAATTTAATAATATAATTAAAATTAAATTTAGATAATATTTTTAAAATATATTTTAAAATAATTTAAAAATTATATATTTAAATTATTGTAATTATTAAAGATTAAATAATTTTTCTATTAAAAAGATTAAATTAATTTTATCATATTTAAACAAAAAAAATTTAATTAATTAAGGTAATTATGTTTATAATTCAAAAAGATGTGAAATTAATTATTAATAAAAATAACAATTTTTCATTACATTTAAATTTTGGTTCAGATTCTATTTAAAAATAATATTTTAATTATAAAGAAAATTCTAGAAATGAGTACACATTTGAACATACAAAATATTATTAAAATAATTTAATTTTATATTTATTTTAAAACTTGTGAAAAATATATTTTCATATATTTTTAGATAAATTATTTTATCGATAGACATATTAAAAATTAAAATATATTAAAATTTAATTGTTGAAAAAATTATAAAATTAATTAAATTTGTTTTAGGTAAATAATTAATAATATTTTTTAAATATTAAATTAATTAAAAATAAAATAAAAATAATGATCTATTTTAATAAAAAGGAAAAAAAATAATTTAATTAATTATAAAAAATATTATTATATAATACTAAAAATAAAATATTTTATAGTTAATTTTTTAATAAAATAAAATTAAATTTTTTATTTAAAAATTATTTAAAAAATTTTTTAAATTAAAATTAAATTTACCAACAATTCAATATTATTCATTTATCATGTACTTTATAAAATGTTTATATGTATATTATTAAAAATAAATATATTTTAATTTATTATAATTTAATTATTATATTTTTATTTAATTTAAAAATATTTTATTAAAAAATTATTTTAAATAAATATTAATTTTAATTTAAAAAATATATACATATATTAAGTTTGAAGTATTTTTAACGTAAAACGTAAATTTAATGCGGAGAAACACAAAATATAATTAAAAAAGTGTAAAAAAAATTTTTTTTTAAATTAAATTAATTAGAAAATAAATAATATTAAATTAATTAATTAAAGTTTAAGAATTAATAAAAAAAACCATGAATTACGATTGTTTTAAACAAATTAATTAAATTAATTTAATAATTAAAATTTAAATTTATATAATATTTTTAAAAAATATTTTAAAATTATTTTTTAAAAATTATATTTGAATTATTAAATTAATTAAAGATTAAAATGTTTTTTCTATTAAAAAAAAATTTTATTTTAATATATTTAAACAAAAAAAAGTTTAATTAATTAATTAAATTAATTATTAATAAAAGTATAATTCATTCAATAATATATTTAATTGTTTTAATGAGATTAATTTATATTTAAAAATTATGTTTTAATTATAAAAGTTAAAAAAATTTTTTAGAAATGCTATTGACGATTTAATTTTATATTTATTTTAAATTTTATTAAATAGAAACAAATAAGTATTGCTAACATTGAACGAAAAATTTGCTGCGGAGAATCAAAACGATATATTTAAAAATTATATTTTAATTATAAAATTATTTTAAAATATATTTTTAATTATTTTTTAAATTAAATTTTGTTTTATAGAAAAAAATTAAATTTATTTATAATAATTTTTATTGAATAATTAATGAAATTAAAACAATAATATCAGTTTATTTAAAATTACAACTTTTTAAAATAATTATTAAATAATATTAAAATTAAAAAAATAAATATTTATTTTAAAAATAAAATAAATTATTAATTTGAAAAAAAAATGTTATGTACGCATTTGTATTTTAAATTTGATTGACATTTATTTGAATTTATTTATATATTTTCCCATTCATATATTTTGCTTCTTCTTATCAGTTAATCCTTTCTTTCCTACTGGCTAATATTCAAATAAATGTCAATCAAATTTAAAATACAAATGCGTACATAAAAAATATGACTTTTAAAATTTAAAAAATTTTTTAAATTTAAATAAAATTATTACCAAAAATATGTAGATAAATTAATTGTTTAAAAAAACTATGGCTACCAAAGATAATCTTCAAATCTAATTTAATAATTATATATATATTTTTAAAATAAAAAATTTTAATTGTTTTAAAAATATTATTAAAAAATTATTTTAAATAAATTTTAAAAATGATGAAAAACTTTTAAACAACACAATTTCGCGACATATTTTTAAAAAATTAAAAAATTTTTTAAAAATTAAATTACTTAAAAATAAATAATATTAAATTAATAAATAAATTAACTGAAGTTAAAGAATTAATAAGTTACAATTGTTTTGTACAAATTAATAATTAATTAATATATTAATAATTTAAAATAAAAATTTATATAATATTTTTATTATTTTTAAAAAGTATTTTAAACGAATTTAAAAATTATATTTTAATTGTTGAAATTAAAGATTAAATTATTTTCTATTAAAAAATTTATTTTAAATTAATTTTAATATAATTAATAAAAATAAAAAAAAACTAATGTTATTAAATTAATAATTAATAAAAATATGTAGTCACTATACATTATTCATCAGTGTTTTGCTAGCAATCTATTTAAAAATAATATTTCAATTATAAAGAAAATTCTAGAAATGAGTAT
Organism: Meloidogyne graminicola; assembly: GCA_036172905.1. Lineage (NCBI taxonomy): Eukaryota > Metazoa > Nematoda > Chromadorea > Rhabditida > Meloidogynidae > Meloidogyne > Meloidogyne graminicola. The sequence goes on from JARPZY010000002.1 coordinate 459,344, forward strand.
AAAATAATTTAATTTTATATTTATTTTTAAAATTGTGAAAAATATGTTTTAATATATGTATCTTTAAAAAATTATTTTCTATCGATGACATATTAAAAATTAAAATAAATTGAATGTATTTTAATTATAAAATTATTTTAAAATATATTTTTAATTATTTTTAAAAATAAAAAAATTTTTTTTTAATTTTAAATTTTTTTTTTAAATAAATTTTATTTTATAAAAATAAATTATAAAAATATTAAATGTTTAAAATAAAAATATTTTATTGTTAAATAAATTTATTTATTTATTTAATAATTTTTATTAATGTGGTTAATTAATTAATAAAAGTAAAATATTTATAACAGCATTATTTAAAATTAAAAGTTTTTGTCACTAAAATGTCCCGATATTTTTATTTCAAAGAATGAAAAAGTGAATAAAAACAATAAATTCAAATGGTTTATATATGATCAAAATTATGAATCATTAAAAATTTTTATATTTTATTATTCATTTCGTTGGTGACAACACTCCCGGCGGGCAAACATTCATTTAGGAGTATTCAAAATGAAGATAATAAATTGTGCCATTTGGTGAAGAAATTGTGAAATTGCTGGAATGTTGTCCCACTGTTGGGCAAGAGAAGTCAGTTGTCTTGTCACACTTCTTATGGCATTATGCATGTCCGGGGAATTATTAACCCCCGTTGTTTGACGTTGACTAGTGCTTGGTAGAAGTGGGCAATATTTGGCAAAGTGATTATTCGACTGACAAATGAAACAGCCATCATTTCGACGTGTGTAATGTCGTCGCGTACGAATAGGCCCGACTGAATATTGTTGGTAGGGAGGAATATCGTTAAATAAATTTGAAGTAGTAGGTTGTTGTGATGATGAGGATGTAGCTGACGGAGTAAATTGATTAAGTGAAGGAATTGTTGTTGTTTGAATAGGTGTAGTAGTTGCAGAATTAAATGAATTTGATGTTGTTGTACATGCTGATGATCTGGCCGCCCAATCGTCGAATAGGTCAAATAAACTTCTCATTCGGACCACCTCTGGAGGGGCTCTAGGTACACTCTGTACACTATCTTCTTGCCCTTGCCTTAAGGGTATTTGCGACGGTCCCAAAACTTCATTACAATACTCTTCAAACCGTTGTGGATCTTGTGTAAGGTTTGGTGTAGTTAAAGGTGTCGGGGTTCCATTTCCAATTGGGACAGCTATTGCTGGAATACACACCATAAATAAATATAATATTCCTAGTAATGGACCACGGAAGATTCTCGCCTTTATTTTTACTTCCAAATTGGTCATTTGAGAACCATTACTCGACACATTCACCACCGGTTTCGCTTCCATATTTACCGTAGAATTTTCTCCCTCAATAAGATCAATTTTTAACTTATTTAAATCTCCTTCAATTACCTCTAATTCTATCACGGTTCTCGGAGCATCATGGCCACCATGATTTGTTATTTCATCATCTCCATTTGCCTTAAATCCGTAATTAAAATTCTCATTAATATTTTTATTTTCCATATTATTCTCCATGAATTCTTCTATTTCTACTCCTTCTATTGGATAAAATTCGACTAAACCTCTAAGTGGATTATCAAATACTAAACCAGGTCCCGTATTTACCTTTTCAGCTTTATCTTCCTCAAAATAATAATTCTGAGTTTTTACCTTATTTAAAGCGATTAATTCTTTCCAAACCTTAAAATTAATCTGTTGCGGATATTCCGCATAACCTTCATTGTCCCCAACTAATATCCATTCAGCTACTCCAGTAATGACCCCCTTAGGCCATCCCCTATTCATGAATATTAATTCTCCATTTTTATTTTCTACCTTTCTTGCAGCATTGGCCACTTTAGCTCTATCCTCTTTATTCATATTCAGTCTCCCATAGACTTCATCTACTTCACACTCAAGAATGGTTGCACAAAATTGTACAAATGGAATAGGGGCCATTACTAAATATTTTATTTTTATTCTAGAATAATAATTATTATGAAATAAATTGAATTTTTTATTTTTAGAATAATAATTTGGAAATGAATTGGATTCGCTTTTTCTCCAACTTTTAAAGAAATCTTTTCCATAATGATTAATAATGTTGTACTTCTCTCTCTTCACTGAAAGAGAGTCTCCTGAGCCAAAAAATAAAAAATATATTAACAACAAAGTTGCTATTTTCCTATAACCAAAAAATATAGGGGAAAGTTTGCAGATGAGTCTGACTATAAATAACATTACAATGAAAGTTAAAAATATAATTATTAATAATTTCCAATTAATAAAATCTAATATTAACCCTTTGAAATCAATTAATTGAAAAGTTGAAAAAATGTCTAAAAGCCATTTGTTATTTCCTGTTGTGTTGTAAATTTGAGGAGTTCCATTCTTAATAATTATTTTCACTCTTTCTGCTAAAAAAAATTCTAATTTTCCTTTTAACTTAAAGAAGGTGTCCCCGCCTGGACATTTAACTTCACAATTCTCAAAAATTTGTTCCCTACTAAAAGATAGTACTGCGTATTGCTCTATTCCTCTCTTCGAGCAGTGCGCTGTGAATATATTTTCTTGGCATTTAATTTCTGCTAGGACATCCCCCATGTCAGCCTTACATTGAAATTTAAAAATTGCACCACGGCAATTATAACATCCTGAAAGTTTTATTGGATTTATATGACATTTCGTCATGTCAGTATTCGTAGAAATGGTCCAATTTTGTATTTTAACCATGATTTGAATTGGTAAGTAATGTGTTTCACTGTAAATTTTCTTTCCATCATTTCTCAGTTTTATTCTCTTAATATCTAATGGTAAAGCATGATAGGGGTCTTGGATTAGTCCTTCTAATGATAAATCAGTACATGCACAAGAAATTCTTTCCAGTTCAGTGTCTTCCCAGCATTCTTTACATACTGATTGGTCTAAACTACACTGTGAAAAATTACTAATATCTCTACCACAAATTAAGGGATATTTAAAATTCTCCATAATAGCAACTCCTGAGTTGCTAACTAGAAATTGGCTATATAGAACTGGCGCCATTGGTGGGATTAAATTCCATAAAGTGATTCTAAAATCCTTCCAATGAACTTCCAGTCCAGGGTGAAGAGAAAATTTAAATTTTTCTGAATTTCCTTCCACCACTAACTTCATTTCTACATTAACTAAATAGTCCCATGAAGGACAATTGATCAATTCAAACACTTCTTCCGATTTTGGTATAGCAAGTATTTTATAAAAATAACATGTGGAGCCGGGAAGGCCGCACTTGTAACCCCAAAGTGACTGCCCTTCCGAGCAATAAACATTCCCTGGATATTTTGTCCATTCTTCTAATTCCGGCAAAATCTCATTAGTTTTAATGTTTCCACATTTTCCTGCTTTACACGAACCTTCCGTTGGACAACGTTTAACAGACTCTATTTTAGTTTCAAAAGAGCGGAGATAAGCTAAAACTTCTTCATTACAAACAATCGAGAGCCCTGACATTACAAACTCTAATTCTCCAATTATTATCCCCTTGTGATCTTTAATTGTAAATGAAGCTATTTGGCCGTCCGGCAAGAGAGTTATCGTATTTACTTTACTTATTGTACAAAATGTTGACCCTGACCTTTTAAAGCAATTCTCTGAATTGACCTGTACTGAACTGACCTCTACGTCTGCTATTGTTCGAGGAATAAAAACACAAATAATAACTAGTAATCCAAGCCTATTTAGTCTACGATTTCTCCTCCTATCCTTTTTTCCACCTTTTTCTGAGTTTATTAGAAGTGATTTTCCTAAACACTCCTTTTTTCGTTTTTTACCTTTACAAAATAAGCCAATTACAATTTTAATTAAATACCAGATTAATGTCAAAATTTTGCCAAAAACAAACACTATTTTACAAAAACATAAAATGAAACTAATAGAAATGCTCAATATAATTCCAATAAATATTCCTAGAATTATCAATAGTCTTGTTGATAAACAATGTATATTAATAATAATTTCGAATATACCTGACACCTTTTTACAAGGATTTATTGGTGGACAATTTGCTCTTCCCTTAAATTTTCTCTCTCCTTCCCAATAGTTTGCTTTACACGTGTATTCTATCGAAGTTATTTCTTTTGGTAAGTTAAACTTTAAACTATTTTTCCCTTCTAAACTAACTAGGCAGTCTTGCAAACAACAAATTTCTATTTTTCCAATTCTGGAATTTACTTCTGCTTTAACTCCATAGTCAGTACATTGTAGTTTACAATTTCTGCAATTATTAATTGGGTACTTGCGCATAGGATTCCCCAACACCACCACTAATAGGAGTTGTAGTATTGCTAATGCTAGAGCAGCCTTTGACCTTGTGGTCATAGGATGCGTTGGGGTATTTATTTTAAAATCCCTTTGTTTTTCAATTTTATTACCTTCTTTGACTAAATTATTTCTCTTTTTCTTTAAATTCTCATTTAATTTTTCCTTTTCACTTTCCTCTCTTTCTCCGTTATTTTCACTTTCATCTTTATCTTTTTCCTTTCCAATTTTTTCTTCATTTTTCACCTCCAGTGGGAATAATTTATTTATCGGCCTAACGTAAATTTTCTTACCTATTTGCACTTTCGCGCTTCTCGCAGGCACTCCATCTAATTCGATTATTTTACCTAATAACCAAGAATTCCTTGGTTGACCTTCTTGTTGAACAATAACGACTTCGTTGATCATTGGTTCTCTTTTTAGCGAAGTCCTATCATTATTATGCTCCCATTTAGATTTATCTCTTAAAATTATTAAATATTCACGCACCCACCGTGTCCAATATTTTTCATATGCCCTTTGTGTGGCTTTTAATCGAATTCTTAATTGTTCACTCGTACTCAATTTTCCAACTCTATACTCTTCTAACTCTTCATCTGATGTATATTCTTTACTAATTTCTACGTTAGGTACCAAAAAATCAATTGGTCTAAGACACAAAGGACCATCTATTTCTCCCGAAACAAACGTAATTGGTCTACAATTTATGGAAAATTCAACTTCTTTGACAAACGTTATGAGCTCCTCTAGATTTAATATAACACCTCCCAATGTTCTTTTAAATGAATCCTTAATTAACTTAACAAGCCTCTCATACACGCCGCCAGCCCAGGGGCTGAGCGCTGGAATAAAACACCATTCAATCCCTTTATTTATTAAAAAATTATTTAATTTGTTTTCGTCCTTTATTGACTTCTCCGTCCATTTACCTACTAATTTAGCACCAATTAGTTCTGACGTCACCTTAAATGGATTCGCATTGTCAGAAATTATCCTTTTTGGACATCCTCTAGTAGCAATAAATCTCCTTAAAGTATGCATAAATGCTAGAGCAGAAAGCTCTAACACAACTTCCAAATGAATTGCTCGAGTGGAAAAACATGTAAATAATACAATCCAAAATTTTGCCTTCCCATCTTCCATCTTACACAGAGATGGGCCTAGGTAATCAACTCCAATAGTCTCAAACGTACGTGATCTCCTTACCCTTTCTTTTGGTAATCCAGGCATAACAGGTAACGCAAATCTCGGGCCATTAATCTTTTGGCACTTTTTACAATTTTTTATACATTTCTTAACTTCTCTTCTGGCACAAGGTGCCCAGTATTTTCTTAAAAAATTTCCTAACACAGAGTCGACTCCTGAATGCATTAACTCGACGTGTATTTTTTCTATTATTAGTTTCACAGCCATACAACCTTTTGGTAAAATTATAGGGTTTTTAAACTCTTGTGTCATTTCACTCAATCCTATTCGACTATTTAGTCGTAAAAGCCCATTTTCGTCTCTAATCGATTGTATTTTACTCAATAGATTCTTATCTAGCGATTTTTGTATTAATTTTAATAAAAATTTCTCTACTTTTATGATATTACCACCTGTGAGATTTTTATGTTCACTCAACGAACTAATAAATTCTCCTTTAATTTTCTTTTTACATTTAACCATCCATGTACGCAAAATTACGGAAACAATTAAAAATATTTTTATTACTCTATTCCAACTACTCCAACGATCAAAGTCAATAAATTCACTTTTTTCTTCATTAGTAATTTGATTTACTTCAAAATTATTTTCTTCTTCATAAGACTCGTCTGATTTAATTTCAAAATTTAAGTCATTTGGCCACATATTCTCTGATTTATCTAACCATTCAGGACCTTTCCACCATAGTTGGCATTCTGCCAATTCGGACGCAAAGATCCCCCTAGTGGCAGTGTCTGCCGGATTCTCCTTGGTTTTTACATAACCAAACTTTACCTCCTTATGACTCCTTATCTCGTTTAATCTATTTTCAACAAATTTTTCACCTCGATAATTTTCTTTTATCCAATACAAAACAGGCTTAGAATCACTCCATAAATATTTTTGTTCAATTTTTATGCCAACCTGATCTTCTACGAATTTTACTGCTCTAATTGCAATTAAAACTCCTAGTAATTCCATGCGAGGAATACTAACGCTCATTTTTTTGGGTTTAAGTCTATTTCTCGCATATAAAATATTTACAAAAAATTTTTCATTTACAGAGCACCTAATATAGACACAAGCTGCATACGCGTCCTTTGACGCGTCAGAAAACACATGCAGCTGGCAACTCTCCCTTTTGTTTATTATTCTCCTTTCAATTTCTATTTGCGGTACTTTCCAATTATTTATAATATTATTCCACTCTTTACTCTCTTCTTCGCTTAAATTAGTATCCCACTCTTTTCCTTTTTCCCAAAGATTTTGAAAAAATAACTTGGCGGGTAATAAACTTGGAGATGCAAGGCCTAATGGATCAAATACACTCGCTAATTGTTTCAGAACTAATCTCTTGTTAACCTTCATATTTTTCTCAATTGACGGAAAAACCAACAAAATTTTATCGATTTCTATATCCCATGGTATACCGAGAATTTTTGGTTTGTTTTTCATTAAACGATCTTCTACCGGAATTTCATTATTAAATTCTTTACAATTTGAAATAAATTCGCGCAAATTCATTTGCGCCGATTTAAAAATATTCTTAAGCGAAACGTAGGCCTCCTTCGCCTCCTTTTTCGATTCTACACTTATTAATATATTATCCACGTAAGAATTATTTTTAATCATTTTAGCTATTGGATCATCCATTGACTCTAAATGGTATCTTACCGTCGCAGATAAAAGAAATGGACTCGAAATGACTCCAAACGGTACCTTAGAAAATCTTAGATATCTAATGTTTTCCTTCGAAATAGGCTTTCTAACGTCTTTTAACCATATCAATTTTAGCACTTCTCGATCTTCCTGGTCGAGCTCAAGACAATGGAATGCTTTCTCTATGTCTGCCCATATGGCTATTTCTGGGATCCTAAATCTAATCAACATCCCTGCCAACTCTGGCATTATAATGGGACCTCGATAAAGTAACTCATTCAAACTTTTTCCGCCTTTTACTTTTGCGGATGCGTCATACACAATTCGCACCTTTTTAGTTGTAATAACAGGGTGGTGTGGAAGGAAATGCTCTATCGGTCCTTTATTTCTAATGGCATCTTCTAATACCCCTCTCTTTATATCATTTTCTATAATTTTCTCATATTCCTTCATTAACTCAGGGTTCCTTTTAAGCCTCTCAATCAACCCTAAAAATCTCCTATAGGCCAACGAAAAATTTGAAGGTAGTTTATCTTTCTCTTCCTTCCAAGGCCATTTAACTATATATCGACCACTCGGTGCACGTTTTATAGTTTTTTGAAAAAAATCCATCGCAACCTGGTCGTCTTTACTGATTGGATCGTCTTTTACCCCTAATGTCTCTAAACTCCAGAAGTTATTCATCTCCTCCTCTTTCGAGGATATACTCAAAATTGGAAAATTGACAAAATTTTTCTTATGTGATAGAACATTTAGTTCATTTCCTAACTCGCCACAAATTATCGTCCCAACTGTGGTTTTCACTTCAAACAAATTCTCTGCTAACGGAACTAAACCTTTGAAAAATTTCCAAAATTGCCTTATACTGATTAAAATATCTGGAACTTTTTCTAATGTTCTTATTCTTCCATTTTCTAAATTTGCGCATTTTATATTAGGCATCATTTCTCTTTTTATTTTATAAACAACAATTTTCTCTTTGCTTCCGTCCTCTAAAAGAATTTCTACAATAAAACGAGAGGAATTGATATGAATAGGTTTTTTATGAGAAAAAGGAAGAATTCCCAGTTCATTCTCACCTACCTTTTTTAATTTCAATGCTTTAACCTTTTCATCAGTTATAAAATTGATGGTGGCTCCCGAATCGAACAGACCGACGGAATCACTTTTTGTATTATTATTCTCGTTAATTAATGTCATATTACACTGCATTAGAATTACCTCTTTAGTTTTTTCCATAATAGTAAGGACATTATCTGAACACTCTATTTGATTAATTTTTTCAACTTTCTTACATTCTTTTTCCCTTTTTTCATTTCTATATAATTGCGGACAAATTATCTTGTTATGGCGTCCCTTACAAATATTACAATCAATTTTTAACATACAATTTGCAACAGCGTGTCCCCTCTTTAAGCATAAAAAGCATCGATTTTGTTCTGACAAAATTTTTGTTCTAAGATATATAGGTTTTATTTTTTCACATTTTTCAGCGTGGTGTGTCCCTTGACACAAATAACAAGAGATCTCATGTTTTTTAAAATTTCTTGCCCTACCAGCTCCTGATTGTACAGTAAAAACTCTTTCGAAATTCTCTTTTCTAAAATTTCGTTTACTATTAAAATTTCTATTATTTATGTTATTCCAATTATTGCGGACTTTATTTTGATCGGCAATATTCCGAGAAAATGACTGCACACATCTCTGAGCCTCTTCTCTAAGGACAACAATTTCTTCCAATCCTTTTCTTAAATTTTCAACATCCCACTCCAATTTCTGCTCCTTTTCCTTTTTTAATAATTCCAAAACAATATTTTTAGGTAATTTATTTTTAATTGCCATCATCACAATTGACTCATCTTCAACTCTCCCCATCGCCATTAGCGATCTACAAATCCTTTCAACTTCCTCCAGGTAAGAGCGAAGTGAATAGACTGATTCATTTGCCATAGGGAGACTAATCAGCTCTGCGTGTAAAGTATCTCTTATGGCCTTTTCATTACCGAACTGACGCTTCAAGGCGTCTTTAAGCGGTTGATAATGCTCAGCGATTGGCCTATATCCCATTACCGCTCTTTTTGCTTTACCCCTAAGACTCTGAATAAGATAATGCGCTTTGAGTCCAGGATCTATATCCAAATTGTCTACTGTTCTACTAAAGGATTGCCAAAACTCTGGCCAAACAAGAGGGTCCCCGTAAAATTCTGCCAGTCTCGTTCTAGGTAGATGTGAGGGTATAGCATAATTTTCTCGTATCCCATTTTCGTTTGCCATTTGTTGCCTTCTTGACTCATTTGCTCTATTTCTACCAGCTCCTAATTCAACTGATTGGTCGGACTGCGTACTACCGTCATCCGACTCGTTAGCTAATAAAATTTCAATATCTGCTACTAATTCATACGCGGTGTCTATCCACTCTGCGTAGTGATGTCCTCCAGTAGCAAAAGCAGCCTGGATCTGTTCTTCAGCTGCTTGTTCATTAGCGGGAAGACCCCTAATATAATCTTGCCACTGATTGGCCTTATCCTCTAATCGGATAATTGTCCGCCTTACTTTAACTAACAATTTTCTTAATAAATCCATGCCTTCTGCTGTCCTTTCTTGAGCTTCTAACAATGGATTAACCTCATCTATATATCCTCGTAGCCGAGTAATAGCAGGAGTCATTGCTTGCCTTATTGCCCCAGACATTACTATTCTATAAAATTATCTTTTTTTTTTTTTTTTTTTTTTTTTTTAAAATTAAACTCAATAAAGAAAATATATTGTGAACACCCAGCTCACAAAACAATATAAAAGTATATTAAATTTGCTCCCTTGAGCCTCTAAAAAAGGTATTATTCACTTGAATAAATAAAAAATTGTATGTTCCCTTGAACAAAAATCTTTTCCTTTTAAATTTCCAAATAAAAAATTATCTCTATATTTTTTCCTCTAGTCGTGGCACCATGTCACTAAAATGTCCCGATATTTTTATTTCAAAGAATGAAAAAGTGAATAAAAACAATAAATTCAAATGGTTTATATATGATCAAAATTATGAATCATTAAAAATTTTTATATTTTATTATTCATTTCGTTGGTGACAACAGTTTTTTAAAATAATTATTAAATAATATTTAATATTAAAATTAAAAAAATTAAAAATTATTTTTAAAATAAAATATTTTTTTAATTAATAAAAATAATTATTTGTTATGAAATATGAAAAAAAGCTAAAAAAAAATTTAAAAAATTATTTATTTATTTAAATAAAATTTAAAAATTAATTATAATTAAATAAAATAAAATAATTAATTTAAAAAATTAATTTAAAATAAAAATTATTAAATTAAAGAAATATGTATTTAGGCATAGATTAATAATAATACAAATATAGGTTTAATACATTTAAATTAAAGAATTAATTTTTAAAATTAAAATTCAAACAATTTTTTTTAAATAAAAGAATTTTAAATAAATGTTAAAAAATATATATTTAAAAAAAAAATTAAAATAATTAACAAAGTTTACAATTTTATTGAATTTTTTAAAGAAATGATAGCAATATACATATATTTTATTAAAAATAAAATTTATTTTTAATTTTTTTTTCTTGTATAAATTTAAATAAATAATTTTCTTTATTTTTTTTTAATTTTAATCTTTTAAATTTAAAAATATAATATTTAATAATTTAAAAATAAATTATTAAATATTTTAAATATATTTTAATATAATAAAAATAATTTTTTTTTTTGTAAATATGTGTATTAATTTTTAAATTAAAAAAAAATAAAATAAAAAAATAATTTTATTTATTTTAAAATTTAAAATAAAAATTATTTATTAATTATTTTAATAATAAACAATAAACTTTTTACTTCTACATCCTTATTATTAAGTCTACATCAAATTAAGTTTTAATTAAAAAATAATTATAATAATATTTAAAATTAAATTAAAATAATTAATTTTTTTTAAATAAAATTAATTATTAAATTAAACTAAAATAATTAGTAATAAAAAATAATAAAAAAAAATATAAAAGAAGGATTATATTTTAAAATTGAAGACAATTTTATTTAAACTTGAAAGAAAAAATTAATAAATTACGAGTGTTTCGGCTATAAAAAATTAAAAATGTAATAAATTAACTAGAAAATTTAATTTTATTATTATTATTTTTTAATTATAATTAAATTATATTTTAATAAATTATTTTTTAAATTTTTTAATATTTTTTTTATTTATTAAATATTCCTTTTAACTTAATATTTTACAATTTAAGTCTTTGACAAGAAATTATTTTATTACATATTATTTATAATTTTAAAAAATATAAATAAAATATTAATTAATTTTATAATAATATTATTAAAAATAAAATTATTAAACTTTAAAAAAAATTTATTAAATATTTTTAACATTAACTTTACTTATGTCTATACTTGTTTATAAAAAACAAATATATTTTATTAATGAATAAAAAAATTAATTTTTTAATAATTAATTAAATTATTTATACTTTAATAATTTATTAAAAAATAGTAAATAAAAAGATACATTATTTTAAACTTTTAAATTTAATTAAATATTTTTTTCAAAAATATAAAATAAAATTTTTGATATAAATTGAATTAATTAATTAAAATAAAAAATAATTAAAAATAAATAATTAATTAAAAAATAAATTTGGATTAATTTAACTATTATAATAAAATAAGCAATATTAATTATAAAAGGAGTTCAATAGAAGGGTAGTCTGTTTGAGCTTACATTATACTTAATTAATTATTTTAAAAAAATAATTAAAATAATTACAATATAAAATGCAAGGCTGCGTTAACAAACCTGTGCATTGCTACCTTAAACTTATGCATTATTTTTAATTAAATATTAATTTAATTAATTTTATTAAATATTTTAAAAATATTTTTAATTATATTATTTAAAAAAGATGCAATGACAAATGCATTTAATACATAAATAAAATTATTTTTTAAAAATAAAAAAAAATTAATTTTATTAATTAATGAATATTATTGAAGTTTAACCTAATGTTACTTATAAGGAATTTTGTTGTTAATTTTAATTATTATTTAAAATTAAATATTATTTAAAAAATTATAAATTAATTATTAAATAATGAATAAATAAATAATTGTAATAAATAAAAATATTTTAATAATTAAATAAGATTTTGAGAGTATAACTAATGAAAAAAAAAATTGTTAAAAAAAATAAGAATTATTTATAAAAAACTAAAAAATTTCTTAACTAAGAAAATAAGTTTTTTTTTAATAAAAATTAAATTAGATATAATAATTAGTAATAGCACATAAAAATATAAGGCATAGTATATAATAATTTAAAAAATAAGAGAAAAATTATTTTTAAAAAAAATAATAAATTTATATATTAATAATTTAAAATTAAAATATTTATATTCCAAGTTTATCTATTTAAAACCTTGAATTATTAAAAAAACCAAAGCATCACGATCTAAAAAACAAAATAATTTTTTATATTAATAAAATAATTTATTTTAATTAAATAAAATTAAAAATAAATAGAAATAATTATATTGTTAAAAAATAAATTAATTTTATTTAAAATATTTAAAATTATTAAATTTAACTAAAATTGAGAACAGATAAATCTACGTAAAATGAAATTAATATTTATAGACTTAAAGAATTGGTCAATTAAAATACATTGGAAATAAAATAATTCTTCAATAAAATTAAATATTATTTTTATTTAAAATTAAAATAAAAATAAAACATTGCTTAAAATTTTAAAAGTTTGTTTTATTATTTCCCTGTATAAAAAGATTTTTTTAGTGATATTGTATTGATTAAAAAATAATATAAATTTAAATAATTAATTTTATTTTTTAAAATTAAAGATAAATTAAATATTAGAGATTAATTTAGATTAATTTATTTAATAATTTTAATTTTTAAAATTAATAATAAGTAAAAATTTTTTTAATATATTGAAATTTTTTTTTCAATCCAGGAATATATTTACTAACATACTTATCCATATAAATAAGTAATATAATAGTTAAACTTTTATATAAAATTAAAATAATTAATTAGATTATTTTATTAATAAAGAATATTTCCAAATATTTAATTTGCACTTTTTAACATTTAATTAATTTAAAAATAAATAAAATATTTTTTTTAAATATTAAATAAAAATAATTATATTTTTTTATTAATTTATTAATTAAAAAATTGGAGAAAAAAATTTTTTTTTTGAATTTTATTTAAATATTTAAATTTAAATTTATGGAATATTCTAATCTGCATTTTTTAAAATTATTTTATATATGATAATTTTTAAATAAATTAAATAAATTAAAAATAAAATAATTTATTTAATAAATTTAAAATTAATTTTATTAAATAAATAAATATTTAAATCTTTTATTAAAAAAATTAAATATTTTAAAATAATTATTATTTTTAATTAAAATAAATAATTTATTAAAAATAATTTATATTAAATTATAGGAAAGGCAAAAAAATAAATTAATTTTTTTAATAATAATTAAATTTAAAAATATTAATTTATTTAATATAATCTAACATTAAATTTATTTTTTAATTAAATTTTTAAAAATCTCTAAAAATGATGCCATATTATGTCACAAAGCAAATAAATTATATTATTTTATATAATTAAAATATATTTTATAATTTAATTAATAAAATTTAAAAAAATTAATTTAAAAATTAATGTTTTTAATGTATTGTGAATTGATGAAAATATTGTAATATTAATAATTTTAATAAAAAATTAAATAATTTATTTATTTAATTTAAAATTAATTTTATAAAAATTATTTAAAATATTAAAAACTTAATTTTATAAAATTTAAAAAAAAATATGCTTTATAATAAAAATTGTATTAAGTACATATTTAAATAAATAATTATTTAAATTAAATTAATATAATGAAAAAAAACATAATTTATAAAAAATTTTTTTATAATTTATAACTTTAATATTATGTATTAACAATTAACATAGATTCGAAGACTTAAATAAATTAATAAATAAATTAATTAATTTAATATAGCTTAAAAGTAAAAAGTATTGTTTAGGGCATTTAACAAATTATAATTTTATTAATTAAATAATTAAACAATTTATTAAAAATTATTAAAAAATATATTAATTAATAATAAATATTTATAATTAATTAATTTATTAATTTATAACATGCACACAATTATTTAAATTTTTTTTATCAAATTTATATTTAATTAAATTAAAAATTCTAGGTTATAATAAATAGATATAGGTCGCATGATATTTTAATTATATTAAAATTAAAAAAAACATTAAGAATGATTTTATAATTATGTTAAAAAAAATTTTTGTTAAGAAAAAAAAATAATTCAATTATTAAATCAATTTTATTTATTTTTTATTTAATGAAACTTACTATTTATTCAGTTAAAAAACAACTAAACAACTTATTAATAATTTATTTAAATAATTATTAAATAATTGTTGACTAAAAAATTATTTTAACTTTTTATAATTAATATTATATAAATTAAATAAATATATATAATATATTTAATAAAAATAAAAATTTTAAGAATATTATAAAATTATTATAAATTAATTTTAATTCAAAAATAATAATTGAATGTTTTGAGAAATTTATTTATTAACATTTTTTAAATTTTAAATAAATAATTAAATATAAATTATTATTTAATTTTAATTTAAAGATGATACGAAATCTAAATAATTTAACAGTAAATATACAAAAAAAAATTTAAATTAAAATTATTTATTAAATAAAGTTGATAATAAATATATAATTAATTAATTTAAAAAAATAGACTTTAATTTTTATATATTTTAAATAATTTAAATTAATTATTAATTTAAATTTAAAAAACAAAAAATTATTTTAAATTTAAATAAAATTAATTTTTAAAAATGAGTATATCAATTATAAACAATTTCCAAGATCTTACCCAATACAATATCAATAATTTTAAATAAAAAATAATATAATTTAATTTATTATTTAAATAAATAAATATATAAAATTTAAAAAAGCAAATTAATAATAAACACATTGTGAATAGTTAAGAAGAAACATTTTTTAAATCAAAATATTAATAAAAATTTAAAAATTATTAAAAATATTATTTAAATAAATAATTAAACTAAAGTATATATATATATTTTTTTTTAATTTTATAAAAATGAAACAGAAGTAAAAAAAAAGATGATTTATTTACATAATAAAATTTATTTATAATTAAAATAATTATATAGAAAATTAAAAATGTAATAAAGTAAATTTAAAATTAATTTTATTATTATTATTAAATTATAATTAAATAATATTTTAATAAATTATTTTAAAAATTTTAATATTTTTTATTATTTATTAAATATTTTAAAATTTAAATTTATGAAAGGGAATTAATTTACATATTATTTATAATTTTAAAAAATAGAAATAAAATATTAATTAATTTTAATATTATTAAAAATAAAATTATTAAACTTTACAAAGAGTTATAACAAATTAGGTATCTACTTTCCTTAACTACATTGATGTCCATAAATGCTTATATTATAAAAACTGAATATATTTTTTTAATAAATAAAAAAAAATTAATTTTAGAAATAATTAATTAAATTATTTTAAAATAAAATTAATATTATTAATAAATATTTAATTTTTTAATTAAATTATTTATACTTTAATAATTTATTAAAAGATAGTAAATAAAAAGATGCATTATTTTAAACTTTTAAATGTATAAGTAAATAAATATTTTTTTTAAAAAGAAAATAAAATTTTTGAAATAAATTAAATAAATTAATTAACTAAAATTAATTAAAAATAAATTTGGATTAATTAACTTTTATAATTAAATACAATCAAAAACCTTCAAGAGTGAGACCATGTGTCGGCTGCTCTAGCTCACAACTTGATTAATTAATTAATTTATAGAAAAATAATTTTAATAATTAATTACACAATTGATTAATTAATTTATTTATAAATTAATTAATTAAATAATTTAATTAAAATAAATATTTACAAATTAATCTTTAAACACTGGTATCTATACATTGAATTACTTTATTTTAAATTAAATATTAATTTTATTAAATATTTTAAAAATAATTTAAATTATCTACCTTAAATGAAATAATGACGAACGCATTTAATACATAAATAATTATTTAAATAAAATATTATTTTAAAAATAAAAAAATTAATTTAAAAAAGTAATGAATATTATGGCAGTTTACGTTGCTGTTACTTAATTTATGAAGAATTTTATTTTTAATTTTAATTATTCTTTAAATTTTAAAAAATTATTTTAAATAAATTTTAAAAATTATGAAAAACTTTAAACAACACAATTGCGTTGCGAACAAAATATATTTAAAAATTAAAAAAAAAAAATTTTTTTTTTAAATTAAATTAATTAAAAATAAATATATATTATTAAATTAATAATAAAATTAAATTAAAGTTTAAAAATTAATAAATTATAAATTAAAATTATTTTAAACAAATTAATAATTAATTAAATATTAATAATTTAATAATAAAATTAAAATTAAATTTTAAATAATATTTTTATTATTCTTAAAAAATATTTTAAAAAAATTTAAAAATTATTTTTTAATTGTTGAAATTGAAGATTAAATTATTTTTCTATTAAAAAAATTTATTTTAATATTTTTAATGAAAATAAAAATTAATTTAATTAAATTAATAATTAATAAAAATAGTCACTATAGTGTATTCATAAGTATTTCCCTTGCCATCTATTTAATAATTATATTTTAATTATAAAGAAAATTTTAGAAAAGAGTACACATTTGGACATACAAAATATTATTAAAATAATTTAATTTTATATTTATTTTTAAACTTATAAAAAATATATTTTTAAATCATTTTAATGTAAATTATTTGATTATTGATGATGACATATTAAAAATTAAAATAAATAATATTTAATTATAAAATTATTTTAAATTGTATTTTTAATTATTTTTACAAATAAAAAAATTTTTTAAAAATTTTAAATAATTTATATTTAAAAAAATTTTAAATAAATTTTGTTTTATAAAAATTAATTAAAAATAAATTATAAAAATAATAAATTTTTAAAATAAAACTATTTTATTGTTAAATAAATTTATTTATTATTTAATAATTTTTATTAATGTGGTTATTTATTTAATAAATGTAAAACCTTCATAACAGCATTATTTAAATTTATAAATTTTTTTAAAAATAATTATTAAATAATTTTAAAATTTCAAAAATAAAAATTTATTTTAAAAATTTATATTTTTAATTATTTTACAAACAATAAATTTTAATTAAATTAATAAATAATATTTTATGAAAAATAATTAAATAAAAATAGTAATTATAACATTTGACATTACTTTTATAAAAGACAATTTATTTTAATTATTTTTTTTTAATTTTTTAAATTTATGGACCCCGAAGATCATAAATTAAAAGATAGCATAATCTTTTATAAAAATAAAATAATTTATTATTTTAATTAAAATAAAATATTTTTTGATTAATAAAATTAAAAATAATTTAAAAAATTATTTTTCTTTTACTAAATGTTATGAAAAAGGCTAAAAATAAAATTAAAAATTAATTATAATTTATTAATTAAATAAAATAATTAATTTAAACAATTAATTTAAAATAAATATTATTAAAATCGGTTTACTACATTTAAAAATTAGAAAATTAATTTTTAAAATTAAAATTAAAACATTTTTTCAAATTAAGAAATTTTAAAAAATTAATTGTATTTAAAATATTTAATTAAATTTTAATAAATATATGTATATTTAAAAAAAAAAAATTGAAATTATTAAAATAAATTCAATTTATTGGATTTTTAAAAACGTTATAGCAATATAAATTTTATTAAAAGTAAAATTAATTTAATTTTTTTTCCTTTAATATTAAATTTAAATAAATATTTTTAATTCTTTAAAATTAAAAAATATAATATTTAATTAATTTAAAAATAAATTATTAAATATTTTAAATATAATAAAAATAATTTTTTTGTTTAAATCTATTAAATTATTTTAATAATAAAACAAATAAAATTAAATTAATTAATTATATTTATTTTAAAAATTAGAATAAAATTATTTAATTTTTTAATATTAAAAATATTTAATAAAATAATAGGTGACAAAATATATGAGTATAACACGGTTTGTTACTACATATAATTTTTAATTTAATAAATATTTAATAAAGAAAAATAATTTTAAAAAATATATAATTTAAAATATAATTATTTTAAATTAAATAATAATTAATAAAAATTAAAATTTAGATTTTTTAAATCTTCTCTATTTTAAAATTTATTTAAATAAATATTATATTATATAATTATTATATTAATACACCTTAAAAATATATATTTATAATATAGATTTATTTTACAAAATTAAATTATAAAATAAACAATTAAATTAATTAAATTAATTTAATTAAATAAAATTATAACTTTATATATAATTAAAATATATTTGGATATATTTATATTTAAAATAAAATATTATATTTTTTTTATTATATTTTATTTTTAAAAATAATTTATTTAAAAAAATTAATCTCCAATAATTAAAATAAACAACGCTTAAAAAGAACAAAATAAAAAAAAAATTTGTTTTAATAAGCTTATAATTAATTAAAATAAAATAAATAATATAAATTATATGTAAATTAAATTATGAGAAAAAAAATAAATTAATTTTTTTCTTAATATAAATAAATAAAATTAATCTTTATATATAATAATTTGTTAAGAATCATTGTGACACTTTAATTTAAAAAAAAAAAAAATTTTTAATCTAAAAAATAAAAAAAAAATATATACCGTAAATCCTCTAAAATAAACCCAGGGGCTTATTTTTTTCAATCCTTCTCTGGAGGGGGTTTATTTTAGAAGGGGGGCTTCTTTTAGAGGGAGGGCTTATTTTTTCCAATGTGTGAAAATTTTTGGAGTAAATTTTTTTTAAAAATAAATGAAAATTTTTTCTAAAATTCAATTGAATCATAACTTAAATTGCCATTTTCTTTGTCTTATTACTAAAATTGGCGGATCTAAAGATCCGAATATCCGAAAAATTCGGATCGGATCTCGTATATCTATCAATTCTTACAAATCAGCTAACCTTACATGTAACGGATAAATAATTTAAATACTTAAAATTCTGTAGGAGGACCTGATTTTATACTTTCGGCCTACTGCATTAATAGAATTTTTCTTGTCAAATTCAACAATTTCAGGCTTTCTTATTATAGTAAATGATCGTCTTATTTTCTTAGGCTTTCAGACCCTCCTATTATCAGAACATCCACCCCTACTGATATTTAATAGTTCAATTTGATTAATTATTTAATATTAGATTTAAAAATTAAAAAAAAATAAAAGAAAATGATTCAAAAAACATAATGCCAACGAGGGGGCTTATTTTAGAAGGGGGGTTTCTTTTAGAGGGAGGGCTTATTTTTTCCAATCCTTCTCTGGAGGGGGTTTATTTTAGGAGGGGGGCTTCTTTTAGGAGGGGGGTTTATTTTAGAGGATTTACGGTATATATATATATTTATAAAATATTGAACTTACTAATATGTAACTTATCATAAACAATGAATTTGTAAAATTATTTAAATTTAATATTTTTAAATTAATTAAATTAATTTTTAAATTAAATTAATTAAAAAATAATTTAATTCAATTTTAATAAAAAAAAAACTTTTTATGTCATAATTCTTATTATTAAGTCTACATCAAATTAAGTTTTAATTTAAAAATAATTAGAATAATATTTAAAAATTAAATTAAAATAATTAATAATAATAAAAAAAAATTTTTTTTTCAAAAAGAAATGGATTAAATTTTACAATTTGTTGAAACAATTTTATTTAATTTTGAAAAAAAAATTAAATAAATTATAAAATAATAATTTATTTAAATGTATATTATAAAAAAAGGTTTAATTAAAATTTATTAATTTAATTAAATAATTATATTAATAATTAAATAAATAAATAAATAAAAATAATTAATAAAGAAATAAATATAATGAAAATTAATATTTTAAAAATTAAAAAAAATTTTTAATTTTAATTTTAATTATTTTATAATTTAATAATGAATAGAGGGGCTGAGATAATTATAAATATGCTATCCTCAAAATTTGACTCCATATACAAGATAATCAACATTAATTAATGTATACATATTTATATAGTTTTTTTTTATTTTTTAATAATTTTAAAATATTTTTTTTAAGAAAAATTAAATTTATTAAATATTTTAAAAAATTAAATAAAAATAAATTTTATAAAATAAATTAATTAAAAAATAAATTATAAATAAATAATATTTTGAAATAAAAAAAAATATTTAAAATATTATAATTAATATAATATAATTAAGATTTAAGAAAGGAATCGGAAAAAAACAAAATCTAATATTTAATAAAAAATTTAATTTTTAATATTTAATTAATTAAAAAAAAATTATTTATTATTTAATTAGACTGCTAAACAATACAGCTGAAACGGTTACAATTAAATTAAAATAAATATTTTAATTCTATTAATTTAATTTAATTTAAAAACCAATTAAATAATATTAAAAAATAAATATATTTTTTTATTCTAAAAATATACTTATTATTTTCTAATTTAATAATTATTTTAATTTAAAAATTAATTGTAAAATAAATTTTAATTTTTAAATTATATTTAAAATTAAAAATATTTTTATAATAAAATAAAATTTTTTTTAAATTATAATAATTTTATTTATTACTTTTTATGCAAAAGAAAACAAAATTAAATCCATTTAAATTAATTTAATATATAATAAAATATTACAATAAAAATATATTAATATTTAATTATTTTAAATATTTAAATTTATTAATTAATAATTAATAATATAATTATATATATAAGTACTTATATATAAATTATTTTAAAATTAAAAAAAAATAGATTATTGTAAAATTTTTATTTAAAATTAAATATAATAAATTAAATTAATATTAGTATTGTTATGTGGGTATTAATCTATTTAATATAATAAATATATATATTTAATTAATTAATTAATTGAAAAATATTTTTATTTTAAAATTAAAATAATTTAAAAAATTTTTAAAATAATTTACTAAATAAATTGTAAAATCAAAAAACATTTTTTAACAATTTTTAATTAATTTAAAAAATTTTAAATAAATAATATCAAAATAATTTATAGAATATCAATTTATTTTAAATTGTTATTTCTTATTTTTTTTGACATATATCGACACCAAAATAACAACACTGGAGGTAAGAATCATTTTATATATAAATAAAATAATTTATTTTAATTAAAATAAAAATTTTTTTTTTTAAATTAATAAAATTAAAAATAATTTTTAAAAAAAAAAATAATTATTTGTTAGAAAATGTTATGAAAAAAAGCTAAAAATAAAATTAATTTATTTATTTAAATAAATATAATTTAAAAATTAATTATAATTAATTAAATAGATAATATAATTTATTTAAAAAATTAATTTAAAATTTAAAATTATTAAATTAAAGAAATATTTATTTAAGCATAGATTAATAATAATATAAAAATAGGTTTAATATATTTAAATTAAATAATTAATTTTTTAAATAATTTAAATATATTATTATATTATATAATTATTAAATTAAAACACTTCAAAAAAAATGTATTTTTTTTCTAACCGATTTTATTTTACAAAACCAAATTATCAAATAAACAATTAAATTGATTTAACTAATTTAAAGAAAAAAAAGTATACATCTAGTTAAAATAAAATATTATATTTTTTTTTATTATATTTTATTTTTAAAAATAATTTACTTAAAAAAATTAATTTGCAACAATTAAAAGAAACAACGCTTAGAAATAACAAAATAAAAAAATTGGTTTTAATAAGCCCAAAT
The DNA here is from genome assembly GCA_036172905.1 of Meloidogyne graminicola. Taxonomy (NCBI): domain Eukaryota; kingdom Metazoa; phylum Nematoda; class Chromadorea; order Rhabditida; family Meloidogynidae; genus Meloidogyne; species Meloidogyne graminicola. Next base: position 481,514 of record JARPZY010000002.1, read on the forward strand.
TTAAATAATATAAATTATATATATAAATTAAATTATAAGAAAAAAAAATAAATTAGTTAAAAATTTAAATAAGTTTTTTTAAATATAAATTAATAAATAAAATTAAATTTTTAAAAATAATACTTTGTACAAGATCATCAGATCATTTTAACACTAAATTAATTATTGAGCTTAAATAAACATAAAAAAAAATTTTTTTTTGATTTAATTTTTAATCAAAATTAATTTTTAAATTATATTTTATTAATTAAAGAAAAATAAATAAAATTCTAAAAAATATAAAACATTATTATTTAGATTTTTTTTTATTTATTAAAAGTAATTATTTACTTAGATAACAATATTAAAATTAAAATAAATTTTAAAAATATTTTAAATAAATTAATAAATATAAATATTAAATATATTTATAATTTGATTAAATCAAAAAATAAATTTTTTGCCTTTAAAAAAATTTTCTTTAAATTTTAAAATTAAAATATTAAATAATAAATATTTTATTTTATTCTTATTATTTAATTAATTTAAAATAAAAATAATTTTTAATTAAAAAAAAAAAAAAAAAGGTTATAAAGTTAATTAATTTATTAATTATTTTAATAAACAATTAATTTGTAACTTCATTTATATTTAATATTTTTAAATTAATTAAATTAAAATTAAATGATTAAAAAATAATTTATTAATTATTTTAATAAACAAAATAACTTTATTATTTCTGAAATTTTATTAATGGTTCTATATACATCAAGTAAGTTTTAATTCAAAAATAATTATAATAATATTTAAAAATAAATAAAATAATTAATTTTTTTTTATAAAATTTAATTATTAAATTAAAATAATTAATAAAAAAAAAAATAATTTAAAAAAAATTTAGAAAAAAATGTATTATCTTTTTAAATTTAAAGTAACAATTTTAATTTAATTTTAAAGGAAAATTAATAAATTATAAAAAATAATTTTTAAACGATACGTTTAATAAAGGGTTCAATTACAATTTATTATTATATAATTACTTATATTAATAATTAAATAATTATTTATTTAAAGTATTTAATATTTTTTAAATTATTTATTAAATAAATGTTTTATTAAAAATTAAATGAATAAATAAATAAAAATAATTAATTAAGAAAATATAATGAAAATTAATATTTTAAAAATAAAAAAAAATTAATTTTAATTTAAATATATAATAAATATTATTTAATAATTTAATAATGAATAGAAGGTTTTGAGAATTATAAACTTGTGATTTCAACAAAATTATATACAATGTATTTATTATTCAAAATAAAATTTATTTAAGGTATATACATTTAATAGTTTTTTTTTTTATTTAATTTTTGTTAAAAAAATATTCTAAAATTATTAAATTTATTAAAAATTAAAAATTGATAAAAATAAATTTTATAAAATAAATAATATTTAAAAATAAAAAATAATATTTAAAATATTATAATTATTATAATATAATTAAAATTTAAGAAAGGAATTTGAAAACAAATTTAATAAATTAATTAAAAAGTTCCTAGATAATACGCCAGAAACGGTTACAAATAAAATATATATTTTAATATAGATACTATTAATTTAATTTAAATTAAAAAAGGATTAAATAACAAAAAAAAAAATAAATATATTTTTTTATTCTAAAATTATGCTTATTATTTTCTAATTTAACAATTATTTTAATTTAAAAATTAATTGTAAAATAAATTTTAATTTTTAAATTATATTTAAAATTAAAAATATTTTTAAATAAAATAAATATATTTTTTTAAATTATAATAATTTTATTTATTAATTTTTAAATAAAAAACAAGCAAAATAAAACAAAAATAAACCCATTTAAATTAATTTAATAAAATATTGCAATAAAAATATAATAATATTTAATTATTTGAAATATTAATTAATAATAATTAATAATATAATTATATACATATATACCTATATAAATTATATTTTTAAATTTAAATCTTTATTTGATCTAAAATGCTAAGTTAATTTAATTAAATTTTTGTATTAATTAATTAATTATTTAAATAAATAAATTTTATATATAAAATTCTATAAGGAGGAGAATTTCTAATATTTAAAAGTTTAAATGATAATATTATAGAAAAATAGATTATTTAAATTTATTTAAATATTAAAATTAAGATTACATAAAAGATACTTATTTACTGTACTTTGAGTAATTTACTGGTTCGTTTATTTAACTTAATCTTATTTTACAATAAATAAATTAATTAAATAAAAATATAATTTAAATAATTATTTTAATAGTATTTTCAAATACAAATTGGAGATAATTCCAAAGAACAATTTTTTTATTTAATAAAAATTAAAATAAATTTAATTTATTTTTAAATAGATTTAATTAAAAGTTTTTTTTACCTAACTTGTTGGAATTAGAGGAAAATAACATTTAAATAATTAATTTAATTTATAAAATAATTTAATTTAAAATAAAATTTAATTAAATTAAATATTTAATTAAATAAAAATAATTTTAAAAAAATTAATAAGGATATAAATTTTATAAATTAATTCGTATTACAAAAAAATAATTGTAGGTTTATTTAACATTAATAATAATTAAAAATAAAATTATTAAAAAAAAAATAAAAATTTAATTTTATGAATTATTTTTAATAATTAAATATTTAAAAAATAAATTGTTTATAATTAAATTTAAAAAAAATTTTTCTAAATTAGTGAGACAATATATTACAAACATAGGGTAAAATGCGTATATTATTATTTACAAACTAATGTAAAATTAAAATAATTTTTTAATAAATTTGTTATTAAATTAAAATTTTATTATAATTTATTTTAGAGTTAAACTAAAAGAAACTTATTATGTAAACACACTAATATCGAATTCTTTTTTAATTATTAAAAATATTTAAATTTAAAAAAATAATAAATAATATATAAGAAAATAATATGTATATTATTTTAAATTAATAAAATTATTTTTATAGACATTAATTTATTATAAAATAAATATTATTTAAAATAAAAAATAAAATAAATTATATATAAAATAATTTAATTAATAATATAAATTATTTTAAATAAATTAATTAAATCAAATAATGTTTAATTAAATTAAATTATTTTTAATGAAGGAAACAACCAATAAATTATAATAAATATCAAAATAAATAAGATAATTATTTTTAAATTTAATATATCTATAGCTAATTAATTATTCGGAGAAATGAAACATAATAACAAAAATAAAACATTCAATTAAAGATATATTTAAATATTTTGATTGAATAATTTTTAAAAAATGTTAAATAAATATTCAATTAATTTATAATTTTTAATTAATTAATTAAATTGAAACAAGGATTTGAATTCGTATACTTTTTCTTAAACAAATTCAATTCTTTTTATGAGAATTAGAGCATTTAAAATGCTTAAATTGGAGATAAACAATTAATTTAATTAAATTTTAAATAATTAATTAAATTATTTAAAATTTATTAAATTAATTAATTTAATTAAAATAAATATTTATTTAAAAAATTATTCATTTATTTATTTATTAATAAATTTAAATAAAATTAGTGAAATAATAAACATTATTTTAATTTAAATATATAATATTAATTTAATTAAATTAATTAAAAATTAATTTTAAAATAATTAAATTTTTAAATTAATATAAATTAAATTTAATTATATTTCAACTAAATTAATTTTTTTAAATTAAAATAATTATTTAAATTAATTTTAAAAAATTGATTCATTATTTTTTTAATATTAATTATTATAAATAAAAAATAAAATAAAGAATTAAATAATTTTATAAATTTAATTAATAAAAAAAATTTTTTTTTAATTAAAATAATTTTTAGTAAAAAGATTATTTAAGACTTGGTGATTAATTGTTTTTTATTCAGTGAATCATCAATAATTCTTTATTAATCCTGGATAATGGTGCAAATAATCAGAAAATTAAAAGTTGTTTGGAATCAATTATGATTATAATGATTCATTATATTTTATAATTTAATTTTAATTATATTAAACAATTTTAATAATTATTTATTTTTACTCGACAGATTCAAAGAATGAAAGGAAAATTATATTTTTATTATGAAAAATTAAATTTAAATAATTAAATAAATTTATCTTTTATAAAAATTAAAATTTTAAAATATAAAATAAAATTAAACAAAAAGAAAAAAAAGCAAAGATGAAATTTTTAAACTAATATATTTTTGATTAATTTATAATTTAATTAATTAATTTAATCAAAAAACGATTTGAGTGTGAACACATTTTTTCAAAAACTAATGTAATTATTTTTACAAGATTAGATCATTTAAAATGTTTTGATTTTTAAATTGGAAGATCAACAATTAATTTAATTAAAAAATAATTAAAAATTATATAAAATTTATTAAATTAATTAATTTAATTAAAATAAATATTTATTTAAGAAATTATTTATTTATTAATTAATTAATCTATATAAATAATAAACATTATTTTAATTTAAATATATAATATTAATTTAATTAAATTAATTAATTTTAAAGTAATTAAAATTTTTAAATTAAATATAAATTTAATTAAATTATATTTTAATTATTTTAAAAAACAATTTGGTTAGTTTAAATTAAAATACGTCCTCCGACAAAGCTAAATATGAGAACATACAATTTTATAAAAAATAATTTATTTAATTAAATTATATAATTTATTTTTTAATTAATAAAATAAAATAAAAAATAATATAAATATTTATAAAAAAATATAATTTAAAAAATTATAAACAAAAATTAATATTTTTAAATAGAATAAATTAATGAATTAAAGTCATTTATTAATTAAATAAATTAAAAACTATATATACAATCTGCAAAAAAAAAATTAATATTTAAAGTAAAAATTAATTATTTGAATTCTAAAATTTAATTACAAAAATATTTTATTGATTTATTTTTTTATTATTTTAATTAAAATTATAAAATATTATTTAATAAAAAAAAATCTCGAAAAACCCCTCCACTTCAAAAAAATATTATAAATACATTTATATTATTATACTTTAAAATTAAATATTAGAGTAGTATTAATTAAATTAATTAAATATAGGGGAATTAATCTTTAATAAATTATTAATTAATTAAATAATAGATATATGTATAATTAGAATAATACAAATAAATATTTTAATTAAATAATTATGTTTAGATTTAAATAAAAATATTTTATTAATTAATTTAAAATATTTAAGTAAATAAAAATATTTTATAAAAAATAAATAGTCATTAATACTAATGTTTTTCAATCTAATGTATTTATTCATGAAAGCTTGAAAGATTTCAAACTATTAAAAATTATATAAAATAAAAATAAATATACAAAAAAGGTTAAAATACATATAGTTTATTAATTTTAATTATTAATTAATTAATGAATTAGTAATTAAATATATTTAAAATTAAATTATGCTTTTCTATTTATAATTTAATAATCTTTATATTTTTAAATTTTTATATATTTCAGACAATACTTTTTTATTACAATTTAATATAAACAATTTAATTGAAAAGTAATTAAAAAATTAATTAATAAATAAAAATATAATTTTATATAAATTAAATTAACTATAAATGACAATTTAATTGAATTAAATGAAGTCCAAATATTCAATTAAATTAAATATTTAAAAACTAAAAATATATTTAATTATTTATAATAAATGTTAATAAATAATTATAAATAATGATATTAAATTTCATTTTATTTAATTTAATTATTTTAAAAATAATTAAATGGAATAAATCTTAAATGCAATTCAGCCGTAACATAATAGGATAAAATCACAATACTATGTAGTATTCGTTGATAATTAATTAAATCTAAAAAGTTATAAATTAAATAAAAAATTTAATTAATTAATTAATTAATAATAAAAAATTTAAAAATTAAATTATCAAATACTTGTTAAAACAAATAACAATCTATTACATTATACGTATTACTATATATAATTTATTGTAATAAAAAATTGAAGAAAAACAAGTAAATTAAATTTTTTAAAATTTAAATTAAATAATTAAATAATGATTTTATTTTTGTTTAAGAAGCAACTGTTTTCTCATCAGTACGTACTACAATTTTTAAAAAAATTTTAAATATTAATAAATTTAATTAAATATAAATCATTTATTTTAGAATAGTTGTAAATTATTAAAAAAATATATATATAATAATTAAATGTCAGGATATTCAAAAAAATTATAGATGAAGAATTTATTTAGAGCAGATTAAAAATTATATAAATTTAAATAAATATTTAAATTTAGTAAATTAATATTATGTATTTAGTAATTTGTCAAGTAATATAATTTTCAAATAAAAACATATTTTGTATTTTTTTAATTAAATTAAATATTAAAAAATAATAAAATAAAGAGTTTATAATATAAAAAAAAATTTTTTTCAAAATAATGATTCATTAAAAGTATTGAAATTACCAGAATTAATACATTTTATTAATAAAAATAAATAAAATATTTATTAAATTGTTTTTAAAATTTAAATAAAATTATTTTATTAAATTAATATTTTAAGTATAAAATATTTTTATTAATATTTAAAAATAATTATTTAAAAAATAATTTAAAATAAAAATTATATTAAATTTAAATTTATTATTAAATTAATTTAATATTTATTTATTTATATAAAAAAATTTTTTTGAAAATATTAGAAATCAAAAATAAATTCAGAAAAATAAAAATACAATTTAAATATAATATTAAAATAAAATTTATTTATTTAATTAAATTTTAATTAAATTATAATAGTTGATGATTCAGAAGAAAAATTAATTAGAGATTTGAAACAAGGTTAGAGGAGGAGTATTAAATAATTAGAAATTTAATTTATAATATTAATTTTAATAATAAATTAATAAATTTATATTTATTAAAATTTAAATAAAATAAAATAAAATTTTTAAATAAATATTAGAATGAATTAAAAAATTAATAAATAAATGTAGAGTCAATTAAAAATTAATAATATTAATTTAATTAAATAAAAAAAATGATTTAGGCTAAAGATAAAAATTGAAAATAATTAATTTAATATTTGAGACAAAAATAAAATAAAATTAATTTAAATTAAATCAAATTTATTTAAAAAAAAAGAATTAATTATTTAAATATGAAATTTTAATAAATATACCGAATAGAATTGCAATATAGAAATAAATAAATTAATTTATTCTTTTAAGTTAAATTATAAATTTAATTATTATTTTAAAAAATAGTAAAAAAAATTTTTTTTTTAATAAAAAATAAATTTAAATTTAAAAAAATGTAGAAATTTTGAAATTAAACAAAACAAAGTAAATAAATAAAAAAAAATTTTTACATTTTTAATTTAAATAATTTTTAAATCATTTAAATTAATTTAAATATTATTAGTAAATTTTAAATTACAAATTTATTTAAATAAAAATAAATATTTTAAAAAAATGCTATATTATTGAAATGTTATTTAAAAAAATATAACAAAATATTTAATAAATTTTTTAAATTAAAATAATCACAAAAAATATGTAAATTATTATGAATATATAAACCTACAAAACAAAATTACGATAACATTTTATATTTTTAATAAAATAAAGTTTTATTTAAAATTTTTAAAATAAATTATTATTTATTAAAAATAAAATACATTTAATTAATTAAATTAATATTTATAAATTTAAAGAATTACCAATCCTACCCTATGGTTTTAAAGTACTGTGGATTAACATTTAGAATCAATTAAATTAAATTTATATTTTATTATTTATTAATGAAATAAATATTAAAAAATTAATTAATTTATTGTATTATATAAAATAATAAAATCAAATTAAAAGTAATTAATTATTAATAAAAAATTAAATAATTAATAAATTAACAAAAAAAATAGTTTAAATAAAAATAAATATTTTATTAATTAATTAAAAATATTTATTCAAATAAAAATATTTTTAAAACATAAATAGGGATTAAAGATTCAAACAATATTATTTTATTAAAAATTATATAAAATAAAAATAAATATACAAAAAAGGTTAAAATAAATAATTTATTAATTTTAACTATTAATAAATAAATAATTAAATATATTTAATATTAAATTATGTTTTTCTCAAAGTTAATGAAATTCTTAAATTTTTACCAAACTCCATTAAATTAAATAATATGAAAAAAGATTTTATTTTTAATTCATTTATTATTTAGAATAACATATATTTATTTATAATAAAAACAATTTAATTAATGAAAAAAAAATTAAAAAATTAATTAATAAATAAAAATATAACATGACAATTTAATTGAATAAATATTTTAAAAATAATTAAATTAAGTGAATAACTTTTCTCAAAAAATATAATTTTAAAATTAAAAATAAATAAAAAATATTAAAAATTTTTTGTTTAATTAAATGGATATTCCAATCAATCTTTTATTGCATTGAAATAAACATTTTTTTAATTTAATTTTAATAAAATAATATTTTTTTTTTAAATATATAGAATTAAAAAATATATTAATTTATACAACTTAAACAACAAATATTTAGCTTTTGTTCAATTATATATAAAAACATATGAATTAATTATTAATTTACAAAAAATAAATATAAATATTAAATTAAAAATAATAAATATTATTTTTAATTAATTATTAATATAATTATAAAAATATAATTTTTTTTAAAGCTAATTTTATTAAAATTATAAATTAACTTAATATTTAATTGATTAACTAATTTTAAACAAATTAATTTTATTAATTAAAATAAAAATTTTTTATTTTTATTAAAAGATAAAACTAAAATTTTATTGCTTTAAAAACATATTTTATAAAATTTAATTTTAACAAAATAATATTTTTTTTTTTAAAATATATAAATATTTTATACCTCACATACCTTTAAGCGACACTTATCATCCCCAAAACACATTATCAATTTAAAAAAAAATTTATTTAAATATTTTATATTCTAAAACTTTTTTTAAATAATAATTGAATAAATTAAAGAAAAAATATTTTAAAAATTAATAAAAAAAAAGATATAATTAATTTTAATATATTAATAGAATATATTAATAAATTATATTAAATTAAATTTAATTTAATAATTAAAGAATATTTATTAATAATTATAATATTATATTGTTTAATAAATAAAATATGGTTAATTAATCAAAACTTTAATTTTTTGAAACAGCTGAAGTTAAATTAATTAAATTTAGATTTAATAAATATTTTTTAAAAAGATATATAATTTAATATAAATATTAATTAAATAAATTAAATATTAATTAATTAAAGATAAAGGAATTAATCTTTAATAAATTATTAATTAATTAAATAATAAATATATGTACAAATAGAATAATACAAATAAATATTTTAATTAAATAATAATGCTTAAAAAATAAATTTAAATGAAAATAATTTATTAATTAAGTAGTCTAAATAAAAATAAATATTTTATAAAATAATTAAAAATGTTTATTTAAGTAAAAATATTTTATAAAAAAAATAAATAGTCATTAATATTAATATTTTTCAATCTACAATAATTTATTGATGAAAGCTTGAAAATATTCAAATTATTAAAAATTATATAAAATAAATATAAAAAAGGTTAAAATAAATATAATTTATTAATTTTAACTATTAATTAATTAATATATTAAATTATGTTTTTCTATAAGCTAAAATTAAATTTTTTAAATCAATGTTACTACGTTTTATTAACTACTAATAAAAAAAATATTTTATTTTTAACGTACTTTACATTAGAATAACATATATTTATTTTTATTTTAACAATTTAATTGAGAAGTAATTAACAACATTAATTAATAAATAAAAATATAATTTTTTATAAATTAAAATAAATAAATAAATAAATGACAATATAGTTAAATTGAATTGGACTATTTCATTAACTATAATAAATATTAAATTTAATTAAATTAATATTTTATAAATTAAAATTAAAATAATTTTAAGAGAATTACAGCTACAATAATATAAAGTATTTTTAGCTAATTAATTAAATATAAAAAGGTATAAATTAAATAAAAATAAAATATATATTTAATTAATTAATCAAATTGAAACAGGATTTGATTTGTAAATTTGCTCTGGATTATTTTTATGATATTAGAGCATTTAAATTGTTTTGATTTTTAAGTTGGAAGATAAACAATTAATTTAATTAAATTTTAAATAATTAAAAATTATTTAAAATTTAATTAAATTAATAATTTTAATTAAAATAAATATTTATTTAAAAAATTAATTATTTATTTATTTATTAATAAATTTAAATTTTTAAATTAATATAAATATAAATTAAATTTAATTATATTTTAATTATTTTAAAAAACAATTTGAGTATGTTGAATTAACATATGTCCGCCAAAGAATAACAAAAATATGCAATTTTATAAAAAATAATTTATTTAATTAAATTATAATTTTTTAATTAATTAATAAAATAAAATAAAAAATAATATAAATATTAAAAAAAATATAATTTAAAAAATTATAAACAAAAATTAATATTTTTAAATAGAATAAATTTATTAATTAAAGTCATTTATTAGTTAAATAAATTAAAAATTATACAATTTGCAAAAAAAATTAATATTTAAAATAAAAATTTATTATTTAAATTCTACAAATTTAATTACGAAAATATTTTATTAAATTTATTTTTTTATTATTTTAATTAAAATTATATTTAATAAAAAAAAATCTTGAAACCCCTACTTCAAATAAACATCATCAATACATTTATATTAAATTATAATTCTTTAAAATTAAATTATTTGAGTAGGAAATTAAACAATAAAATTTTAAATTTGTTAGCAAAGAAAATGTAATCTCAACTCTATCTTAAATTAAATATTAAAATAAATATAAATATTAATTATTTAATATAAATAATATTTTTTAATTTAATTTAATTTTTAAAATAAAAAAAATAAATAAATAACAAAAAAAATTTTTTAATTTTACTGCTTTACAAATTTTGTAATAAAGTGATAAATTTACTTAAAAATATTATATTTAAATTTAAATATAAATAAAAAATATTAAAATTTTTTGTTTTATTAGACTGATAATGAGTTAAATCTTGTTGCTTAAAATACAATTTTTTAAATTTAATTTTAACAAAATAATATTTTTATAAAGAAAAAATAGAGTTAAAAAATATTGATTTTACATATCTAAAACACTCGATACTTATTTTAATTTTAAAGCTAATTATTAATTTACAAAAAATAAATAAATATTAAAATAAATATTATTTTAATTAATTATTAATATCATTTTAAAAGTATTTTTTTAAAGCTAATTTGATTTGAATATTAAATTTATTTAATATTTAATTAATTAATTAATTTTAAATAAATTAAATTTATTAATTAATAATAATAATAATATAAAAACAAAAATAAATATTTATATGTTAATTAATTGAGAATGTATTTACTATATAATTATTTTTATATAATTAAAAAAAAATATTTTGTATGTATTTTTATTTTTAATAATTTTTAAAAATAATTTAAAATAAAAAAATAAATTTATTTAATTTTATTTTACTTTAATAGAATTAGAGTTGAGTAGAAAAAAGTTTTTTTACTTACATTGTCATAGCCTCAAAAGGAGAAAACTTGATAACATAAATAATGTTAAAAAAGATTGGAAAATAAAATAAATTTATTTAAATTTAATTAAATATTAAATTTTATAATTCTTAATTTTTAAATATATAAATATTTTAATTATTAAATAAATTTTTAAATTTAATAATTTTTTTATTTTAAATAAAATATGTGGAAGATATTTGTTAACTTTTAATTACCAAAAATAAAAATATAATAAAATTAATGTATATTAATTAATTAATTAATTAAAAAGTAATTAAAAGTTATTTTATTCATACACTAGAAACCCATTAAAGGTTGTTGTTATCCCCACGATTTCCAAATATATCTGAAAATTTTGTTTTAAATTTATAATAAAAAGTTAAACAAATAAATTTATTTAAAAAAACATTTTAATAAATTAATTAAATATTTTATTTTAATATATTAATAAATTTAAATAACGAAGAAAGAATTTTTAAATTAAATATTTAAAATTAAGTAAATAATTAAAAAATAAATAAATTATTTTAAAATTAAGTGAAGTGTGTAATATTAACCGACAAAGTAACAATTTAATATTTTTTTTATTAAAATATTAATTAATAAACAAAAATAATATTAATAATAATTTTATTATTAAATAATTTACAAAAACAAAATTTATTAAAAATTATTTTTATTCCACAATAAAAATAAATTTATTTAATAAAATAATTAAATTATAAAAACATTTATTTAATATACTTTACTTTATTAAATTTAATTAATTATAAATTTTAATATTAATATTAATAAATTACTTCAATGGAAATAAAACTTAAACTAGTAAATATATTTTAAAAATATTTAAATAATTAAAAAAATAAAACATTTTAATAAATTAATTAATTATTTTATTTTAATATTGATTAATTTAAATAAAATAAATTAAATTAAATAAATTTAAATAAAAATAAATTTAAATAAAAAGAACAGAATTCTTAATTTAAACTAAAATTTTTAAAATTAAGTAAATAATTAAAAAATAAATTAATTATTTTAAAATTAATTTTATTATGTAATATTAATATATAAAATAATTAAAATAACTAGACTTTATATTTTTTAAGTAAAAATTAAGTTAAATAAATAATACTGTGTTAAAAGAGGGATATGTTCATTTGACCAAACTCATCTTACAGTTACAAAGCACATTATAAATTTTAAAAAAATAATATATTTAAATATTTTATATTGTAAAAAAATTTTTTTAAATAATAAAATAAATTGAATAAATTAAAGAAAAAATGATTTAAAAAATTAATTAATATATATAATTATTTTTGATAGAATAATAAAATATTTTACTTAATAAATTATATAAATTTAATAAAATAATTAAAAAATATTTATTATTAATAATTATAATTTATTTAATTGTTTAATAAATAAAATGTGGTTAATTAATTAAACCTTAAGTTTCCAGAAAAAACTGTTATGAATTCAAAAATTAATTAAATTTAGATTTAATAAATAATTCAAAAAATATATATATAATTTAATATAAATATTTTAAATAAATTATTAATTAATTAAATAAAATATTTATACAAATAGAATAATTGTATAAATATTTTAATTAAATAGTAATGTGTAAAAAATAAATTTAAATAAAAATAAATATTTTATTAATTAATTAAAAATGTTTATTTAAATAAGAACTGGCGATAAAATATTTTGGCGTTGTGATTTGTTAAATCATGGATGTAAAAAATATAAATTATAATAAAATTAATTAATTAAATAATTAATTTAATTTAATTAATTATTTAAATAAATAAATTTTATATAAAATTAAATGAAGAGGAGAATTTGTAGTAATATTCAAAAGTTTAAATAATAATATTATAGAAAAATAGATTATTTTAAATTTATTTAAAAATATTAAATTAAGATTACATAAAAGACAATTATTTCTTATACGAGAAAAAAATTTGACGTTTCGTTTATTTAAGTTAATGTTACCTTACAATAAATTAATTAATTAAATAAAAATATAAATAATTATTTTAATAGTATTTTTAAACACAAATTAGATAAACCCTCCAAAAAACAATTTTTTTATTTAATAAAAATCAAAATAAATTTAATTTATTTTTAAATATATTTAATTTAAAAAAAGTTTTTTAATCACCTTGTTGCCATAAAACGCCGAAAGAATTCGATACAAATAAATCTTAAATAAATTGATGTAATTTATAAAATAATTTAATTTAAAATAAAATTTAATTAAATTAAATATTTAATTAAATAAAAATAATTTAAAAAAATTAATAAGGATATAAATTTTATAAATTAATTCGTATTACAAAAAAATAATTTTAGGTTTATTTAACATTAATAATAATTAAAAATAAAATTATTAAAAAAATAAAAATTTAATTTTATAAATTATTTTTAATAATTAAAATATTTAACAAATAAATTGTTTAGAATTAAATTTAAAATTAAATTAAATAAAAAAAATTTTTTTTTTAATTAATGAGACAATATATAACAAACAAATGGTAAAATGCGTATATTATTATTTACAAAGAAATATTAAAATTAAAATAATTTTTTTATTAACTTTTTAATAAATTTTATCTACTGAACGAGCCTCCATATGTACAGCAGTAATTTCACAAAATATTCTTCGAATGAAATAAAAGAGCCAAATTTTTATTATAAAAAATTAATTAAAAAATTAAATAAATTTTTTTTTTCTATAAAAATTAAAATTTTAAAATATAAAAATAAAAAAAAAGCAAATGAAATTTTTAAACTAATATATTTAATTAATTTATAATTTAATTAATTAATTAAATTGAAAAGAAAATTTTAATGTGAAAATTTTTTCGTTAACAAATGAAATTATTTTTTTATATATTAGAGTATTTAAAATATTAACAATTAATTAAATTAAAATAATTAAAAATTATTTATAATAATTTCAATTAAAATAAATATTTATTTAACAATTATTTATTAATTAATAAATTGAAATAAAATTAAATAAATAATTAAACATTATTTTAATTTAAATATATAATATTAATTAAATTAAATTAATTAATTTTAAACTAATTAAAATTTTTAAATTAAACATAGATTATATTTTAATTATTTTTAAAAAATGACTTAAATAGAATGAATTATAATACGTCCTCCGACACATTAAATTTAAATATGAATTTATAAAAAATAATTTATTTAATTAAATTATATAATTTATTTTTTAATTAATAAAATAAAAAATAATATAAATAATTTATAAAATATAAAAAACCATAATAAAAAAAATTATAAACAAAAATTAATTGTTAAATAAAATAATTAATTAATTAATGTCGGAATAAATTACAAATTATACAATTTGCAAAAAAAAAATGAAATTTAAAGTCAAAATTTATTATTTAAATTCTACAAATTTGATTACAAAAATATTTTATTAATTTTATTAATATTCTAATTAAAATTATAAAAATATTAATTAATAAAAAAACTTTGAAAAACCTCACTTCAAAAAAAAATATTATGAATCCAATTATAGTATTTAATTATTATATAAAATTATTGAGTAATTAAAAGTAAAATATGAAATCTTAAAGAAAAATGTAATCTCAACTATCATAGCTTAAATATTAAAATTAATTATTTAATATAATATTTTTAAATTTAATTAATTGTTAAAATAAAAAATAAATAACAAAAAAAATTTTTTAAAATTTTCCACCTCTACAAATTTTTGTATTGAAACGATATCTCTTTGCTTAAAATATTATATTAAAATTAAATAAATAAAAATATTAAAATTTTTTGTTTTATTAAGAGATAAATCTTATTGCTTTAAAAATTTTTTTTTTTAATTTAATTATAATAAAAGAATATTTTTTAGAAAATAAATAAAATTAAAAAATATTAATTTATACAATTAAACGTCAAATTCTTAATCGATTGTTCACTATTAAACTAATTATTAATTTACAAAAAAAATAAATAAATATTAAATTAAAAATATAATAAATATTATTTTAATTAATTATTAATATCATTTTAAAAATATAATTTTTTTAAGGCTAATTTTATTAAAATTATAAATTAATTTAATATGTTATTAATTAATTAATTTTAAATTAATTAAATTTATTAATTAAAATAATAATATGAAAACAAAAATAAATATTTAATTATTTTTATATATTCAAAAATATTTTTTTTAATTTTTTAAAATAATTTTAAAAAAATAAATAAATTCATTTTATTATATTCAATAGAATTAGAGATGAATAATGTGTTTTTTACATAATATGTACAAAGCTTAAGAGGAAGAAAAACTTAAAATTAATAAAATAAATAATGTTAAAAGATATTTAAAAATATAATAAATTTATTTTAAATTAGTTAAATATTAAAAAATTAATTTTTAATTTATTAATATATAAATATTTTAATTATTAATTTAATTTTTAAATTTAATAATTTTTTTTTTTATTTTAAATAAAATATTTGCAAAATATTTGTTACCTTAAAATTCTCAAAAACAAATAATTGAAAATTAATTTATATATTAATTATTTAACAATTAATTATATTATTTTGTTCCTCTATTATAATCTTATTAAAGGGTGTTATCCTTCCCTCCAAATAAATTTGAGAATTTTGTCCTAAATTTACAATAAATAGTTAAGCAAATAAATTTATAAAAAAAAACAAGTTAATAAATTAATTAAATATTTTATTGTAATATTGATGAATTTAAATAAAATAAATTTAAATAACTAGAAAATAATTCTTACTTTAAATATTTAAAATTAATTTTAAAAAATAATTATTTTAAAATTTATTTAATTATGTACTATTAAACGATAAGGTTATAATAAATAATTAAAATACCAATTAGTCTTTTATATATATTTTAATTAACATTTAATTAAAATTTAAATAATTCATTGTTGTAAGTTGTAAATAAATTGACCTAGTGCCTTAACACTCATCTTACAACCACAAAGCACATTATAAAATAAAAAAAAAATATATATTTAAATATTTTAAATTATAGAAACTTTTTTAAATAATAAAATAAATTAAATAAATTTTTTTTAATATTTTAAGCAATTAATGAAGAAGATATAATTATTTTTGAATAATAATAGAATATTTTAATAAATTATATATAAAATAATTTGATAATTAAAAAATATTTATTAATTAATTATTATAATATTATTGTTTTAGTAAGAAAAATCTGGTTTTCATACCTACTCAAAATTTTTTTTTGAAACAAATATTATTGTTATCAAATAAATTTAATTAATTATTTAATAAATATTTAAGAATATATATATATATATAATTTAATATAAATATTTTAAATAAATTAAATAATATTAATATTTTGCTAAAAAATATTATATTTAATATTTAATTAAAAATAAATGAAAATATTAAAATTTTTTATTTTTATTAAAAGATATAACTAAAATCTTACTGCATGAAATCATATGTATTTTTTAAATTTAATTTTAATAAGATAATTTTTTTTTAATATATAAATATTTTAAACCCACTAACTTTAAACGACATTTAACATCGCCAAAACACATACATAACTTTAAAAAAATTTTATTAAAATATTTTATATTATAAAAATTTTTTAAAATAATAATTGAATAAGAAAAAATATTTTTAAAAATTTATAATAAAGTGATATAATTAATTTTTAATAAAATAATAGAATATTTTAATAAATTATATTAATTTTAATTTAATAATTAAAAAATATTATTTATTAATAATTATAATATTATATTGTTTAATAAATAAAATATGGTTAAATAATCAAAACTAAGTTTTATAAAGCAACTCAAGTCAAAGTAATTAAATTTAATAAATAATTTAAAAAATATATATCTATATAATTTAATATAAATTTTAATTAAATAAATTAATTAAATATTAAATAATTAAATATAGGGAATTAATTTTTAATAAATTATTAATTTAATAAATATTTTAATTAGATAATGATGTTTAAAAAACAAATTTAAATAAAAATAAATTATTAATTAAATATTTAAATAAAAATAAATATTTTATTTTTAACGTACTTTTAATTAGAATAACATATGTATTTATTTAATATAAATAATTTAATTGAAAAGTAATTAAAAAATTAATTAATAAATAAAAATATAATTTTATATAAATTAAATTAACTATAAATGACAATTTAATTGAATTAAATGGAGTCCAAATATTCAATTAAATTAAATATTTAATTTAATTTTAAAATAAAACTAAAAATATATTTGAATCGGCATAATAAATATTTAATAAATAATTATATAAAATATTTAATTTAATTATTTTAAAAAATAATTAAATTAAATATTTTATAACAAAATAATTATAAAAGAGCTACAACTACAATACTATGCGAGTATTCTAAGCTAATTAATTAAATCTAAAAAGTTATAAATTAAATAAAAATAAAATATATATATATTTATTTAAATTAATTAATTAATACAAAAAATTTAAAAATTAAATTATCAAATACTTGTTAAAACAAATAACAATCTATTACATTATATGCATTTCTATATATAAATTATTTTAATAAAAAAAATTTAAGAAAAACAGTTCAATTAAATTTTTTAAAATTTAATTTAAATAATTAAATAATAATTTTATTTTAATTAAGAAGTAATTGTTTGATCATCAATACGTTTTACAATTAAAAAAAAAAATTAAATATTAATAAATTTAATTAAATATTAATAATTAATTTTAGACTAGTTTTAACTTATTAAAAAAAATATATATATAATAATTAAATGTCAGGATATTCAAAGAAATTATAGAAGAAAACTTTATTTATAGCAAATTAAAAATTATATAAATTTAAATAAATATTTAAATTAAATTAATATTATTTACCTATAAAAAAAACTTATTCTGTAATTTGTCAAGTAATATAATTTTTAAATAAAAATATATTTGTATTTTTTAAATTAAATTAAATATTAAAAAATAATAAAATAAAAAGTTTATAATAAATTTAAAAAAAATTATTTTCAAAATAATGATTCATTAAAAGTATTCAAATTACCATAATTAATACTTTTTATTCCTTAACAATAAATAAAATATTATTAAATTGTTTTTAAAATTTTAAATAAAATTATTTTATAAATTAATATTTTAAGTATAAAAAATATATTTATTAATATTTAAAAATAATTATTTAAAAAATAATTTTTAAATAAAAATTATATTAAATTTAAATTTATTATTAAATTAATTTAATATTAATTTAAATGAAAAAATTATTAAGAATAATAAAAAAAAAAAGTTTTATGTTAGCAATTAAAATAAATTACTAAATATAATATAATTTAAAAAAAATTAAAATTTATTTAAATTTTAATTAAAACATAATAGCAACATTTGACCAAAAACTCACAGAGTTCAAAGAGCATTAATTAAATTGAATATAATTTATATTATTAATTTTAGTAAAATTTAATTTATTATATTTATTAAAATTTAAAGAAAATAAAATAAAATTTTTAAATAAATATTAAAATGGACTATAAGACGGCATTACCAATATACAAGGCCTTTATCAAGAATTTTTTTACTACAGCTTTACGACTTAAAAATATTAGAATAAAAGGTAATAAAATAATTAATTACCCTTTATATATTTTAATTAAAAATTAATTTCAATTATCATTTGTTACGAGAAGTTATATGTTCATTTGACCTGGTAACCTTAAAACGTACTTTACAACAAGAAAACATATTATAAATTTTAAAAAAAATTATTTAAATATTTTATTTTTTAAAACTTTTTTTAAATAATAATTAAATAAATTAATGAAAAAATATTTTAAAAAATTAATAAAAAGTGATATAATTAATTTTAATAAAATAATAGAATATATTAATAAATTATATTAAATTTAATTTAATAATTAAAAAATATTTATTAAATAATTATAATATTATATTGTTTAATAAATAAAATATGGTTAAGTAAGCAAAACTTTAACTTTCTTTTGAAACAGCTGAAGTTAAATTAATTAAATTTAAATTTAATAAATATTTTTTAAAAAGATATATATAATTTAATATAAATATTAATTAATTAAATAAAATATTTATACAAATAGAATAATTGTATAAATATTTTAATTAAATAATAATGTTTAAAAAATGAATTTAAATAAAAATAAATATTTTATTAATTAATTAAAAATGTTTATTTAAATCAAAATATTTTATAAAAAATATATAAGCATTAATACTAATGTTTTTCCATCAACAGTATTTATTCATGAACGCTTGAGAAGGTTTAAATATTATTAAAAATTATATAAAATAAAAATAAATATAATTGATTAATTTTAACTATTATTAATTAATAAATAATTATATACATTTAATATTAAATAATTAAATATAAATTAATTTATTAAATATTTATTTATTATTAAATTAATAAAAAATAATTTATTAATTATTTATTTTTATTAATAATTAATTTTAAAATAAAAAATAATATGATTGAATTATGTAAAATACAAGTAAATATGGCTCAACTATTTTAACTTAAATATTAATATAAATATTAATTATTTATTATAAATAATATTTTTTAATTTAATTAAAATTAATTTTTAAAAATAAAAAAAATAAATAAATAACAAAAAAAAATTTTTTTCATTTTTACTGCTTTTAACAAATTTCGTAATAAAGTGATAATTTTGCTTAAAAATATTATATTTAAAATTAAAAAATAAAAAATATTAAATTTTTTTTTGTTTTATTAAAAGGATAAAGAATAAAATCTTGTTGCTTAAAACACATATTTTTTAAAATTTAATTTTAATGAAATAATATTTTTTTAAAAATATATAAAATTAAAAAATATTGATTTTACATATCTAAACATATGATTATTCATTGTTTGTTTAACCTCTAAAACTAATTATTATTTATTTACAAAATATAAATATAAATATTAAATTAAATATATTATTTTAATTTAATTATTAATATTATTTTAAATATTTTTTTTTTAAAGCTACTTTTATTAAAATATTAAATTAATTTAATATTTTATTTATTAATTTAATTTTAAATAGGTAAATTAAATTAATTAAAAAATAATAAAAAAAATAATTCTTAATTTTTTTTTATTTTAAATAAAAGATTTTTGAATGAGATTTGTTAATTATAATTACAAAAAAAAAAAAATAAAATTAATTTATAAATTAATTAAAACTTATTTAAAAAGTTAATTATTTTATTTATTTATTTAAAATAAATTAAATTAATTATTTGGCTCAAATTAAAAATTTATTAATTACAATTTTAATTATTTTTTTTTAATTTTTAAATATTTGTAAATAATATTTAGATATTAAAATTATATTTTTAAAATTTTAATCATTATGAAAAGTTTAATTAAAAATTTTTTACTAGCAACCTTACAATTTAATTTATTTTTTTTATTTAAAATATTAATTAATAAACAAAAATAATATTAATAATAATTTTATTATTAAATAATTTACAAAAACAAAATTTATTAAAAATTATTTTTATTCCACAATAAAAATAAATTTATTTAATTTATTTGATTTTATTAAATTTAATTAATTATAAATTTTAATATTAATAAATTACTTCAATTGAACTTGAATTATTCTAGTAAATACATTTTAAAAATAAAAATAATTAAATAATTAAACAAATAAAACATTTTAATAAATTAATTTAATATTTTATTTTAATAATGATTAATTTAAATAAAAAGAACAGAATTTTTAACTTGAATTAAAATATTTAAAATTATTTTAAAATTAATTTTATTATGTAATATTAAACAAATATTATATAAATATATATAATTATTAAAATAACTAGACTTTATTTTAATTTAAAATTAATTTCAATAATATTTTGTTACAAGAAGTTATATGTTCATTTGACCCAAGTACATTTAAAACTAACCTTACAACTACAAAACACATTATAAATTGAAAGAAAAAAATATATATTTAAATATTTTATATTTTAAAAAAATTTTTTTAAATAATAAAAGAAATTGAATAAATTAAAGAAAAAATATTTTAAAAATTAATTAATATATATAATTATTTTTAATAAAATAATAAAATATTTTACTTAATAAATTATATAAATTTAATAAAATAATTAAAAAATATTTATTATTAATAATTATAATTTATTGTTTAATATATAACAGTTGGTCAATTTATAAAACTTAAATTGTCTTGAACAATTTTTATTAAGCCAAAAATTAATTAAATTTAGACTTAATAAATAATATTAAAAAAAATATATATATATATATATATATAATTTAATATAAATATTAATTAATTATTAATATATATATTAATTTTTAAATATTATAGGGTAATAATTCTTTAATAAATTATTAATTAATTAAAAATGTTTATTTAAATAAAAATATTTTATAAAAAATAAATAAAACATTAATATTAATGTTCTTCAATCTAGAATTTGTTAAAGCTTGGACTCAAATTATTAAAAATTATATAAAATAAATATAAAAAAGGTTAAAATAAATATAATTTATTAATTAAAAAGTTGCAAAAAATTTTTAAATAAATTAAATATATATTTAATATTAAATTATGCTTTACTATAAATTAATAATTTTTTATTTTTACTACATTATAATAACATATATTTATTTAATATAAACAATTTAATTAATGAAAAGTAATTAAAACAATAATTAATAAATAAAAATATAATTTTTTTATAAATTAAATTAGCTATAGATGACAATTAATTTGACGAGTAGACCTAAAATAATTAATTAAATTAAAAATATATATTTTATTAATTATAATAAATGTTAATAAATAATTATAAATAATATTATTTAAATTAAATTAAATATTTTAAAAATAAAAAACAAAATAATTATTAAAGAATTACAACTACAATACTATGCTGATTATTTTTAGCAAATTAATTAAATTTAAAAAAGTATAAATTAAATTTTAAAAAAAATTAATTAATTAATTAATAATAAATTTTAAAAAATAAATTATCACATTAATGGTTAAAATAAATAAAAATCTATTACATTATACTATGTATTGCTATATGAGTTTAATTTATTTTAATAAAAAATTTAAGAAAAATAGTTAAATTAAATTTTTTAAAATTTAATTTAAATAATAACTTTATTTTTATTAAAAAGAAATTCATTTTTTCAGCAATTTGCTATATTTATTATAATTTTAAAAAAATTAACTACATAATATCCAAAAATGATAGAAAAAGACTTTATTTAGAGAAAATTAAAAATTATATATAAATATTTAAATATAGTAAATTAATATTATGTATTTACATCGAAATAAAACTTATTCTGTGATTTGTCGAGTAATATAATTTTCAAATAAAAATATTTTGTATTTTTTAAATTAAATTAAATATTAAAAAATAATAAAATAAAGAGTTTATAATAAATTTAAAAAAAATTATTTTCAAAATAATGATTCATTAAAAGTATTCAAATTACCATAATTAATACTTTTTATTAATAAAAATAAATAAAATATTATTAAATTGTTTTTAAAATTTTAAATAAAATTATTTTATTAAATTAATATTCGAAGCATAAAAAATATATTTATTAATATTTTTAAAAAATTATTTAAAAAATAATTTTTAAAATAAAAATTATATTAAATTAAAATTTATTATTAAATTAATATTAATATTAATTTAAATAAAGAAATTATTAAGAATAATAAAAAAAAAAGTTTTATGTTAGCAATTAAAATAAATTACTAAATATAATACAATTTAAAAAAATTAAAATTTATTTAAATTTTAATTAAAATATAATAGCAACATTTGAACAAAAACTCACAGAGTTCAAAGGGCATTAATTAAATTGAAATTTAATTTATATTATTAATTTTAGTAAAAATTTAATTTATTATATTTATTAAAATTTAAATAAAATAAAATTTTTAAATAAATATTAAAATGGACTATAAGACGGCATTTCCCATATTATACAAAGCCCTTTTAAATATCATTTTTTAATTTTATAAAATTTTATTTTATAAAATAAAGAATATATTTTTAAATTGAAAATTAAAATATTATTAAATAATTAAATGTTTTTTAAACAATTTTAAAAATTATTAAAATAAATAATTACAATTGAAAATAATTTTTTGAATTAACTGTTAAAATAAATTAATTTATATTTATTTAATAAAAAAAATAACTAAAAAAAAACTATAATTTATTTTTTTATTATGATTTAATTAAAAAACAAACAACTTCAATTTTTTGTGTTGGAAAAAAGGGTAATTAAAAATAAATTAAATAAATATTTAAAAAATACAAATTAATAAATTTTAAATAAAAAATAATATTTATTTTAAATTAAATTTTAGTTAAATTATTATATTTAAATATTAATTTAATTATATTTTATTTAATAATATTTAATTAAATTAAATTATTAAATAGAAATTATTTTTAAAAAATTAATTGAAAAATTTTTTTTTTAATAAAATAAAAATTAATAAATTTAAATTATTAAATATAAAGATTTTGATATTATTTATTATTAATAATTAAATAATTTTTTTAATTAAACATTTATTAAATTAAATTTTAAGGAAAACATTTTGTAGTTAAAAAGTTCATTTTTTTTATATTTGTTGATGTTTAAAAATCCATTTTATATAAAAAATTTTTGCAAACTAAAGTAAATTGTTGGTGAGACATTTGGGGAAAAGACTTTTGGTTGGAAACGATATTTAGCTTTGTTAGTTGACTATAAATGAAGAAAATGTAGGTAAATATTATTAATTCGACAAAGTTTTTTAAATACAAAATAAGCTTGTTTTCTAATAAAATTTAAAATTCTGTTTGTAGTATTGTTTCTGTTTATTTAAAAGAAACTTAAGTGGAAAAATTAAATTAAGTTTGTAAAAAATATAACTTAAAAAACACAAAATAAATAAACTACTATTTATTCAAAATAATATATTTATAAATTAATTAAAGAATATTATTATTTTTTTGTTTA
This sequence comes from Meloidogyne graminicola, assembly GCA_036172905.1. Lineage (NCBI taxonomy): Eukaryota > Metazoa > Nematoda > Chromadorea > Rhabditida > Meloidogynidae > Meloidogyne > Meloidogyne graminicola. Next base: position 506,392 of record JARPZY010000002.1, read on the forward strand.
TTTTTAATTAATGCATTCTTCAATTATTTAAATTATTCTTCTTCCCTTTCTTTTTTCTTCCATTAATTTAAACAGTATTAGATCTACATGGAACAACAGTTGAATTATTAGATTGAATAATTTTGTATTGTACATCATTAATTGTAATAAATAATTCTCTCTTTCCTTCATCATATATACCAATTTTAATATTACATTTATTATCAGAAAACATTGGAGCATTAAATGGAACTTTAACTGTTTTAGTTGGAGTAATATTAAAATAAATAATTCCTTCTTTAGTATTTCTTTTAATTTTACATTCTACAGTTTTATTATTATTTATAGCTAAACATTCTTCATTATTAAATTGTAATTTAATATTTGTTGGTTCTCCTCCAGAAATATTTAAATAATATGGTTTAGTATTATTATTAGCCTTCATTTGAATATTTTTAGTATTACCAATATGTTCAAATTTTCCAATTATTACATTACAAGAACCAGAAGAAGAAGAAGTATTACCTTTATCCATTCCATTAACTATAATAGTTAATGAAATAATTAAAAGAGAAGAAAAGAATTTATTAAACAATGCCATTTTTTGGTAATTGTTTTTTGAATTGTTTTTTAAATGAAAGAACTTGTTGATTGAATAGTTAATTCATTCAGTTTATATACATAAAATAATTAAGGGATTTTGAAAGATTTTTAATAAATATATTAAATTATGCACTTTGCCTTGTATGTTTTTTGAATTTTTTAAATGTAAGAAATTTCATTATTGCATTATTTTATTTATTAAAGTCTAAAAAATAAAATTTATTTAATTTACATCATAAATTAAATGAAAAATAAAATGATGAAAAAAATATTTAATATTTTAATTAAAATAAATCTTTCAAAATCCCTTAATTATTTTATGTATATAAACTGAATGAATTAATTAACTATTCAATCAACAAGTTCTCTCATTTAAAAAACAAAACAATTCAAAAAATAATTACCAAAAAATGGCATTCTTTAATAAATTATTTTCTTCTCTTTTAATTATTTCTTTAACTATTATAGTTAATGGAATGGATAAAGGTACTACTTCTTCTTCTTCTAGTTCTTGTAATGTAATAATTGGAAAATTTGAACATATTGGTAATACTAAAAATATTCAAATGAAGGCTAATAATAATACTAAACCATATTATTTAAATATTTCTGGAGGAGAACCAACAAATATTAAATTACAATTTAATAATGAAGAATGTTTAGCTATAAATAATAATAAAACTGTAGAATGTAAAATTAAAAGAAATACTAAAGAAGGAATTATTTATTTTAATATTACTCCAACTAAAACAGTTAAAGTTCCATTTAATGCTCCAATGTTTTCTGATAATAAATGTAATATTAAAATTGGTATATATGATGAAGGAAAGAGAGAATTATTTATTACAATTAATGATGTACAATACAAAATTATTCAATCTAATAATTCAACTGTTGTTCCATGTAGATCTAATACTGTTTAAATTAATGGAAGAAAAAAGAATAAATAATTAAAATAATTGAAGAATGCATTAATTAAAAATAAACAAAAAAATAATAATATTCTTTAATTAATTTATAAATATATTATTTTGAATAAATATATTCATTTTTATTTTCTTTTTGTTTTCTATTTATAAAATATAAAATTAAAAAAATAAACAAAATATATATTTATAAAATGATTTATTTTTATTTATTTTTTTATTAAATATAATTAATTTAAATAAATTATAAATAATATTAATTAATTAATTTTTAAAAAATAAAATATTTACATTATTAAATAAATTTTAAAAAAATTATATACATATATTTACCGTTAACTTACACCTATCTTTAACCGTCGAGTTGATATTTTGGCTTAATATTTAAAATCTATTAAATTTAATTTATATTTTATTATTTATTAAATTAATAATTATAAAATAAATATTAAAAAATTAATTTAATTTATTATTTTATATAAATTATAAAATCTAATTAAAAATAATTAATTTAACAATAAAATAATTTTAATTTAATTATCTATATTTTGATTAATAAAAAAATGAAAAATAATTAATAAATTAACAAAAAGTTACATAAATTTTTTTTTCGATATTAAACAAATTGTTAAAACAATGTACAATTTAATACATAATATTGCATAATAAATATTTAAAAATATTCAAAAAATAAGCATTACCGTAACCTAATATTTTCGTTTTAAAAATAAATAAAATTTTAAAAGAAAAAAATAATTAATAAACCTACATATATTATAATAATTTTTTAGCAATATATTTATTTTATATTTTCTTTTTTTTATTGAATTATCTTAAAATTTTTTAAATAAATTTTAAACAAATTTTACTAAACTAATTTTTATCTGAAAAAAAAAAATAATAATAAATAAATTGAAGAATTTAATTTTTTTGTAATTTTTTTTTAAATGCATTCTTCAACAATTTAAATTTTCTTTTTGTTTACTTCTCTTCTTCTTGCTTCTTTAACTCAAGGTTTATAATAAATTTTAGTTTCTTCACCGAAGAATTTAGAAAGATTTGTTTTTAAAAAAGAAATGAAATTGTTATGATTATTTCCAAATAGTTTACGATAATTATCATAAAAATCAGGTTCGTTATAATCATCAAAAGAAGAAGCAATAATAATTAATTGATGCTTCTTTAAGTTTAACTTTATATAAGACTTAAACAATTCGTTAACTATTGTAGCATAACCTGTAAACAAAAAAAGTATATAAATTCTGATAATTAATAAAGTTTTATAAAAACAAATAACGTAAAAATAAATTCGGTAAGGATATCCAAACAGTAAAATACCAAAAATTTTAGGTTTTTTTAGGTATTAAATTCTTTTCTTTTAATATTTAAATTAGAGTTCGAACCCGGGCGGAACCGGGTGTTTTTGAAAAAACCCGGTTTTTCCAGTTACCCGAATTTATCCGGAAAATCCGGCCCGGGTGGCGAGGAAAAAATCCGGGTAACCGGGCCAGGAATCTCATAAAGTTCGAACTCTAATTTAAATAATAGTCTAATTAATATAATTTTAAAAATAAAATTAATTGGACATCAATAATTTAAAGAAAAAAGGAATGAAGTGTAGTTATAATTGTTTAACAAACAATATTTAATAATAAACCTGTTCAATTAAAAAAAAACAAAACTTACTACCAAACAGCATGATTAAAGTAATTTCATTCTTTTCCATTTTAACAAATTCTCCTGGAATTGTATTAAGATTGTTTGGAGCATTTTTTATCCAATTAACCCATTCTTCGCCTTTCCAAATTTCTTTTTTTCCCCCTTTATTTTCAGGAATATTTGAACTAAAATTTTTTATTTAAAATATTTGAATTAAAATCGTTAAAGAAATTAAAATATATTCCTTCTTATTAAATAATAAAAAATAATTCTAACCTACTACTACTACTAGCTTGCCCTTTTGTTGATTGTTTTTTTTTTAAATTTTTAAGAGTACTCTGTTGGTTAGTTTTATTTTGTTGTAACCAATCAGTGAAGTTAGGCATTTCAACTTTAATCGGGTTAATTTTTATATCTTTCCTTTCTTTATAATATTTAATTTCATTTGGATCTAAATGTAAATCTTCAATTGTTGCTTCAATAGATTTTTTATGTTTATATTTTTTTTTTTGTAATTCATTAAAATGTTTAACAATCTAAATAAATATTTCATTAATTCGATTTATTTTTCTTTTAATAAAAATTTAAAAAACAAAATAAATTAATACTTTATTTTTATTCCAAGTATAACAAATCCAATCTTTTAACTATCTATAGCTCCTTTAATTATTTACCTTAGACAATTTAAATCATTTCCTAACTTTCCCCTTAATTTATTTAATAATTTCAAAACCTCTATCATTAAAGCTATTTGATATGCTGAACTTGCATAATGTCGCAAATGTTGAAACTTCTGGTCTGTTCCAGAAAAGCTGTTAAAATGATTCCATCCTTCTTCATAATAAAAGTAATGATCCTTATGTGGAACCACACTTCCCGGACCAATTAAACGAACATAACGAATGTATTTAGTATTATTAACACTTGTACGTTCTTCTAATCGGTCTAAAACAAACTTTCTTAAAATTTAAATTATTTATAATTTTAATGTTATTAATTAACTTACAAAATTCCATCCTTTTCTAATTTTTCACTTGCAGTATTAAATAAGTTTTCAAGTTTTTCAGGTGTATCTGGTTTCTTAATTTTTAAATTATATAAAGTTTATTTTCAGGTTATACATTTTCGAAGTGATCAGGCAGCATATCATCTATGTCGAAAGTTTCAGCTTCCTCATCTGTTTGTATTTCTTCACTTGAGCCTTGACCTGAACAACTTACTCTTAATATTAACAAAATTAAAGTTATCCATTGAAGAATAACACAATTAATATTGTAAATCATAAAACAAAGTATTTTAATCTAAAATTTTATATTATTTGTTTTGGAAAGAGTTTTTGTTAATAAAAATTATTCAGGGAAAACAATTAACTTTGAAAGTCAGTTTATTTAATTAATATTTTTGGTTGCTTTACCCTTTACCCAATAAATTACTTAATGCTTTCCTTGCCTTTAAATGAATTATTTATTTAATTTAAATCCCATTATAAATTATTATTTATTACTACATCTTTTAATACGTGTTACTATATAATTTGTCAATTTAATTTATTGGAAAAATCAGTTGATTCTTTATCTACGCTAATTAAAGAAATTTTTAAATGTACTTTTAAAATTAAATAAAATTAAGTTTTTATTTAGTTTATATTATTTAGTAAAAATAAGTCTAATAAATTCTCTATTTCGAATGATCAAAAACGCCGAAACTTTATGTAAATTTAAAAAAATTTTTGATTAGATTATTAAATTATAATATAATAAAACAATTAAATTTAATATAAATAAAAATTAATTTATTTAAAAAAATAATAAAAATTAAATAGTTGAAACAGAAGGAAGTCTTCCTTTACATTTAGAAGAATTACATAAACATTTCTTTATTGAAAGAATAGAATTATTATTGCTTTGTTCTTCCTTATTATTATTACTAATAAAACCATAACTATAGCTTAATTCTTCTCCTTAAATAGTATAATATTTTAAACTTAAGTTTATGTCAGAAATTATTATGTATGTATGTATAAAGTTGTTTAAATACAAAATAAACTTATTTTCTAATAAAACTTAAAATACTGTTCATAGTATTGTTTACTAATTCTTAAAAGAAACTTAGGTGAAAGATTAAACGAAGTTTGTAAAAAATATAATTTAAAAAATACAAAATAAATAATCTAATACAATTTATTCAAAATAATATATAAATAAATTAATTAAAGAATATTATTTTTTTGTTTATTTTTAATTAATGCATTCTTCAATTATTTAAATTATTCTTCTTCCCTTTCTTTTTTCTTCCATTAATTTAAACAGTATTAGCTCTACATGGAACAACAGTTGAATTATTAGATTGAATAATTTTGTATTGTACATCATTAATTGTAATAAATAATTCTCTCTTTCCTTCATCATATATACCAATTTTAATATTACATTTATTATCAGAAAACATTGGAGCATTAAATGGAACTTTAACTGTTTTAGTTGGAGTAATATTAAAATAAATAATTCCTTCTTTAGTATTTCTTTTAATTTTACATTCTACAGTTTTATTATTATTTATAGCTAAACATTCTTCATTATTAAATTGTAATTTAATATTTGTTGGTTCTCCTCCAGAAATATTTAAATAATATGGTTTAGTATTATTATTAGCCTTCATTTGAATATTTTTAGTATTACCAATATGTTCAAATTTTCCAATTATTACATTACAAGAACTAGAAGAAGAAGAAGTAGTACCTTTATCCATTCCATTAACTATAATAGTTAAAGAAATAATTAAAAGAGAAGAAAAGTATTTATTAAAAAATGCCATTTTTGGTAATTATTTTTTAGAATGGTTTTTAAATTAGTGACTTATTTTGTTTTATTTAATAAATAATTCAATCAGCTTATATATTGAGGGATTTTGAAAGATTTATTTTGATTAAAATATTAAATATTTTTTCATCATTTTATTTTTCAATTACGATTTATGATGTAAATTAAATAAATTTTATTTTTTAGACTTTAAAAGTAAAATAATGAAATTAATTAAAATCCTCAAAAAACAAAAAAGGCAAAGTGCACAATTTAATATATTTATTAAAAATCTTTCAAAATCCCTTAATTATTTTGTGTATATAAACTAGTGTTCGGCAAATGAGTATTTCCAATACCAATACCAGTAGTACCGAAAATTACTGGATCGGTACTCCCGAAAGTACCGCGGTAGTACCGAACTGTGCCTAACACTAATATAACAACAATTAATTAGCAATTAAATCAAACAAAACAAGTTCTTTCATCTTAAAAAACAAAACATTTTAAAAACATTCCCAAAAAATGGCATTCTTTAATAAATTATTTTCTTCTCTTTTAATTATTTCATTAACTATTGTAGCTAATGGAATGGATAAAGGTACTCCTTCTTCTTCTTCCATTTCTAGTTCTTGTAATGGGTGCTATGTAAATCCGACAGTAAAACAACGGCGCCTAATTGACGTGTACCGAAAAATCTTTCGTACACTTTTAAAATTTCTAGGCGTCACTTGTTTTACTTTTTTTTTTTTTTTATTCTCTTAGGATTTAAGATTTGAACTTTATTTAACCAACCATTCTTTCTCCGTTCACACTTCTTCATTTTATCCTTCAATTTTAAAAATATAAGATTATAATTGCAGATGATAATAAGATACTATCTACGATCGAAAAAACTATGGCTGTTCCTGCTGATGTGATCGCAAAGATTGAGGCTGGTTACAAAAAGCTTCAGGTGTTATCGTCATTCTTTTGTCATTTAAATATTTTTAATTTGATAGGAAGCTCCGGAATGCAAGTCACTTCTCAAGAAGTACCTCACAAAAAAGGTTATGGACCAATGCAAGGGGCTTAAGACTGAGCTTGGCGCGACCTTACTTGATGTGATCCAGTCTGGAGTTGCTAATCTTGATAGCGGTGTTGGTGTATATGCGCCCGATGCCGAATCATATAAGAAGTTTGCTGCTCTGTTCGATCCGATTATCAATGACTATCATGGCGGTTTTGGTCCGAGTGCGAAGCATCCTGCTACCTATTTTGGTGAGGATAAGCTTTCAGAATTGCAAGATTTGGATCCTGAAGGAAAATATATTCTTTCTACGAGGTTTTTGCTTAAGTTTATTTAATAATTATTTTATTTTTGAGAATTCGTTGTGCCCGTTCCTTCAAAGGGTTTCTATTTATTAATCTCTTTCAAGCTTTTAAATAAATTTAGATATCCATTTAATCCATGCTTGAGTAAGGACGATTATCTTTCGATGCAATCTAAGATCCAGAATGTTTTTGCTGGGCTGAAGAGTGATTCTGAGCTTGGCGGGACTTACTATCCATTGGAAAGTTAATTATTTCTATTCTTTGGAGAACCTTTCTTAAAAGCCCTTAAATTTTAATCTTTTTTATTTTCTGTTTTTAAAATTCAGTCAATACTTTTAAAATTTATTTAAGGAATGACGAAGGAGACTCAAAACAAGTTGATTGCTAATCACTTTCTGTTTAAGGAAGGAGACCGTTTCTTGAAGGAAGCAAACGCTAGTAAGCATTTATAATTTATTAATTTTTTTTTGTTAGACCGCTTCTGGCCGACTGGACGAGGAATTTTCCATAATGCCAAAAAGGTATAATCCCATTATCTTTTTTATTTAAAATTCATTTTTAGACTTTTGTTGTTTGGGTGAATGAGGAAGACCATCTTCGCATCATTTCAATGCAAAATGGTGGAAATGTTGGGCAAGTTCTTGGGCGTCTCATCAACGGAGTGAAAGCAATTGAGGCACAAGTCCCTTTCTCACGAGACGATCGTCTTGGATATTTGACCTTCTGTCCTTCCAATTTGGTTTTTTTTGAGTTAAAAAAAAATCTTTTTACAGGGAACCACTGTGCGTGCATCTGTACATGTCAAATTGCCTAAAGTAAGCGCTAAGCCGGAATTCAAGAAGTATTTTCAATTTTTTGCATTTATAATTTTTAAGCAATTAAGTAAGATTAATTTCAAAAATTTTTTTAAAGTTCTGGTTTTGCTATTCATTAATGATATTTGAAATTTATTTTTGTTTAAATTTTATTTTTAACAAAAATTATTTTATACAGAATTTGTGAGGATATGAAATTGCAAATTCGTGGAATTCATGGCGAGCACTCTGAAACAAAAGGTGGTGTCTATGATATTTCTAACAAGGCTCGCCTTGGTCTTACCGAGTATGATGGTTAGTTATTACGGGAATTACTAATTAATTTATCTTTTACTATTAAAATTTTTAGCTGTCAAACAGATGTACGACGGTGTTAAGAAATTGATTGAACTTGAGAAGGCTGTCTAGATTGGAAATATAACATAAAATAAGAATTTGTATCAAATTTCTAAATTATTTTAATTTACTTGTAAACATTGTGTTTTACGTAGCTAGCAACTTTAATGTATTGTTTTAATTGAAATGTATTTAAAATTACAATAAATAATTTTATAAATGAATAATATGTGTTTGTGTAATACCTAAAATGTAAGAAGAGATATATATTTACCGTAACCGAAATTAAGCAGGTTTATTTAATAAAATTTAAAATTATTTTAAAAATTTATATATTTCCTATTTAAATAAGATTATATTAAAATTATTCCATGTATAATTCGTAATTGCTTCAATATTTTATTTATATATAATTAAATTCCATTATATTATCAAATATAAATCTATTATTAATTAAAAATAATCTTAAAATTATATAATTTAATTAAATAATTATTTAAACAAATAAATACAATAAAGCTACAATCTAAATATTCATTTTTTAGTTTAAAAACTGATTTAAATTTTTTATGAAATCAAAAACATTTGCTTTATTTTTACTTTGATTGAAAGAGAAAAGTGAAAAAGAAAAGTATATAAAAAAAAATATTTTCTCTATTTCTTTTCTGAATTCTTTTCTTTCTTTCTTTATGCTTTACTACTCATCTAATATTTTAACAATATTTTTTTCCATTTATATAAGTAAAAGAAAAATTGATTTAACCATGAACCGACTGGCCGCCGTTTCCCGTAAAGTATGAGAGACTTATTCCGAGGGAAGATTGTATTCTAGTAATACTCTTGTCATTCCAACCATTGCGTTTGGCGCTGTTTGTCGGCAATATCTCAACAAATTAATTGATGAGGTGTGGGAGGCTTACCCCCTTCCATATTGCCTTCATGTAGAGAGTTTGCTGATGTTTAACTCTCGTTTCTTCTGGATGAATCCAGCGATCTTCAAGACGTTGGTCCGATATTGGCCCCATTTGCGTGCTTGGAGTAATACTTTGCGGTTGTATTCGGATGGAGGGCATAGTCTAAGGTTCAAGAAAATTTTTTCTTTTTATTAACTTTATGTACATTAGATACAATTGTAATTAATCTACAGAGTGATACGCTTTGTAATAAAATGAATTCTTCATACCAATTTATCAAATTATTTTAAAATTTATTAATTACCATTATTATGTAATTAATGCCCATTTTATTTTTTATTATTTAAATCTTCTCTGAAGAAAATATTTTTTTTTATTCCCCTTCCCATCATTTCTTAATGATTTTATTCACACAGGACAATGAAGATATTGTTCCAATTTATTAAAGAAGCATGTACCCTTAACGGTTTCCTTAAAATAAAATGTAAAATAATTATAAATTTTTAAATTATTATTTAACCTTGATACATTGACAAAGTGGTCTAAATAATTTAAAATTTATTTTTATTAAATTTTCTTTTTCAAAATTTAATTAAAAGTTTAAAAAAATATTGATCATTTATAAAGATGTATATTTTAAGTCGGGAAAGATAAGAATTTTAATTAACCCCTTAATTTCTAAATTTTCTTTCCAAATAAATATTATTTAAAAATTTTTAAGAATTTTTAATATTAAATAAAAATTTAATTAAATTAGTGCATATAACTTACTCTTTATTCTTACAGCAATTATTAACTATAAAAAATAATTTTATTTTTTAAATTTAATATTTATAATTATTTACGTTTATCACGAGAATTACTTAAATTGTTGCCACAAGAAATAAAGCGAAGTTCATCCTAAAAAATTAAATTAAATTTAATTTTAATTTTAAATATTTTACATACAGGTAATTTAGCTTCCTTAATTGATTTACATAACTTTTTTTCAACTAATCTTCTAAATAAAGCCATATTATTATGAAGAATACACGTTAAAATTAATATAATTATTATATGTTTCATTTACTATTTTATTCTAAAATATTTGAATGATATAAAATTAAAAATAAATCAAAATTAAATTGTTTATAATAAATTGAATTATTTAAAAAATTATTAAACAAGGAATTATTTGCAAAAAATTAAAATATTTCAAGATGTTGGGAAGGTTGAATAGATTAAAACCCTTTCTCTCTTTGCCAAATCCTACAAAATATTTTTTAATTGCTTCCCAAAATAGGTCTAATGTTTTATTTAAAATTAAAACAAAAATATTTTTATATATAAGATATTAATAAATGAATCATTTTAATTCATTTAAATAATCATTTAAATAAGATAAATGTCAGCAAAACAAATATTATAAATAAAAATATGTAAATTCCAAAAATATATTTATTCTTTGAATATAGCTCTGTTACATAATTCTAATTTAAGGAAAAATTAATTTTATTCGATTTTCGTTTAATCACCTGCTTATTTTTATAAAAATTTGTAAAAAAGTTAGGAATTCTTTCCTTAAATAAATTTTTAGTTAATCTCCTAATTCTAGAAATTTTTATTTTAATAAAAGTTGATGTATCGGTTCTTTTTAATTAATATTTGGGCGCATTGTCCGCAAGTTTTTTGCTGCAAGTATTAATATTTTTTCTCAAAGGTATTATTTTTAAATAATAAAAAGATTATTTTGTGGGCATAAAATCAACAATTTTTTCTAAAATATCTTCTCCTTCTGCCCACAAAATAATCTTTTTCTTATTTAAAAATAATACATTTGAGAAAAAATATTAATACTTGCAGAAAAAACTTGCGGACAGTGCGCTACATAATTAAAAATAACCATCTATTCTAAGTTAAACCTTTTTTCCATAAATTTCCTTAAAATAATTTTACCAATTTTTATTACCAAAAGTCTATAATTTTGTGTAGGTACACCCTAATGGAGATGTTATAATTCAATCAAATTTTATTTAATTACATTTTAAAAATAAACATTAAATAATTTTATTATTTAAAATATTATATTCTGTATATTCTTAATATTTTTTTTTAAATTTTTAGACCCATTTATAAAATTATTAATAATTTCTTTTTTTCTTAATCTATTCTTAATAATTTCTTTCATATACTTTCTAGCAGAAAAATACACCTTTTACTGCGTTACGGCACCCACCATTGAAATTATTCTTAAATAAAGATTAATCCTTAATTATTATTTTAACCTCGGCACATTGACAGACAGTTCTAAAATTTTATAATTAAATTATTAAATAAAAAATTTTTAATTTTTTGTGTGGAAATTGTACAAAATTTATTCCCTTTACGAGAAATGATTTTTAATTAAAAAATTAATTTACAATTTAATTCGATTGAAATAAAAGGTTTAAAAAAATTATTAAAATAATAACCATAATTTTTACTTTTTTTTTAAGAATTATTTAATAAGGATTTTTAATTTTTTGAATATTAATTTAAATATCCAGTTCACGGTCCACGTTACGCAAAGAGCTTCTGCATTTTGCAAAAGCGCTATTTGCATTTAGAAAAGTTGCTCGCTTATTTTTTTCCTCTCACTTTAAGTAATGTGTATACCTTTTGACACATGGAGAGAAGAAATATTTAACATTTTATTGGTTTTATCACTTCCCAATAGATGTTCCCAACGATATTTTAAAACTGGTTGAGAAAGGTTGTCTTAAGTTTATAATATTTGATCATTTATAAAATAAATATATGTACATATTTTTAATTAATTTTTATTTTCCTTGTTACTTTCAATATGCCAAGAGTCATAATTTAATTAAAAAGGAAAAATAAGCGAGCCAACCGCTAAAAATGCAAATATCTCTTGCACAATAGACCACCAACTATATAATTAATTGTTAAAATAACTTATAACTTACTTTCTGTTTTTACAGCAAATATTGTTAACTATAAAAAAATAAATTATTCTAAATAGTACAAATTTTTGAAAATTTTTTTCTATATAAATACATACTTTTATCAATAGTTTCCTTTTTATTGCAAGCTGATGTATAGTAAGTGAAATACTTAAAAAATAAACTTAAAAAGTTGAATTTATTTATTTTGGTTATTATTTTGTACACATAAATTTTGACTGAACTTGAGAATTTTTGTAAAACTCCGAAAAAGGGATTAAATCTTGTTTTGACTTAAAAAAAAAACAAAATAAGTTAGTGTATGATTAGTATTTTTAATAAAATAATTTAAAATTATTTACAAACATCTTCTTTGCTCGAATCGACTAGATCACAAAATGTGGCCCGAGCTGCATTAACTATATTATTATGGAAAATATAAGAAAATAAAATTAGTGTTATAAATATTTTATTCATTTTATAAATAATTTATTCTAAAATATTAAATTAATCATAATGTAAGGGATAACTGTAATGACGCATAAGGCCAAGCAGGGTTTGGCTGGAAGGCATGGAAGGTATTTCGGAAGTATTTATTTTATCTTGAAAAATGTCAAACATTTATCCTGTCATTTTATGAGTTTGTTAAGGGTCTGCTTTTGTATATGGGCCATCGAAAATAAATACTATATTCATACTCTTTGAGAGGAATCGAATAGTATGTATTGTGTGTTTCGGGCACATATACTAAAGAACAGCCACCATTACATTTATATAATCTAACAATTAAGGTTTAAAATTATATAATTAAAGAATATATTAATTTATTATATATAGAATATAACAACATTTTATATTACTTTTAAATAAATAAAAATCTAAGTAAATAAATTTGACAACAATAAAACAAATATTAAACCTAAAAATTTTAACGTTGATGGAAAAAACTAAAAGAATTATACATACCAACTTTAAACATAATATCCAATTTTATTGTATAATATAAAATTCACCCATGTTTTATTGCTTACTTTTTAAAGCTGAGAAAATAAGTTTTCATTTGATTATTACTTTTCCTTTAATACAATCCACTTATTCTTTACTCGTTTAATTTTTTTTTTAAGTTAAGTTTAATATTGTAAGGCCGGCTAAAGTTCTTCCAGCCTGGCTAATAAATGAAAAAGAAAAGTTTCCATCCCTATATTTTGCAATTATTTCTGGGATGGGTCAGACGCTTTACTATATTTATTTAAAAAATAATTAATTATATAATAAAAAAATATTTATGTTAGTAAATAATTTAAACTTAAGATTATAAATAAATGGATATGTAGTTACCAAAATTAATTCAGTTATTTTAATTCAAGTTTATTTTATAATTTATTTTAAATATAAAAGTATTGTATAATTTATTAAAAACTTTGTTTAAAAGTATTTAATTTAAAAAAAACAAAAAGCTGATCCAATCAATGTTTGGAATAGTATGCTCACAAGTGCAATCTGAACACTGTGACCAAGCGGCAGGTTTTGTCTGCTCCCTTTCGGGCCTGAACCGTTGTCCTGCTCTTTAAACAACCAGGAACATCAATGCTACCACTAATATCCCTTGTTGACTTGGTCCTTATTCTAGACACTCGTTCAGCGCATACCCGCCAATTGGTGCTTTTGCCTCCAAGTAACTGGATTACAAGCGCTCGCCACAACGCTCGGCGAAAATGAATTAAAATTTATTGACTTATGAATGAAAAAAGAATTTAAAAATGTCATTAGAGTCAATTTTTTATTATTTATTATTTAACTTTTATAAAATTTAGTTTTTTAATTTATTTTTATTCCTACAATTGTATACATATTAAATACTTCTTTTTTAAATTAAAATGAAGACAGGACTTTCAAAACTTTTTGAACTTCAACCTGACCCTTATGATAATACACAAACAAAGTTTTTACGTATTTGTTTGGTTTGTTTCTTTTAAGATTTGAAATTAATATTATTTTTAAGTTTACAAATGTTGAAAATGCTTCTGAATTGAGAGAACTCGTTAGGAAAGGAGAAATTGATGCATCATTAATTAGAGCAGAATTGGTTTTTTATTTTCGCATAAATTTATTTTCTTTGTTTAATTTTAGCTTCTTGAACCTTTTGTTTTATTAGCAGCAGCAAATAGAGCAATTCATCAATCAGCTCATAATCGAATGATAACACGTTCATTGAGTGCTGAATTAATTTATTCTTTATCTCCAAATCGAAATATTTCGGACTCTTTAAATAGTTTGTTTAAAATTTTAAATTAAATAATTGTTTGTTTTTCAAAGCATTTGGAATAGCAGAAAATAGCCATTCACTTGTAGTTGCAATTTTTGATGATGTAAAGGGAAAGAAAATGATCTCTATTGCTAAAAGGATAAAAGGAATGCCTGTGTCTTTTGAAACACTTCGACAGATTTCCGACTTGGCATTAATTAAACAGGTTTGTTATTTTTTGTTTTAGAAGAGGGATTTTTTTATTTCGGCCCAGAATCTTTTTCACATCTTATCTTCCAAAAAATTCATATAGATTCTTTTGATCATTTATCCTTGTGTTCCATATAAGGCATCATTTGCGGACAAACTTTGCGGACTTTTTCTTCGCTAATCAAGATGCACAAAATTGATTTTTGATTTATAAGACTTATAGATAATTCACACTGATTCAAAATCAATTGAAAAAAATTTAGGAGGAATTGATAATTATCCTGTGTCAATCCATAGTGTTTGCTAGAAAAAGTTTTCTAGTTATTCCATTGCATTTATATTTTATTTTAGATTTATCAACTGCCAGAACCAGATATTAATGGTGTTTCAATGAGTGATTTAATTGTAAGTAGAATTGTTACCAAAGAAATTGTTTAAATATTTTGAATAAATTTTTTGGTAATTTTTATTAATCAGGGGGTGGACTCCGTCCCTCATTCATTACTTTTTTTTTTGACTCTTAAAATTAGAAATATAAAAATTTTATAAATTAATGAACACAAACATCATAAATATAATTATGTCTTTAAAAAATTCCTCGTTGATTTTTCATAATAGAAAGACTTATTTAAAATTGCATCTTTTTCCTTTTACTTTTTCATCACTTTTTTATTCCATGGAGTGCAGCATACAACTTATTATAATCCTTTAATGCTGCTTGCATCTCCTGTCTTTGTTCTCGAGTTAAAGAGGTGATATGTTCAAATTTTGAGGCAACAAGGTAGAGCTATAAAATTAAAAAATATTTAAAATTAAAAAAAGAACCTTATTATCTGCTTCATCCATTCGATGAATTGCTTCATGAACAGCATATTCCTTTAGAATACGAGCATACAAAGTTTCAATAGTTGGTCGACTTTTGTAAAATAGCTCACGAAGTCGTTCCTGTTTTTTTCGAAGAAGCACTGAGATTTCATTAGTTCGCTGAAAAAAAAATATATTTAAAATAAAATTTAAAAATTCCAAACATTATTAGCATCTTCAGGTGAAGTTTTATAGTCATTTTTCGTTCTACCATTTACACTAGGCGTGCCTTTAAACTCTTCCTCCTCTCCATCACTCTCTTCCTCTTGTTTATCTTCATCATCATCATCCTCTTCACTCATAAATTTAAAACAATTTCTTAAATTGCTATCAGTCCTTTCAAACGTTTTATTAACAATTTTTTGTTTAATAATTTTGGGGGTTTCTTTAATTTGTTTTTGTTGTTTAGCATCATTTTGAGATGATTTCAGTCCATTAGAACTATTTTTTGTATTATTTAGACAAGGATGTAATCCATTAGGAGTAAGAAGAGGTGTCATTATAGAAGAGGTATCAATTTCGATAAGTAATTTTTCTGATGAACCGTTAGAGTTTTTCGTAACTTAAAAAAATTAAAAGTTCTAATATGCGAGAAGTTCTTCAAATTTTTAATTTTAAAAAAATATTTAAAAAGCTTACTAGCAAACTTTTCAGAAGCTGCTCTAGATCTAAAACTTTGTCCAGAAACAGTTTTAGAATTAACAACAGAAGATACAACAGTATTTGATGAAAGACTTTTTTGTTTTTTAAATCGTCCTTTAGGTCCTCTTATAAAATTAAATTTTTTCAAAGGAGTTACACAAACTGAAGCAGAAGAGTCTGAAGAAGATCCACTACTACTTGATAAAACTCTTTTACGCTTTTTTGAAGATTTATTAATTGAAGTAATAATGTTGTTGGGTGTTTTTGAATTTTGTTGAGTAGAAGGAATGGAAGAAGAAACTAAGGATTTTTTTATTTGAAAAAAAAAAAGAATTAAGATACCACTCTCAATATTAAGTTGAGAACAATAATTTCCAATTATATTTTCTTCTGAAAAACGATCAAGCATTTTTTCTTTAAATTCGTTTACATAATCCAAGTTAATATGCCGGAGATATCTTAAAATATATTTTTTAAATTTTATAAAATTTATTTTAAAAAATTAACTCTTTAGCCCAAGTCCAAAAGCGCTGTGGAACATCCAAAATATGTGGAGTCTCTTCATCATCCTCTGGTGAGGAAAGAATACCCAAATCGGCAAGACTGAAATTTAAAAAAAATATATTAAAAGAAGAAAACTATTTCTAAAGCATAAATACGTTTAAATAAAGCGAAAAAAATTCTACGACCACGGCAGGATTCGAACCTGCAATCTTCGGTTCCGTAGACCGACGCGTTATCCGTTGCGCCACGCGGCCATATTTTCTTGTATAAAAATAAATGTTAAAAAGAAACTTTTTAATGAAATAATTAAAGTTATGAATTGAAATAAAACTAAAAGGAAAATATAATAATTGAAATTTTATTTTTCTAATTATTTTTTTTAAACCTCATCGATGTAGGCGTAGGAACCGATCGTTTAACTCTTTCAGCCAATTTCTGTATCTCTTCTTGCCCAACTTTTGTGAAAATTGGCATAGCACGATTACGTAAATTAACTGTTGGATATTCTCCAGTAGTTAAATAAGTTATTTCCCCGTGTATTGTACTTTGATAATCAACGTTTTGGGCGCAAAGCTCTTCTAATTCAAATTGAAGTGTTGTCTGAAAATGAAAAAATAAATGTTTAAATGTAAAAATCAAATAAAATGGCAAAAATAGTGAAAAAAAAAGTCAAGAATTATAATCAATATTATTTTGTCTGGGAATGAAAGAAAATTAAGTGCAATTATCGACTTTTTTCGGCCCTAATAAAAAAGAAATTTTAAAAAATGTTTCTAAGGATAACTTTAAATCCAAAAAGATCTCTTAATGCTTAATATCCAAAAAATAAAAAACAAACCAATTGCTGTTCAGCACTAAATTTTCTTGCTGCATCAGATCCAGTTTTTAAAAGTTTAAAAAGGGTAGGACACTTTTCAGAAAGTTCAAAGGTTTTAAGTTCTGGCAGAACAACAGCTGTACCCAAATATGAAGAACTTGCGCCACTCTTTCTTGTTAAATCAAGCCCTAAATTATTTTGTAAATTTTGAGGTTAATAGTTAATTTATTAACATCTTCTAACATAATAACAAAAAAAATTTAACGTTTGCAAAAAGTTTATAAGAAATTTTAAAATGTTAAAAAAATTTTTAAATAAAATTAAACCATTTAAAAGCCGAGCATTGCTCTTAGCCACCCTTCCAAAGCCTGGAGAATCAGGCGAGAATTCAGCAGAGGCTGTACTGCTCCTTCGGGTGCCGTAAACTGAAAGTGGAGTAGAAGAAGTATTTGTGATATTCTTTGAAGTTGAGGGCATTGAAGAGATAAACTCATCATTTAGATGCTCTTGTCTAAATTAGATAGTAATTATGGGGCAGTGAATTTCCTAGACTATTTTAGAGTTAAACTATCTTTAAGAAGATATTAAAAATAAATAAAAAGTACATTAAAAATTCAAGAAGTTCGAAGCAAAAATTATTTAATTCTGAAATTAAGTCAAAACAAACCTTGATACACTACCACGAGTACATGTCTCCTTATTAGTTGAAGTAATAAATTTATGGGATGAAATTGACTGCCGTGAAGTTGTCGAAGTCTTTGAGCGAAGTTTCATTTTAAGAAAAATACTAATAATTATGGCCGAATTAATAAAGCTGAAAATTATAAAAAATTTAAAACAGAAAGTATGCGCAACAAAACTAAACAATAAATAAAACTCATTTAATGTTGCAAGCAAAATGTATCAATCGACCGTCTAAAATGTTCAATAAGCTAAAGAGAAAAAAAGAAGAAAAAGACTTTGTTAAAAATAGAGAAAATAAAAAATTATAGACAATGTATTGTATGAAACATTCAAAAAGGAAAAGACACAATGCCAAAAAGAAAATGATTAAAAAATATTAAACGATTGTTAAAACATATTATAAGTGAAAGTATATAAATAAGAAACAGTATCTGCTTATTTATTTACGTGATTTTTGGGTGGTGCAAAAATACCTAGATATTTGATTTTTTTTAAATTTGAATATTTATTGCTTTTTTCAAATTTATTTGAGAATCTCTAACATACATAATGTATGTATATGATAATTCCACAAAAATCTCATTTAAGTTCATTAAGTTTACAATTTCAGCAAATATATATATAATTGCTTAAGGCTTCATCACTCTTAATTTACAAATTATTTTTTAAAGGAAATTTTTTAAATTGAGTCGATATACCCAAGAGATCAAAACCTTTAAATGTTGATTAAATCCAAAGGATCACCTTTTGCTATGATCAATATAGAACACGAAATACAGACTCTAATGAATCGTTGGTCTTCTGGGTTGATTAAAACTAAGGTATTTCGTTTCTTTAAGTAGATGAACGTTATAGTAAGTAATTGAAGGGAAGAATTGTATATTTCAAAATAGAGAGTGTGAAAACCGTAGAGACTGTAATTATAAAAGAGACCTAGAGAAATAAGAGGAAAATATAAAAATGAGAATAGAATATTACCATGAGAAATATAACATTAGCAGCAATAGAAAGGACAATCAATAATCGTCTCATTCATTTATAATGGCGAATTATATGTTAAACACATTTTTCGTCAGTTGTGTTTTTGTGTTATTCTTAAATTAATATTTGAAATTTTACAACAATAATTTACACTGCAAAGTTATTTTTTACATCTATCAATTAATATTTCAATAAATATGTATACATAAATTGTATTAGGTATGCACATTTAATTTTTAGATATTTTAGGCTTAAAAAAGTTTATTTATTTAAATTTTTGTACATATTTTTATCCATTAAAACAAATTTTATTTATTTAATTATTTAAATTATCAAAATTTTTACATTTTATTTAATTCTTTATTTTTTTCATTAAAATATGAACAATAAATTTTATTTTTTCATACTCAAATGTGCATAAATGTATCGTAGATTTTTAATCTTGAGCATTTTAAAATTAGGTCAAAATATGAACGAGAGTTAAAATAAAAACTAGATTTTATTATTTATAATTAAATTACAAATTTAACATTAGTTCAAAAACGGTACAAATTCTAATTATTCTTAATTTTTATTTTCGTATTTTTAGGGGTTTTCTTCAAAAACTTTTTAATCGTTTTTTTATTTAAAATTTTCCTTTTATCGATTTTATCGATCTTTCTCATTACGCTTCGTATTTCTTCCTTTTTACTAATTTTTGCTAACATTTTATTTATTTGACTTTACAAAAGACTAAAATTTTCTAAAAACCCAAATTTCAAAAATATTTTAGATTTTCTCCCAAAAATTCTTATATAAATATGCTTTCAAATTCTCCTGTATTAGCAGTTGAATCTTCTAGATTACAAGAAAATGGAGAACAACATTTGCTAAGAGATCAGAATGAGGACAATAACAATGAGGTGATTTAGGGGAAATATTTAAATACTAGTGTCTCTTATTTATGATCTTTAGAACCTTAAATTTTTATTTACAAAAATATAATATATTTTTTAAAATTTCTAGTCAGTTGAATTACTTGAATCTTCGTCATCATCTTCCTCTAAGGAAATAACTCAAAATGAAGATGAAAATACTACTAAAAATCGTCCAAAATCAGTTGATTGTATTGAATTATTAGAAGAGGAAAGTGATAACAATGGTGTTGTAATTGAAGGAAAAGGACATGAAGAAGAGAATGAAGAGAGGGGAGAAGAAGAAGATGACATTAAAGTTATTGAAGAAAAGCCCCCCGCAGCCAAAAAACCAAAAATTGCAGTAGCAGGACAAAGGAAAAATAATGAATGGCCGAAAGAAGGAAGTGCTAGTCCAGTGCCAGAAGATCCAAGGGCAGCTAAAGAAGTATGTGATTAATGTTTTTATGAGTTGAAAAATATAGAAATTAATTGCCAAAATTTTGAATATTTAAAATATGCATTTTCTACAGTTTTTATACTTACACACTCGAGTATCACCGAAACGTCCTTATTATTTTAAAATCATAATTCTTCACTTCAAAAAAAATACTAATTAATTAATTTTTTAAATTATTCCAGTCATCTCTTTCTCATTCTATTCAAAGTGAGGACAAGCAGACAGCTAACTCTAAAACTGTTGATGACATTTCCTCTGCTTCATCTACACCACTCAATTCTTACACAGTTTTATTAGACCGGTTAGAATTATATGTGCGCAATGCTTTGGATAAAGGACAAAATATGGATAGAAAAGTATTGATTTTCATATTAAGTATGGAAAATGGATATTTAAGTTCACTTATAAATGGATGCCTAATTCATAGATGAATTTATTACCTTTCTTTAGACATTTAGAGATTGGTTTTTTCGCATTTTCGTTAATTGACGTTCAACATGAAATTTATTTAATCTTTTTTATAAAAATACTTTTTATTAAGGTTTTGGATGCATTACTAGCTGCTATTAATATTCAAGTACAAAAAGAGCCGTATGCTGTTAGAAAATTAATTCTTGATAAACAATTGGTCCTTCCAAATACAATTTCTTTCCCTCCTTCTCAGGTCTCTTTTTCTATTTTTTGGAACATAATTTTTTGTAGAGCTTGGGCGTTTATTAGAATATTATTTATTTTAAATGATTTAAGAAAAAATTCTCTTCTTAAGGTTGTCGATTTACTAATTGAACATGACCCTGATCACCAATTATCACGTGTCATTAATCGCCTTTTTGGCGAGGACCGTCCAAAATTGGCAGAAAACGAAAGGAGGGAACGTCAATATCTTAGATCAACAAATCCCGCACCTAATATGACCAAATTATTAATGGATCTTGGACAAGATTTAGTACAGGAATCTACTTATTTTGATATTGTACATGCAAAGAATTTACCTGAAATGCCAAAAAGTATGGATACCTATAAACAGGTAATTACGCTGAACTTTTTTTTTATTAATTAAAAAATTTTTCTTTTAAGGTTGCAGCTCAACTTCGGCCTGTTTGGCAGTCATTAAAAGGTTTAAATAAATTAATTTTAATTTAATTTAAAAATTTATTTTTAGAAAAGAATGCCCCCTTTGTTCTTAAAATTTATAAATGCCATGTTTGTGGTTTTAAAACAGAAAGCAAAATGGTTAAAATTAATTTATTTTTATTAATTTTTTTTTTAAAGATTTTAAGTGCACATCGTTTAACTTTGCATTATGTCGGAAGGCGATATCAATGCACTTTGTGAGTAAAAAAAAATTTTTTTTTTTTTTTTGTAGAATAAATTCCTTTGATTTTCTAATAATTAAATTATTTAATTTTTTATTTTTAGTTGCCATGAATTTGATACAAATGAGAATCGAATGACTTTACATATAATGTAAATAAATAAATTATTTTTTAATTTAACTTTTTAAAAATTATAGGGAAGCTCATTGCTTTAAACCTGTTGTTCCTGAACAAGCTCCTAATGCAATGCAATGTCCAATTTGTGATGCAGAATTTAATTATAAAGTTCAGAGAGATCAACATATGAAGGTTTATATTTTTAAAAATTTTAATTTAAATTTTTTAAAGATGTGCCGTCGTGATTTAAATAAAATTAGAAATATTCAAATGGGCAGAACACCAGAAGACATTAATTTTGTCAATCGTTGGCTTTGGGATAAACCACCAGTTGAACCTTCGATTCTTGGCCAACAACAAGAAGCTGCTGCTCAACAGCGTCAACAACAAGTAAAAAATTTAAAATTATTTAAATTAATTTTTTTAGCTTCGCCAACAACAACTTTTACTTCAACAACAAAAAATTAAACAGCAGCAAGCTGCAGCTGCGGCAGCTCTTCGTGCAGCTGCTTCACAAAATAATGGTTTACCACAACAACAACAACTTTTAAGGCAACAACGTGCTATGCTTATGACAGGAGGGAATTCTGTACCTCCATCATTAGGTTAATTTAATAACTTAAAATTATTTTTAAAAAATTTATATTTTAGCATCTCGTCTCGGAGTACAACAGAAAAGTCAACAGCAGCAATTAATAGCTTCCCTATCACCTGCACAACAAAAACAATTGGCTGATATAGCGTTTGGTTCAGTTAAATCGGCTATTGGTATTTTATTGATTACTTTTATATATTTCCGGTTATATTTTCTTCCGGAAAATAAATTTTACTGATTTTACCTTACATTTTTTCTCAATAAAAATATTCTGATATTATATTAAGCTAAAGGAGGGGATTCTTCACATCCCACACTTGGTGAGGTGCTACGCTTTGCTAAGGATAGCAATGAACCAGCAAATAAAAATAATGCTAATAATTCAAAAATTACCCCACAATTGCTTCAAGCTGGTTAATTTTTTTAAATTTTTTTTTAAAATTTTTATTTAATAGCAATGCACGCACAACTTCTTCAATTAAAAAAGAATCAACAAATTCAACAAAAGTCTAATCAGATTCTTGCGGCAGCAGCTGCTGCGGGAGCAAAAACAGCAACAGGTAGTAGTAGTAGTTCTTCTTCTGCACAACCACGTGGACAACCTTCTCTAAACGTTAATTTTTTTTATATTTTTTTTATTAAAAAAATATATTTAGAAAACAAATATTGGCTCCTCATCTAATGTTACCTCTAATTCGTCAACTTCTACTACCACAAAAAAATCTGCTCAAATATGCGAAATTTGTGATTCTGCCCATCGTGATCGTGATTATTATCGAATGCATTTGCAAAATGTACACAAACAATTGAAAGGGAAAACTTCAAATGATATGGCACAAGGGGCACCTTTAGCATGTAGTCGATGCCGAGAACGGTTTTGGACTTATGAAGGTATGAAAAGCTAAATAGTTTTAATTTTTTAATTTAATTTTTAGCTCTTTATTATTTAATTTTATTTTTTTAAATAAATATATTCGCGTTCAAGTAAATTAATAGTTAACCTTATACGAAAGTTTAAAAATTTTCTTTGTTTTTTAAATATAAATTTATTTTTTTTATTAAAGGCCTAGAACGCCATTTACTCATGTCTCATGGACTTGTTACTTCTGATCTTTTAGCAAAAGCACAGGCAAAAACTGATTCTGGACGTTGTAAAATATGTGGAAAGGTATTAATTAATTTTTAAAAAATTAATTTTATTAATTTCTTTTTAGAATTTTCCTTTTAATATACTTCAACATTTGGTTGGCGATCATTCTATTAAGCTTTGCAGTGCTGAAATAATGTTTGGATTTTTTAAATTTAATTTTTTAATGTTTTATAAGGAATATTAAAATATTTTTGAGGGAATTTATTTATATCAAAATTAATTAATTTTAATTTAATTTAAAGGTATTCTTGTGACGTTTGTTCTTTTAAATGCAGTTCTTATCAAAAATTAGAGACACATCTCTCTGAACAACATCCTAAAACACGTTAAAAATGAATGACTTAATTATTTTTTTATAAAAAAGTAAAGGGCAAATAATAATTTAATAGTGGGGAAAAAATTAAATTCTTAGTTTTTTAATATATACATTTTATGGAATTATATATATGTATTAATTGTTATGAAATGATTTTTTGTATTTCAAATTCAATTTTTTTTGTAGCATGTTTAAATATTTTTTCAAATTAATTTAATTAATGAAAGTGTTTAATTATTTTAATCAATTAAATTATTCAGAATAAATTAAATTTACATATAAAATTATTTATGGAGTCTTTTCCTGGGAAATTTTTCTCAATTGTAAGGAGGGGAAAAATTATTGACAAAAATTCGATAAAAAAAAATTTTAAATGGGAGAGAATTTATATAAAATCCCCATTTAATAATTTATTAATTTTTAAAATTTAATTAATTAATAGGAAAAACTAAAAATTAAAAAAATATTAGTTAACCTTGAACAAACCGGAACTGCTTTTTCCGGAAATACAAACCTAATATTCTTGAAAACTCTTTTGTTCTGGCTGATTTATTTAAAATCCCCCCAACTCTTAATGAAGTCCTTTAATTGTTAATTAATTAAATATAATTGTAATGACATTGGGATTTGGAACAACTACTGAATTACTTTTAGACCTAATTTTATTTTGAAAAAAAATGTTAATTGAATATTGTTTTTCAAATATTCTTTTCATGTCATTACAAATACCTTCAAAATATTACTAAGCTTGGTATTCCAAAGTGAAAATAAGGTAAAACCCAGTTAGTCGACGTTAATTATGTGCTAAAGATGATTCGATGAATTTGATGTCCTTATTATTTAAAGTTAATTTATTATTTAGATGAAAATATTTTTAGTAATATTGCTATTATTTTGCATTAGTTTTCAAATTATTGAGACAGGCAATTGTTTTAAAAAACAAACTCATCGTAAGTACAGAATTTTTAAAGTAAATATTTAACTTATTCTAGAAACAGAAACTCGTAATTCAGAAGAACAAAATCAAGGCAAGTAAAAAAATTTCTAAATAAAAATTGAAATGAATTTCTTCTGAATATAAATTTTATACAATTTATAAGTTTGAATTTAAATAATCAGAATTTTTACAAATGAATTAAATTTTAAATAAAAATTTTAATTTTCAGAAATACTTCTTATAGGCGATAAGCAATATGCCAGCCATTTTTATTTTGCGGTTATTATTAAAAATTTTTACTTTTAAAAGAAAGGAATTAAAATTTCCTTAATTTTACAATATAAATTAATAAAATTAAAATTTTTAATTTTATTCAGAAATTAAATAAAATTTTGAATATTTAACATTTTTTAATTTTTCTCAATTAATTTTACCATTTACGAACAAAATATACATTTATTTAGAAATAAATAATTAGTAAATAAATATTCTTTTATTTTTAATAAATATTTAAAAAATAAATTTTTAATTTAAGAAACATATTGCAAATATATTAAATACATTTGGTTATCGGGTGGTAAGTTTTTATTTCTTAAAAGCATTTATTTAAAAATAAAAGACTTTTCTCGTTGCCGTTAAAAAAATGGATGACCAAATTAATGTAAATTCTGCAATTGATGTAAAAAAAATTTATATTGGTAGAAATTTAAAGAGAAAATTAATACAAAGAATGGAGGACGTAAATTATTGGGAACATGAACATATAGACCCAATTAGCAACCCTTCATTTTGGCCATTTATTCAGTACAGAAGTATTAGTTTTTATTATGGTAAGTTTTTTTATAAAACATTAAATTTTAAATATGTTCTTTTTCAAATTGTTTCAAGTTGCCAAAATAAATCACATATAAAGCATATCTATTATAACGTTTATATTAGAGATCGGCGAAGGGCAAGACCCTTACAGGGTTTTACATGGCCCGGCACGAAAACCCTGTTACTTTTTGTGTTTTACAGGGTTAATCCTGTTGAGCCCTGCCCTGTTGAAAAAAAAATTTCCAATCCTGTTACAGGACCCTGCAAACACGATTTTACCGATCTCTAGTTTATATATTTAAATTTTAGCTGTAATTAACAATTCTTAATTATTCAATTGGTTAATGCAAGAAAAGGAACGTTTTTCATTGGGAATTAGTGATTTTGGCCTTATCGATGGTTTAGCACTTTTCTATCAGCTTGGTATAAGAAATACAATTGCTATGTCATCTGGACCTGGCAATTCAGCAACATATCACTTTTTAGGATTACCAATTCCTGTTGAAATACCCGGTAAGTACATATGTATTGAGAAAATTGTAAAAATAGCAATTATTTGGTGTGTTGAATTAAATCAATAAATAAATGTTTATATTTAAGAAATGTACACAGCAGAACCGGGTGATGGTAAGGAAGATTCTCAAATTCGTTCACAAGGCAGTGATAGACAAAGACAAAATATAATTAATCTTCAAAATTTTATTGAAGAATATAAACAAATTTATGGGCAAGAATATTTTCAACTTTATAGGAATGTTCTGGGGGTAAATTTTCATTTTGAACACATTCCTTCATTGACTCAACTCTTTGCAAATGTTCGTTATTTTTTGGTAAACCATTCAGAGATTTCTACATATCCGCGACCAATAAACGATAAAATTGGATTTATTGGAGGTATTGCTTTTGGAGAAAATTCATTTCAAAAATTTCATGACAAGATTATAGAAAATCGTGAGATTGAACCTGTTTGGAGGGACTACTCGGTAAATAATTATTTGTTTTTGTTATTACTAAAATTATTTTATAACAATTTATATAATTAAAAACCCCAATCATTAGAATTTCTTTTACTAAATTAATCATTAGATATCATTTAATTAAAAAAGGCTGTGATGAATTTTCTATTTATAATTCTCTGTTCTTGTTCAATGTTTTTCAAAATATTGGGAAAAGGTAACCAGAACTTTTTCCGATCCCAATTATTTGGATGACGAGTGAATGTTTTTAGTCTCCAAAAGAAACATTATCACTAATCATCTCCATTCATTATTTTTTATTTTTAGGATAACTGTCTTGTTATATTTAGTTTGGGAACTTTTTCTAATTTCAAAGGCATGAGTATAGATCAATTATCAACAATGTTAGAAGTATTTAATCAACAACAGAATTGTCAATTTATTATTCGTGGTGATAAGTATTTGCAAGAATTAATTAACAACTATAATTATATTCCAAACAATTTACTTATTTCTTATGAAAAGATTGATCTTAAAGGGATACTTGGTATTTAATTTTTAATTGAATAATTTGATTTGAAAAATGTTTTTAATGAAAATCAAAGGTTTAAAAAATTAGGAACAATGTACTAATTGTTTGCGTTATTTTTTTTTTTTAAATCTTGGGCTAACCTGGATTTTCTTTTATAAGAATTTACCTGAATAATTCTATTATACTATATAATTAAATATAAATTTTAACAAACAAAAGATATTTATATTTTAGCACAATCTAACACTAAATTGGCAATAATCCATTGTGGACAAAATAGCCTTAACGAAGTTAATATAAAAGAAAATAAACAAAATATTAATTTATTTTAGGCTTTATATGCTGGTGTACCAGTCATTTGTATTCCATTTGTTGGAGATCAACGTTACAATGCTTCAATTGTTGAATATCTTAAATTAGGGAAATGGGTGCCAGCACCAAATTTTGTAAATAAATTTCAAAGAGCAGTTGATGCATTGCTAGATGAAGAGTAAAATATTTAATTAATTTAAATTAATTTTTTAGCAATGGATACCAGGAAAGAGCAAAAAGATTTGCAGAACAATTACATAATCAAGATTTAAATCCAACACAAATATTTATTAATGCAGTTCAAAATGCAATTGAATCAAATATTCCTTATGATAATACTATTCATTTAGAAGAAATTAATTTTGTTAATCAAAAGTAAATTAATTTAATTTTTATTTTCTTTTTTTTTTATTAATAAAAAGGGGTATACCTATATATATTAATTTATTTAAATTTTTTTGATCATATTATTAGAATTTTTTATTATCTAAAATTTAAGGTATAAATAGACTTTACCTTAAATATCACTTAGTTTTTAATATAAATTTTTAATAATAGAATATACTTTTTAAATAATTAAAAATATATATTTTTCTTTTAAGTTTATGAAACAATGTTTAAAAACAAAAGAAAAATAATATGAAGGAAGAGATTTTGATTTTTTTTTATTTCAGTTGTTTACGAAAATTATACCCCAGAAACATAAAGTATTTAAAATTATATTTGATTAAAAACATTTTTTTTTTAACAAAGATAAAATTTATTTGATATTAAACAATCTGAACTTTCCTTAGGAAATTAATTTTTTTTTTACTTTAATTATTAAATTTGATTTTTAATTTAAATATGATTTAAATATAGGAAGAAAAAAGGTTAAAATTTTTTTAATTGTGCTGAATAAAAAATATACTTAAGGGGTTGATTTAAATTTTTGATTTTTTTAAATGTTTATCTTCAGGGTTAAATATATTTTCTATATAAATATTCTTCTATATATTAGCTTTTTAATTTATATAATATTTTTTAACATTAATGTAAATTAATTTAAATATTAATTTATTGTTATCTGATTATAAATTATTTTAAATAAAATAATATGACTAATTAGTTTTAATATAAATTTATTTAAATAATTATTACAATCAATTATATAATTAATTAATTAATTTATTTATTTAAATAAAGTTTAATTAAATTTTAATTTATTTAAATTATGTGGTTATCTTTAAAAATAATATTATTGCTATTATTTGTGGTAATTTTAAATTAATTTTCTTTTATTTTAATAATTAATTTAATTTATTTAAAAAGAGTTTTTAAATTTTGTAAAATTTTAGTCTTCTTAAAAATGTTCTTTTTTTTAGAAATATTGTATAATAATATTTAATTATTTTAAAATTTTTGTTTTGAAAACTGAAAAAATGAATTTAAAAAATAATATGATTAGAATAATATGATTATTAATTTAGTTAAATAGATTAGTCTGCAATGAACGCGACGACGAATTCAACTTGAAAGACAGTCAGTAGAAAATCTGTCAGTAGAAAATCGGTCAGTATCGGAAAATACGTCAGTGGAAAATCGGTCAGTATGAGAAAATTTTAAAAAATTTTAAAAAACTATTCTAAGGATGGCATCGCGCATTTAACTCATTATTTCGATCCTCATCCTCCAGTTAGTGCATTTGTTAAAATTATGAGAAAAGAAGATAATTATGGCGTATTCTTGAAGATTTTAATAATAATCCAGTAGATGGAATAAATGGAAAAGGATCAATCTAGTTAAGAAATATCATAATCTAATTTAAGGGAATGGAAAGAAAATGTATATATGCGTAACAAGATGCCGCTTTATATTTTTTTTCGCATGGAGAGCACGAGCCACTAGATTACCTTCGCGCTATAGCCTACAGAATGCCTAATCCTAATTAATAATAAAATTTTTAAAAATACGTGATTAAATAAATTTAAATTTTTAAAATTTTCTTATACTAAACGATTTTCCATTGACGTATTTTCCGAGAACTGACCGATTTTCTACTGACGGATTTTCCACTGACTGATTTTCAGATTCCGACTACGAAGATTCTAGTGACGACGACGACGAAGATAGTGGTGGCGATAACCAAGATAAAAGCATGGAACAACTTTTTTGTTGGGAAAAAGATGAAGATGATTCAGAGGCTGAAAAAATTTCATGTATTAATGTATGTGGTGTTTCTCGAAAAGATGATGGAAAACGTTTATTAAATGTTAAAATAAATAAATTTATTTATTTTAGTTGAGCAAGGCTGTTGGGAAGAAGAATGTTCACCTGATGATGCTTCAACAGAGTCTTGTAAAACATGTGGACAAAATTATTGTAATGAAGAAAAACTTGTTGATATTACATGTTGGGAAAATAATAGAAAAACTTGTTTCACATCATATAATGGTGTTTGTTTTAATGAAAGATTAAAAACAAATGAAGGTATAAACATGTTTTTAATAAGTGTTATTATTCTATTTTATTTATTTAAAGTTTTGTATGGTTGTGGAAACTGTCCAACCAAAGCATGTAAAGAATGTAAAGGGAATTTATGCAATGATGGAAACAATTTTCCTTATTTTTGTTTGGATTCGGATGGAAAAAGTGTTAAAGAATGTTCAACAAATGAATGTTTTATTGACAAAGGTTGTAATAATTATTTTTGTAAAAGATTAAACTGTACTAAACATCAAAACTATTTTAGGTTTTCAATTAGCTTTAAATTGTTAAATATTTTATATTAATTTGAATTTAGATTCAAATGCTGGTTGTGGTGGTGAACATAATAAAAACATACAAACTGCATTATGTAACACTCCATTATGTAATACAAAAGAATTGTTTGATAAAACATTATTTTGTTTGGAAAAAGCGAAAGATGAATCAACATCAAAAAAGATGACAACACCATGCAAGAACGAATGTGGTGTTGTTCGAAGTTTGAATGGAGAATGTTTGTTAAAAATTAAAAACAAATAAATAATTTAATTTAGTAGAACAAGGATGTTTGGATTGTAATAATAAAGAAGAGTCATGTAAAACATGTAAAACAAATTATTGTAATGAAGAAAAACATGTTGATATCACATGTTGGAAAAGTAATAGAAAAACTTGTTTCACATCGTATAATGGTGTTTGTTTTGTTGAAAGATTAAAAACAAATGAAGGTTTTATTTCCATTTAGAATAATGTTTTTATGTTTTGTTTAAAGTTTTGTATGGATGTGGAAAATGTTCATCAAAAACATGTAAAGAATGTAAAGGAAATTTATGCAATGATGGAGATAATTTTCCTTATTTTTGTTTGAGTTCGAATGGAGGTGTTAAAGAATGTTCTAAAAGTGAATGTTATATTGATGAAGGTTAGTATCAATTAATTTTATTTATTTTTTAGAATAATAAAAACTCGTATTTATACCACTTATTTTAGGTTCAAATGCAGGTTGTTTTGGTGAACATAATAAAAACATACCTCATGTATCATGTGATACTCCATTATGTAATACAAAAGAATTGTTTAAAAAAACATTATTTTGTTTTGAAAAAGCAAAAGATGAAACAAAATCAAAAAGAGGGACAACGAAATGCAAGAATGAATGTGGTGTTGTTCGAAGTTTGAATGGAGAATGTTTGTTAAAAATTAAAAACAAATAAATAATTTAATTTAGTAATACAGGGATGTTTAGACTGTAATAATAAAGAAGAGTCATGTAAAACATGTAAAACAAATTATTGTAATGAAGAAGAACTTGTTGATTATAAATGCTTTGAAAGTGATGGAAAAGCATGTCTTACACCTAGAAATGCTAATTGTTTTGTAGCGAGACCAAAAAATAATAATGGTTTTTTATTTTAAAATAAGATCTAAAATCTTCAAAATTTTTTTAAAATAGATAAATATATTTCTGGTTGTGGAAGTTGCATTTCTAAATCTGAAGAATGTTTTGAATGTAATGGAAACAAATGTAATGATGAAAACTTTGCAAAGTCCAAACTATTCACTTGTCTTTCATCTTCTGGAGAGACAACTAGATACTGTGCAAAAAATATAAATGAATGTTATTATTATAAAGGAGTTAGTTTAAATTTTTTTAGCTATCAACAACAGCTTTTCTTTTATATATAAAATATTAATTAATTTTATAGTTTGGAGTTAGTAATTCTGGATGTGGAAAATGTATGGAAGAGTCTTTCCACAATTCCCATTGCGTCGACTGTAAAAATAAAAATTGTAATACAAAACAGAATTTTGAAGCAACATTTAGATGTATTCAGAATATGGGAGAATATAAAGATAACTCGAGAAAATGTCATTTAAATAAATGTTATATATCATTAGATTTTTCTAAAACAACAAATGAAGACTTAGCATTAAAGAATTATTCAAAAGCTGGTTGTGGAGATTGTCCCCCAAATGATCAATTTTGTAGAACATGTATAACAAACATATGCAATACATTAGAATATTATAGAGAAATGCATTATTGTTGGATAAATAATAAACAAGTTATTGCATGTAATAGAAAACAATACAATGGATATTGTTTTTATACCATCTCAATTAATAATAACGAACATGTTTATAGTAAACAAGGTTGTGGAAAATGTTCGTCACAATCTATTGGATGCCAAACATGCAACAAACAATTATGTAACACTGAAAAGTTTTTTAACCAAAAACATTATTGTTTGTCTAAACAATTAAATGGTATTAAAGAATGTGAACAGCCTGGATGTTATATTCTAAAATTGAATAAAACGGGTAAATAAAATTGAATAATAACCAATTAATATTTAATTTTATAAGTATTATTAGTTTGTTAATGTTTTTGTTTGTTTTATTTATTTCTTTGTTAATTTATAGCTAAATTTAATTGATTTTAATCTGATTTTATTTCCGGTTTATCTTAAATGGGTTAACTGAACATATTAATTTTTAGAATATAAATATGATTGTGGAAAATGCCCAATTGCATCCTCTAATAAAAATTTAAAAGAAATTAATATCAACACCTCTCCTTGTGCAGAATGTAAAAATATTCAATTATGTAACACTAAAAAGTTTTTTGAGAAACAATTGTTTTGTTTGGAAAAAACAGAAAATACAACAAAAGCAACAAATGGTATTAAAGTTTGTAATGATAAATGTTTTGTTCACAGAAATAGAAACAATGGAAAAGGTAGTACTTAATATAAACATGTTTTTAAAACATTATATAATAAATCCCAAACAAACATAAAACTTTTTATTATTTTTAGTAAAACAAGGCTGTGGATCTTGTCCTAATAAGACTCAACCTAATGAATGCACAAATTGTAGTAAAAATTATTGTAATGAAGAAAAGTTAGTTCATATACATTGTTTGTTAAATAAAAAACAAACATGTACAACTCCTTTTGGTAATTCTTGCTATTCACTGAGAACACCAACTAATAAAGGTTTTGAATAAATTTAATTATTTAAAAAATTATTTAAATTTAAAGTAAGCAAAGGTTGCGGACATTGTCCTTTTTTTACTTGTAAAGAATGTATTGGACATCGTTGTAATGTTGGAGAACCTCCTTTTTATTGCCTTGGAGTTTCTGCTAAAAATAAAGAATGTAAAGATAATAATTGTTATATTGCCAAAATTGAGGAAGAAAATGAAGGTATTTTTAAAAATAAATTTTAGTCAAATTTTATGTTATCTGGAATTCTAATTAATTATTAGGATTTTATTAAACCTAATATTTAAAATTAAAATAATTAATTAATTTTTTAAAGTCTTTCTTATTTTAATAAAATTAAATATAAGTTTAAGTTAAAATAAGTAAATTAATTAGAAGGTTAATTTTTAAAGTCAAAGGGTAGAGAGGCAGAGTAAGTTATTTTTCTATGCACACAACTTTTAATAGTTTCTTTGAATATTTTTAAATAACTTATTTAAACAAGATTTATTTTTAAATAATAATTAAAATATTTATTTTAAGATAATAAAGTAGAACAATACCATTATAATTGTGGAAAATGTCCTTCAGGAATTTATGATTTGTCTTACATTATAACAACTAATAACCTTTTCCTTGTTAATAAATTAAAGAAAATAAATATGACAAATGTTCAATGTGCGCAATGTAATAACAGTCCAAATTGTAATTCTGATTCGTTCTTTAAACATCAAATGTTTTGTTGGGAGAAGGATGTTAATGAATGGGAAGCAAAAAAGGGAAATAGAGTATGTGAGAAAGAAACTTGTTTTGTTGGTGTTGAAGAAATGGGTAAATAATATATTAATTAAATGTTTAAATTAATTTTAAAGGTTTGGTTCAAGGTTGTGGTAAATGTTCAGATGTTCAAAACTTAACAAAATGCAATAATTGTTCAACTTTCCTTTGTAATAATGAAACAATACTTCCAAAACCTATTAAATGTTTTCATCTAAACCCTCATTTCCAATCTTATAAAATGAGAGAAAAGAAATGTGATTATGTTTTTCAAAGTTGTTATATTGCAAGGGATGTTTTTGGAAGAGGTTTTTAGATGTTTTTAAATGTTTTTTTAAATTTAAGCTGAACAAAACTGTGGTGATTGTCCTAAACATTTAAAATATCAAAGTTGTAAAACATGTAATAAAACAGATTTTTGTAATGCTGAAACTTTATTACCTTTAACAAAAACAACAATTAAAACAACAACAACTGAAACTATTCCAACAACCAAAAAAACATCTAAAAAACACACAACATCTATTGTAAATACTACAACAAAACATTCAATTATTTTTAAATCATCAACTGAATCTAATAAATATTTAAATAATTTTACAATTATTTTTATTTATTTGTTGATTACTATATATGTCTTTTTTAATTTAAATTAGTTTAATTATTTTTTAATGAAATAAGATATGATTACAGTTAAATCTCTATATAGTGGATTTCAAGTTTTACAAAAAATTTGACGTATTTGAATTATTAATTAAATATTTTTTTATTTAATAATTAGAATAAATATTATTTATTGTAAATTTGATTATTTATTTTAATAAATTTCAAGTTTAGTATTTCTTTATTTTTATTTATTAATATATTCTATAAAAAACTAGATAGTGAGCTATAAAAAATTAAAGCTCTTTAACAGATTGAATTAGAGATCTGAAACTTTCACATCTTGGGAGGAACTTTTAAGTGCGCATCTGGGAAAAATATAGAATTTTTGATCCGGGTACGGGATCATACCTAAATGAGTACTGTACTTTTGCTATCTCGAAAACGGCCCAGGAAAGGGGGTTTGGGCTTGCTGAAAGGGCACTGCTCCTTAATAAGTAGATATCAAATAAAAAAAAATTTAGCCAAAAATCCCAAGATAAAGGATAGTTATTGGGGCGCAAAAGTCCTAAATCCATGAAAATCCTAAAAATGTAATATAATGATAAACCCTAAAGGAAATTCAAAAGAGTGAGAGTGACTTGTCACTTTTTGAATGATTGAAGCAAATGAAGCATTGCTTCAGTTAATGTGAAGCATTGTTTCAAATGTAAAATTTTGCTTCAATTGTTAGAAATTTGCTTCAAATAAAGGATTTCTGCTTCAAGTAGGCGATTTTGCTTCAAGAGGGGGATTTTGTTTCAGGAGGGGGATTTTGCTTCAGGAGGGGAATTTTGCTTCAAGTGAGGGATATTGCTTCAAGAAGGCGATTTTGCTTCAAAGGGGGATTTTTGCTTCAATAAAAGGATTTTGCTTCAAAGGGGGATTTTTGCTTCAAGAAGGGAATTTTGCTTCAAATTGAGGATTTTGTTTCAAAAGGGCGCTTCAGAATGGGATTTTGCTTCACGAAGGGGATTTTGCTTCAAGTGAGGGATATTGCTTCAAAAAGGGGATATTACTTCCATTTGGGGATTTTGCTTCACGAAAAGTATTTTGCTTCAAGAAGGGGATATTGCTTCAAGAAGGGGATTTTGCTTCAAGAAAGGGATTTTGCTTCAAGAAGGGTATTTTGCTTCAAGTGAGGGACTTTGCTTCAAGAAAGGGATATTGCTTCAAAAAGGGGATATTACTTCCATTTGGGGATTTTGCTTCACGAAAAGTATTTTGCTTCAAGAAGGGGATATTGCTTCAAGAAGGGGATTTTGCTTCAAGAAAGGGATTTTGCTTCAAGAAGGGTATTTTGCTTCAAGTGAGGGACTTTGCTTCAAGAAAGGGATATTGCTTCAAAAAGGGGATATTACTTCCATTTGGGGATTTTGCTTCACGAAAAGTATTTTGCTTCAAGAAGGGGATATTGCTTCAAGTGAGGGATTTTGCTTCAAGAAGGGGATTTTGCTTCAAGAAGGGGATATTGCTTCAAGAAGGGGATTTTGCTTCAGGAGGAGGATTTTGCTTCAAGTGAGGGATATTGCTTCAAGAAGGCGATTTTGCTTCAAAGGGCGATTTTTGCTTCAATAAAAGGATTTTGCTTCAAAGGGGGATTTTTGCTTCAAGAAGGGGATTTTGCTTCAAATTGAGGATTTTGTTTCAAAAGGGCGCTTCAGAATGGGATTTTGCTTCACGAAGGGGATTTTGCTTCAAGTGAGGGATATTGCTTCAAGAAGGCGATTTTGCTTCAAAGGGGGATTTTTGCTTCAAGTAAGTGATTTTGCTTCGAGCATGGAATTTTGCTTCACGAAAAGTATTTTGCTTCAAGAAGTGGATTTTGCTTCAGATAAATGATTTTGCTTCACGTTTGAGATTTTTGCTTATAACTCTTCGGGAAAATTTTTTAAAAATATTCTGACTTCAGATTTGTTATCAGCGGGTATAACTTCATCATAATTGATGTTAAAATTATATTTTAAATTTAAAAAATTTTTTTTAATTTTTCATAGGGGTACCCCTTTTGAAAATATTTTCCAAAATTTCAATCGACTATAACTTATTAAATATTCTATAGATTCTGATCAAGTAAAGATTATAAAATAGAGCTAAAAATTAGGGATTTTTAGAGATTTGAAAAAGTTAAAAAATGAAAAGTTTAGAGGTAGTTATGGTCGAATTTCTGAAAATTCGAATTTTTTCGGTTTTTCGACAAAATATCAAGGTTTCTCAATATGTATCGAAATGAAAATATTTTTATAAAATTAAACATGATTTTTAGTACCTAATAAGATTTTAAAATTTAAAAAAAAAGATCAATTTTCAAATTTTTATGAATTTTTGAAATTTTTGACAAAAATTTAAAGCAAAATTTCGGGTGCCAAAATGACCCACTTCAAAACTAAAGTTAGTGATTTTTTGAATTGAGAAAATGCTGAAAAATTTAAGGATTACTGTAGTTACGGTCGAATTTCGTAAAATTCGGATTTTTTCGGGTTTTCGACAAAATATCAAGGTTTTGGAGATGGATCGGATTGAAAATATTTTTATAAAATTGATCCTGATTTATAAAGCCTAATAACATTTTAAAATATTGAAAAATGTTTACTTTTCGAAGAGTTATGATTTTTTAAATTTTTGGATCAAATTTTAGGCAAAAATTTTGAGTGCCAAAATGACCTACCACAAAACTAAAGTAAATAGGGCAAAAAATATATCAAAATAAAGCTAATGATGTGCTGAGTCTAAAAATATTTTTAGAAAAATTTTCGAACCGATTGGTACCAAGTTAAGAGAGATTGAATTTTCCAGTATTTGTGGTAGTGTGAAAGGAACAATAAAGTAGTGTGAAGGGAACATGCACAAAATATTTGATTTTGGAAACATAAGTGGCATCCATCTGAAAGGAAGGAGCCGAGGCCGAAGGTTGCATCCATTTGGAAGGAGGGACCGAGGGCCGAAGGCCCGAGGACAGGCATCAATCTGAAAGGAGGGACCGAAGCCAGAGTTGAAAAGCCATTTGGAAGCAGGGAGACGAAGGCCAGAGGCCGGAGTTGAAACATCCATTTGAAATGAAGGATCCAAGGGCCGGAGGCCCGAAGGTTACATTATCTGAAAGGAAGGAGCCGAGGGCCGAAGGCCCGAGTTGCAGCATCCATCTGAACGGAAGGAGACGAGGGCCGAAGGCCCGAGTTGAGACATCCATCTGAAAGGAAGGGGACGAGGGCCAAAGGCCCGAGTTGAGACATCCATCTGAAAGGAAGGAGACGAGGGCCGAAGGCCCGAGTTGCAGCATCCATCTGAAATGAAGGGGACGAGGGCCGAAGGCCCGATTTGCAACATCCATCTGAAAGGAGGGAGACGAGGGCCGAAGGCCCGAGTTGCAGCATCCATCTGAAAAGGAAGGAGACGAGGGCCGAAGGCCCGAGTTGCAGCATCCATCTGAAAGGACGGAGACGAGGGCCGAAGGCCCGAGTTGCAACATCCATCTGAAAGGACGGAGACGAGGGCCGAAGGCCCGAGTTGCAACATCCATCTGAAAGGAAGGGGACGAGGGCCGAAAGTGTAGTGTTTTTTGGACGATGAAAAATATATAACATGTTGGGGGTCTACTTGAGTATATAGATGTTATAGGTCTGAGAACGCTTAATGCATAAAAGGTTTTTTGTTTCCAACATTTGATTCTGCTAATTTGAAAGTTTGATAGTCTGCGTTGTGGAGCGTTATCTTGGATGTTGAAATATATATATCATGATGGGGGTCCAGTTGAGTCTCAGAGAGTTAGAGTCCAGAAACTGTTGGGGACTGTAACGGTTTTTGGACTAACTTTGCGTAAAATTTTTTAAAAAATTTGAGGCCTAATTTTTAGTGCCCAAGTGGCCCACCACAAAACTAAAGTAAACATGGCAAATGTTGTATCAAGTTGAAGCTAATGACATTTTGAGTGAGAAAATACTTTAGACAAATTTTGGAACCAAATGGTATCAAGTTAAGAGGGATTGAATTTTCAGTATTTGTGGTAGTGCGAAGGGAACAAGAAAGTAATGTGAAGGGAACATGAACAAAATGTTTAATTTTGGAGGTGGAAGAGGCATCCATCTGAAACGAGGAGCCGAGGGCCGAGGGCCCGAGTTGAAACATCCATCTGAACGGAAGGAGACGAGGGCCGAAGGCCCGAGGAGTGCCATCCATCTGAAAGGAAGGGGACGAGGGCCAAAGGCCCGAGTTGAGACATCCATCTGAAAGGAAGGAGACGAGGGCCGAAGGCCCGAGGAAATGCATCCATCTTGAAAGGAGAAGGCGAGGGCCGAACGCCCGAGTTGAAATGCATCCATTTGAAAAGAAGGAGCGAAAGCATGAGGTGAAGCATCGAAGGATCTGAAGGCCTGAATTGTTGCATACATATGCAATAGAGGTACCCACATTTTTAAAATGATAATAATCTCGAAATGTGATAATGTCTCCAAGTTAAAGATCGAGCGTGTTAATATGACAATAATCTGAAAGGTGTACTGTATCCAAGGCAAAATAATATTCTAGCAGCGCGCGAAGCGCGCCCCAAAGCCTGTTAAGGCTTTTTAGAAGCGAAAACGTAAAATTTCACAAAAATACAAATTTTAACCAAAAAGTCCTATTTAATATACAAAGTACTGTTTATCGATTTACCGTAACTTAACACACATAACGTAACACCCCCCACCTACTAGTTGTATATATACCTATAAAAATCTACCTACCTACCCTTAAAAAAATTACAAGTCTTTAAG
This sequence comes from Meloidogyne graminicola, assembly GCA_036172905.1. Lineage (NCBI taxonomy): Eukaryota > Metazoa > Nematoda > Chromadorea > Rhabditida > Meloidogynidae > Meloidogyne > Meloidogyne graminicola. The sequence continues at coordinate 545,627 of JARPZY010000002.1, forward strand.
AAATTGTTTTAGAGATCTAAAAGTTTTACATCTTGGGAGGAACTTTTTAAGGCGGATATGGGAAAAATATGGATTTTCCGATATTGGGACCGGATGGTACCTAAACGGCTTCCGGTAAGGAGCTATCTCGAAAACGGCCCAGGAAAGGGCATTTGGGGTTGCTGGGAGGATTTTAAGTTAGAATGTGTAGATAATATTAAAAAAAAAATCGGATAAAAAATTTAAAGTTTAAAGGTAGTTATTGGCCGGCAAAAATTGAAAATCCATTAAAATTGAAAAAATGGATAAAAATGATAAACCCTAAAGGAAATTCAAAAGAGTGAGAGTGACTTGTCACTTTTTGAATGATTGAAGCAAATGAAGCATTGCTTCAGTTAATGTGAAGCATTGTTTCAAATGTAAAATTTTGCTTCAATTGTTAGAAATTTGCTTCAAATAAAGGATTTCTGCTTCAAGTAGGCGATTTTGCTTCAAGAGGGGGATTTTGTTTCAGGAGGGGGATTTTGCTTCAAGTGGGGGATTTTGTTTCAATTTGGGGATTTTGCTTCAAGAAGGGGATATTGCTTCAAGAAGGGTATTTTGCTTCACGAAGTGGATTTTGCTTCAAGTGAGGGATTTTGCTTCAAGAAAGGGATTTTGCTTCAAGAAGGGGATATTGCTTCAAGAAGGGTATTTTGCTTCACGAAGTGGATTTTGCTTCAAGTGAGGGATTTTGCTTCAAGAAAGGGATTTTGCTTCAAGAAGGGGATATTGCTTCACGAAAGGGATTTTGCTTCAAGTGAGGGATTTTGCTTCAAGTGAGGGATTTTGCTTCAAGAAAGGGATTTTGCTTCCAGTGAGGGATTTTGCTTCAAGAAGGGGATATTGCTTCACGAAAGGGATTTTGCTTCCAGTGAGGGATTTTGCTTCAAGAAAGGGATATTGCTTCACGAAAGGGATTTAACTTCAAGTGAGGGATTTTGCTTCAAGTGAGGGATTTTGCTTCAAGAAAGGGATTTTGCTTCACGAAAGGGATTTTGCTTCAAGTGAGGGATTTTGCTTCAAGTGAGGGATTTTGCTTCAAGAAAGGGATTTTGCTTCAAGTGAGGGATTTTGCTTCAAGTGAGGGATTTTGCTTCAAGAAAGGGATATTGCTTCAAGAAGTGGATATTGCTTCCATTTGGGGATTTTGCTTCACGAAAGGGATTTTGCTTCAGATATGGGATTTTGCTTCAAGAAAGTGATTTTGCTTCAAGAAGTGGATTTTGCTTCAGATAAATGATTTTGCTTCAAGAAAGGGATTTTGCTTCAAGTTTGGGATTTTTGCTTCAAAGGGGGATTTTTGCTTCAAGAAGGGGATTTTGCTTCAAGAAAAAGATTTTGCTTCAAGTAAGGGATTTTTGCTTCAAGAAGGGGATATTGCTTCAAGAAAAAGATTTTGCCTCAAGTAAGGGAATGAAGGCTTTTTGCTTCAATCTTGGGATTTTGCTTCATGTATGGGGTTTTGCTTCACGAAAGGGATTTTGCTTCGAGAAAGAGGGGTTGCTTCAAGAAAGGGATTTTGATTCAAATGAAGGCTTTTGCTTCACTCTTGGGATTTTGCTTCAAGTATGCGGGTTTGCTTCAAGTATGGGGTTTTGCTTCACGAAAGGGATTTTGCTTCAAGAAAGAGGGGTTGCTTCAAGAAAGGGATTTTGATTCAAATGAAGGCTTTTTGCTTCAAGTAGGTAATTGCTTCAAGTGGATATTTTTGCTTCAAGGAGAAGATTTTGCTTCAAGTAAGGTATTTTTGTTTCATTAAAGGGGTTTTGCTTCAAGGGGAGATTTTGCTTCAATAATGGAAAATTTAGGGATTTTGCTTCAAATGGAGGATTCTTGCTTCAAGAAAGTGATTTCGCTTCAGATATGGGTCTATTTGGGGAAGCATTGCTTCAGGTTACGGAAACTGAAACATTGCTTCATATTTGGGAAATTGAAGCGTGCTTCTGTTTAGTGAAAATGAAGCATTGCTTGATTGAGTTTTGGGAAAGTAAAAGCAATGCTTCACTTTCACTAAACTGAAGCACGCTTCAATTTCCCAAATATGAAGCAATGTTTCAGTTTCCCCAACATGAAGCAATGCTTCACTTTCCCAACCTCGATTCCTTGCTTCGTTTTTACTAAAAGCAATGCTTCAGTTTCGTGAAAGTGAAACATAATTCATTCTAACCTTTGCTAATTTTTTTATTTTTTTTTGTTTGCATTCAAAATACTGTATTTCTATTTAAAAAATTTATAAATTCAAAATTTACAACTTTGCCTTTTTCTACTTTTTTTACTTTTGTTCCTTTTTTTCCTTAAATTTTTTGCCTTTTTTGCCTTTTATAAATAAATTAACCTATTTTTTCAAGTATTAATTTTTGGTTTATTTTTTATATTAATCAATTCTCATTTTTTTATTTTATAAGAATATTTATTTTATTGCTTTTTTATTTCTTAAATTTAAATTTCTATTATTTTACATTTTAACTTTTATTTAGAATTTCATTATTCTATTTGTGTTCATCAAAATTTGTCAACTTTTCGGATTTGAACAAAGGTAAATTAAATTTAATAAATATATTTTTTCTTTATTTATTGTTTTCCGGAAAAGTTCAATTTTTTATCTTTAAAATTATTTATATTTTGATTTTTTTTAAATTTTGCTTTTTTCCGATTTTTGTAAAATTCTGATTTTTAAAAAAGTTTTATTTTGTAAAAATTTTGATTTTTGATATTTGAAATAAATTTTAAATTTAATGTAAATATTATTTAAATCAAGTTTTTCCATAATTAAATTTTTATTTTTAAATTTTGTTAATGTGCTGGCGATTAACAAATTTTTTAAATTTTGCATAAATGTTAAATAATGCTTCTAAATTTTTGTCCTTAAAATTTTAATAAGAAAAAGCTATAATTACTTTTTATTTTTATTTGCTTAAGTTTCTCTTACGAAAATGACAGTAAACTTAAAATAAATAAAAAAAAAGATATTTAAATTTTTTTAAAGAAAATATTGGTAACCTTAAGTTTATTAAATGTTATTTAAAAAAATAAAAAGCTTGAGCTTAAAAAATAAAACAAAGCAAACTACAAGAATTTAAAAAATAGCTTATTTAATAATATTTTAGTTATTTCAACTAAAATTTTTAATTTTCAGAAATTCATATTTTTTTAATATTCAAAAATTTTTTAATTTAATTTTTTACAATTTTAATCTTTTATTTTTCCTTATTTTTTTTTTCTTTCAAATTTATTGTAAAATATTTTTGGGCAAAAAGGATTAGTGTTGACCTGTAAATGACTCTCTTTTAATATAAATACATACATAGTTACATAATCGAAAATATATAAACTTTTTTGCCCTTTTTTTTTAAAGAAAAACCAATAATTATTATTTTTTTTAAAATTATTTAATTAAATAATTTAATTTTATTAACTTTTATTTACATTTATAATTAAAATAAAAATTTATATTTTATTGCAGCTTTTAAATATTAAATTTAGTAATAAATTCTAATTTTTTGCTAAAAAATGTGAGCTTTTCAAACTATTTTTAAATTCTAATTATTTATATCAAAATTTCTTAAAATGTAAATATACCAATTTGTTCACACTTTTTGATTTTTATTTATGGTTTAAATTCTGATTTTTGTAGTTTTAGAAAATATACTTTCTTTAAAAAAATATAATTTTTGTATTTCAAAAAAAAGTAAATTTTTGACTTCCAAAAAAATATTCAATAAATATAGGTTATTACATTTTAAAAAATCTTTTCATTTAAAATTATTCGAATATTTGTTAAATTTAATATTTTACAGAAGAAATAAAAAATTTTTTTTTTTTAATTTAAAATTAATTTAGAAAAAATATTTAAAAAATTTTAAAGAAAAAAAAATAATTTAATAAATATAGAAGGAACAAAATATATATAAGTAATTTTAAATAAATTTAAAATATTAGAATTATTAGCCAAAAAAATTAAATTTTGGCTTACAAAAATATTAAAGGATCGTGGAAAAATAAACTTTAAATTTAGTAATATTTTACTAATTTTTAATTAAACAGATTTTTTGAAGAATAAACCCTCTTTTTATGAATTAATTTGAAAATAATAAAAATGGAACTAATATTTTAAAAATAAAATTAAAATGTTTGCAATAGCCAGACAGAAGGTCAAGCGACAATTTTCGTTAAAAAACTGAAAAATTAAAAAATATTGCAAAATATTCTAAATTAACAATGAATAATATTTAATTTAGTAAAAATAATTTAATTTAAATTAAAATGTAAATATATTATTTGTTAACCTTCAGCTGCCACGTTTTATTTTTGTAAGTCAAATACTCTTTGACTAAAATTTTAAACTTTATCTATATTAATTTATGAATTAATAAAAAAAATTCTGAAACAAAAAAGTAAAAAGGGAGAATACGTAAATAATAAGGTTAGTCAAAAAAGAAAAATTAATAAATAAATGAATTTTAGCCAAAATAAAAAATTGGCTTACAAAGTCAGAAAATTAGTTTATATTATTTTCTTTTTCATAAAAGGTAAGTTTGTACAATAATTAATTTAATTAATTCTCTATACAATTATAAATCCACCAATTAATTAACACAATTTAACGCCCAATTTATTAAAAGCAATGAATTGGGGGGCGAAGTAATTTTTTGTTTATTGCATTTAGAAGATTCCTTTTTTAATAAAGATTTTAGTCAATAATATTTTTTGACTTGCAAAAATAAATAGCGCAAATAAAGGTGGCACCCATCAAAACAGCCTATTTACACATTTTTATTTTTAAAAATTAAATATTAATTAAATTAAATTTTTTAAAATTATATTATTAAAGAATTAATTACATCCTTAAAATTTAAAAATAAAAAGAAACTAAAAATATGCAAATAATGTATAAATCAGAAAATAATAATTTTAGAAAACAATTTTAATAAAATTCCAAAATATAAATAACAATATTTATTGAATTGCTTTTACACGTTCTACATAATATTAAATTTAATATTAATTATTTTTTATTTTAATTAGAAAATTTGGCATTTAGTAGATTCTGCGTGCTACCATATTTTATCTTATTTTTGGAAGTCGGATTTCTTCGACTAATTAATTTATAACAATAGGATATCAATTCAGAAAATATTAGGTCCAGTTTATTTCTTAAATTATTCGCATTATTATGCTATTTATTACTTAATAAATAAATTTAAATTAATTAAATTAATTTTAATTTAAATAAATTTACTTTTGAAATATTTTATCTAAAGATTTTTGAAAATTTTTTTCAAAATTTAAATTTCTTTTTTCTTTTCCTAATTCTGATTTTTTTAAAAATTCTGATTTAAATAAATTTAAAAAAAATTTCAAAAATTCGCCAAAATTTGAATTTTAAAAACTCGCCAAAATTTGTATTTTAAAAATTCACCAAAATTTGAATTATAGAATTGTAAAAATTTTAAATAAAGTATTCTAAAAATTTGAATTTTAAAAATTTGCCAAAATTTTAATTTGAAAAATGAAAAAATTTCAAATTAAAACAATCCTTTATACAAATAATTCTAATTTATTTAAAAAATTCTTCATTTTTAAATTTATAAATTTTACCACTCTTTTTTTAGTGATTTAAAATGCCATCAAAACAACAAAAAGAACGTGCAAGGAGGAAAGAACGTCATCTCAATCAAACTACGCCAAAGAGTCTTCATCAAGACTGTTCTTCAACTGCGGCTGAAATGGTTCAGGATGATGTTCAGGTGTTTATTTGTTCTATTCACACTATATTCATTGTTAATATTTGAGTGTTAGTAATATTTAGATGAATTTATGTTTATGTTAAAATCCATTTTATTGATACTTTAGTTTTAAATAATGAAACATTAAGCTTTATTAAACACTCAATATTTAACATTGAAATTGGTGTACAAAATTTATAGTTTTAAAATATTATGTATAGGTAGTTAATAATAAACGTATTCAAAATTAATAATTTTTGTTTACATAATTTTTTTGTAAATATTCTTATCGTTAAGTTCGTTTCAGTGCTAAAAATGAGTACAAAATAGCTTTTTATAAAATATGAAATTATCTAAAATCATGTTCAAATACTTAAAATTTGTAGAAAAAATAATTGGTTTTAGGCTATACTTGTAAGCATTTTTAGCACTAAAATGATATTTTAATGTTCAAATATTTTACAAATTTAAGTAGTAATTAGGCCATTATATATATATATAATTAATTTGTATTAGTAGTTATACCCTTCACGATTCTAAATAAATAATTAATTCAAACTTAGGACTCCAATGTTGCGTCAACTTCTTCATTTAATTCCTCCTTAAGTTTAACGCAAACCGGCGCCCCATTTAATAATTTATCCTTTAATAATTCCTTTTTATCCTCGAGATGTTTAATTAGGAATGATTCTTCTGTGAATAAAGTACCTAGACTAGATGAGTCAAATTTTAGCTCTCAAATATGTGTTTCCTCTCGAGAGTCTTCAGTTTGTTCTCTTGCTTCATCTGTTAGTTCTAGAGGTAGAGGCCGTCCTTCAAAAAATAGAAAAGGTGGTGGTCGACCAAAAAAAAAAATTAATTTAAATGAAATAATCCCCGATGAGGGTGTTTTTATCAATGAAAATGATGTTGTTTTTATTGCTCCAGATCCACCAATTTGTAGTTCAGAAGAGAATCCACCAGTTCGTCGTTCTTCACGAATTAGTAGTCGCTCTATGACTTCAACAATAAGTAAAATTGAGCATGTTAATGATAATGCTATTTCTATATCGAGTTATTGTACTTTAAAACACAAGGGAATACCTTGTGCAGATATAAGAGCTAAGCATGTCGCTGAATTTTACGATTCAGGAGATTTAGGTGCTTTTGTTTGTCATTATTGTTGCGCTTTACTATTAGAATCTGAAGTAAATTTGAAACATAAATCTAAGTTTAAAGTTGTTTCATCTTCATTCTGTTGTAGTTGCGGTGGAGTTAAACTCCCACCTTATAGAGAGCATCCCAAAATATTAAAGGATTTATTGAAAAATAATAATAAGGAATCTAAAGATTTCATTTCTAGCCTAAATAATTATAACTCTCTTCTTGCGTTTGCATCTATATCTGTCCTCCATGAGAATTCATCGTTGGATGGTGCAATAAGCTTACTTCTAAATGGAGAGTTTGTCCGCAAGATTAGTTCTATGTTTTCAGGTAATTTAACTCCATCATTTTCCCAGTTATATATATTAGATGCCAACGAAGCACTTAATTTGCGAACTCAGAATTCTGACTATTGTGGTGATAGAGTAAACCACGAAATTTTAAGGAAATTAGATACCCTTTTGAGGGAAATGCATCCGTTTGCTAAGGAATATAAGAATTTTCACAATCAATATAAGACAATTCTTGAGAGGGATGGTCCTGATTCTGTCAGTAAGTTTCGTTTTACTTTGTTAGAGGAGAGATTAGCTCCTTCTGCAATCAAGGATAAATCATTGCACACTCGTCAAGTAAATCTTCCAGAAGAAAAATCAATGTTTTCAATATGGACTGAATCTAATGAACCCCCTAAAATGAGGGGTATTTATATAACTGATTTAAAAGGATGTCTTTTTGAGCTTCCTGCATATCATCCTATGACGGATACATTATGTTATCCACTTCTTTTCCCGTGTGGAGATGATGGGTTTCATAAAAATTACCCATTTTATCGTATTTCAGATAAACCTGCTAATAATATTGAATCTTCTTCAAATGAAAGTTTTGAGTCCACCGAGGAAAATGTCGATGAATCGACTCAGAAAAAATTTATAAGTATTAGGGATTATATTCGTTATCGTCTTGCTATTAGGCAAAATGAAGATCTTCATAATATTTGGAATGCTGGTGGAGGCTTAGGTCAAAAATTTGTTCTTGATTATGCCACTAGAATTGATGCTGAAGTAGCAGACTTTTTACGTAAGCCGGAACTTAATTTACGTTCATCATTGCCAGAAAATGTTTTACAGCATTTGGCTAAAGATGCAAATCTTTCATCCGTTGATCAATTAGGAAGCGTAGTAATGTTTAGAAAAAATAATCCTGGTACAAGGCCTTATTTTCAAGACATGTTTTATGATGCCACTACTATTATGGCTAGAACCCGCAAAACGGGTTGCGCTTCATTTATGTTCACCTTTACTACTAATCCAAGATGGCCTGAAATTTCTCGTAATTTTCTTCGTAAAGATCAAAAATTGGTTGATCGTTTTGATATTATTTGTCGTATTTATGAAGATAAATTGCGTAAACTTCATTATCTTCTTGATAAGAAAAAAATTTTTGGTAATATTCTTGGATATGCTGAGAGCAGGGAATTCCAAAAGAGGATTGGAGGCCCACACCTCCACAGAGTCTTTTGTACTGATACAGAAGCCACTTCTGAAAATATTGATAATCTGATTTGGGCTCATATCCCTAAGAAGCCTGATGATTCAGACATGTCTGACTGGGCTAATTTTATAAGAAAGGTTAGGGAACTTTTACCAAAGTACCAACTTCATAGTTGTGGGGAACATTGTAAGAGTCCCAATGGTCGTTGTTTGAAAGGGTTTCCGAAACCTTTTAACAAACACACTATTTTATATGATAATAGACCCGCCGAATATTATCGTCCATCTCCAGATGATGGCGGTGAGACAATTTCTGTTAAAAATTTTAAATATGATAATTCTAATGTTGTCCCATTTAATCCTTTGGTACTTGTCATGTTCCAAAGTCACCATAATTTAGAATATGCATACGGACAATCCGATAATTTGAAATATGCACTTAAATACCCTTTTAAGGGTGCAAGTTTTTCTTATATAAAGTGTACTAATAATACAGTTAATGTCGATGAACCTGCACAGTATGCGCGGATGCTGTACAGAAGTCCTTCTGAAGCATATTGTCGTATTATGTCCTACAAATATGCGTTTCTTTCGCATACTGTTATTCCATTGACTATTCATTTGCCAGGTAAGCAGAAAATATATTTTGCGCCTGCAACCTCTAAATTAAAATTAAGAAAAGTATCTCAAGGTGAACTTCCAGAAACACCTTTGACGGCTTATTGGAAGCTCTGGCGTAACGATCCGTCAGTTCGTAATATTCTTTTTGAGAATATGCCTGAAGCTTATTCATTTGATCGTAAATTGAAAATATGGAAAAAAAGAAAACTTTCCACTAAAAAACAAGATATAGACAGAAGAAAGCCTACTTTTGGAAGAATTTATACTATTTCACCCAGAGAAACTGAAAAGTTTGCTCTTTATGTCCTCACGAAACATTTCCCCGGTGATCCTGATCATCTTAAAACTGTGAATGGAACAATTTGTGATACATTCGCTGATGCTGCACGTCTTCGAGGACTTTTTGAAGATAATTCTGTATGGGAGAAGACTTTGAGAGAAGCATCTTTTTCTTTTAAGCCCTCACAAATGAGGCAATTGTTTGTAAATATTCTTGTCTTCGGTTCTACTGAAACTTGTATAATTGATGCTCTTAAGTTATGGGAAATGTTTATAGATGGCATGTTTGATCATAGATGTTCAGATGCAGAACGTCCTCATAGAATTGATAGGGCTTTATCGATCATTGAAAAATATTTACTTGCTAATGGAAAGCAAATGAATGATTTTAATCTTCCTCTTCCCGTTAACTCTTTGACTAAAGATCCTAATAGAGCTGTCGACGATTTCTTTTTCCCCCAGCACGTAAATGATGATGAAGTCGATGATACTGTTGATACTTCGACTTTTGATAAATTTAAATTAAATCCTGAACAGGATAAGTTTTATAAATTAGTTAGAGATTCAGTTATGGATCAAAATTCCAAAGAACGGTTGTTCTTCCTTTCCGGTGATGGTGGGACTGGGAAAACTTTTTTGTTAAATTATATATTATATAATTTAAGAAAATTAGGAAAAAAGGTTCTTGCCACCGCTTCGACGGCTATTGCCTCCACTAAATTTTATGTAGGTGGAATGACTTTACATTCGGCCTTTAGATTCGGAATTAATCATGAACCAGGCCAAATTCCGTCTGTTCCTTTAGAAAGTTATTTTGGTCGAAGAATTATTGAAAGCCATCTTATTATTATCGATGAAATAACTATGGTTGATAAGACTATGATTGAAAATGTCGACCTACTTTGTAGAACAATGATGCCAAGAAATAAAAATTTACCTTTTGCTGGGAAGGTAGTTATAATTTCAGGTGATTGGAAACAGTCTTTACCTGTTGTAACTAATTCTTCTTCACCCGAAGCTCAAGTTACAATCTCTATTCAGAGTTCTCAATTATATAGTATGTTTACTAAGACTAGACTTATACAGAATATGCGTCTCAGACCTTCAGAGGTACAATTTAAAGATTGGCTATATAAACTTGGAACAAATACTTCTGGTGATAAAATAGCCATCCCAAAGGCTATGATTGTTGAGTCAAGAGATGAATTAATTTCTTTTGTCTTTGATAAAGGATTTGATATTCCAAGTTCTGAGTTGCTTAAGCGACTTATGCTTGCTCCGACTAATAAGTCTGTTGATTTGAATAATTCAGTTGTTCTTTCTTCCTTTAATACTGAGTCTATGGATTATTATTCCATTGATAAATGTTCTAATGAAAATCCTCTGTCCCCTTATGCAGCCGACTTTGATGTAGCTCAGTTAAATAATTTAACTCCCTCCGGAATGCCAGCTCATCATTTGCATCTAAAAGTTGGTTCAATTGTTGTACTTCTTGTAAATTTGAATACAAGTAAAGGATTGTGTAATGGAACTCGACTAATCATTCGTAAACTTACTACGAACTTGATTGAAGCCGAGACAGTTAGTTCTTCCAATCAAGGAATGATTGTAGGAATTTCTCGAGTTCGAAGTAGTTATAAGGATAAACGCCCAGATGGGGTTAGTTTCGAACGATTTCAATTTCCTGTGCGAATCGCCTTTTCAATGACCATTACCAAGGCTCAAGGTCAAACATGTGAGCGTCTTGGAATTGATTTGTCTGACGAGCCTTTTGCTCATGGACAATTGTACACAGCACTTTCACGTGCTACTAATAGTAGTCTTATTCGAGTATTTGCACCTGGTAAACCAAAAGATAATGAAGGAAACGTTTTAATACAAAACGTTGTTGCTAAAGGTATAATGTTTGATTAATCTTTTATTATATGGCGAAGAGCCTCTTAAAAGAGATGTTCCGCCATGTAATATTAATTTAAAAAAAGGTAAAGTTAATTTTAAAAAATGCTGATGATCCTCTTAAAAAGAGATGTTCCACCATGTAATAGGTAATTTAAAAAAATGGCGATGATCCTCTTCGGAGATGTTCCGCCTGGTATTGGTTTATTTATTTTTTAGGTAATTTCCCTTTTCCCGCCGGTTTGCGTTAAGGTATTTCAGGTAATAAATTTGGTAAAAAAAGGAGGAAATATTGGAAAAGGTAATGTAATTGGTAATTAAAGGTAATTTAAAAAAAGGTAAAGGTAATAGTAATTAAAAAAAGGTAAAGGTAATTTAAAATATGGTGATGATCCTCTTAAAAAGAGATGTTCCACCATGTAATAGGTAATTTAAAAAAAGGTAAAGGTAATTTAGAAATGGCGATGATCCTCTTAGGAGATGTTCCGCCAGGTAATAGGTAATTTAAAAAAAAGGTAAAGGTAAATTTTAAAAGGTAATGGTAATTAAAAAATGGCGATGATCCTCTTAAAAGAGATGTTCCGCCAATAAAAGGTAATTTAAAAAAATGGTAAAGGTAATTTTAAAAATGGCGATGATCCTCTTAGGAGATGTTCCGCTAAAAATGGCGATGATCCTCTTCGGAGATGTTCCGCCAGGTAATAGGTATTTGGCGATGATCCTCTAAAGGGATGTTCCGTCAAAAAATTGGCGATGATCCCCTTTAGAGATGTTCCGCCAGGGGTACATGGTTCCCCGTTACCACCGTACACTTCCACGCAGTGTACCCTGGGCGTTATAATTACTTATAATGAGTTATAAGTAATTATAACGGCTAAGTACGGTTAAAACGGGTATAATAAAGTTCTAGCAGCGCGCGAAGCGCGCCCCAAAGCCCGTTAGGGCTTTATAAAACATACAAAAAAATTTCACAAAAAATCAAATTTTAATCCAAAAAGCCTAATTAATATACAAAGTACTGTTTATCGATTTACTGTTACCTAACACACATAACGTAACGTGTAGCCATTACTAGTTAAACTATTAATAAAAAAGATAAAGATTTGAGTTTTAAAAACTCAAAGCTCCCGGCCGAAGGCCGGGAGCGACGGGAAAGTGTGACATTAGTGTTACAACTTTTTGAGGGGCATTCAGGAAAAATATAGACTTTTTGGTTGAGCAACCCTGGAGTCTGTAGGTCGAAATTCGCGAAAGCACCATATATTCGCAGAAGCATAACTTTATTGTGAGTTTATTGAATTTGACTTAATTTGGTGGATAGATAGCTGAATAAGTGTAGAATAAGTTGTGATCAAAAAAATTTGGATGGCACTCAAACGTGGCACCGAAGTGGGTTATCGGGACAGTTCATTGCCGAAATTTTGAGTGTCAAATATACCTTGTGATAGAGTGTATGAAGGGGAGTTCGAAAATATATAACATGTTGGGGGTCATTAGAGTCTCAAAAAGTTTGAGTCTCTTAAAGTTTTGCGATTAAAAAGGTTTTTTGGCTGTAACTTCAGGGAATGATGTAATTGACTGCTTTTCTATAGGTTAAGTTGAGGAGCATCTAAATGCGGTCAGAATGGCATGTAAAATGTTAGGGTCTGTTTGAGTCTGAAAGGGGTAGGCTCTTGAGGATTCTCGTGACTCTAAGGGTTTTTGTACTGTAACTTTGCGTAAAATTTTTGTAAAAATTTTCTGACTTCGGATTCGTGTTTAACATGTATTATTACCCTATAAAACGTATTTTCTACATCAAAATATTATTAAAAATGTTTTCAATTATTTTCTATGAGGGTATCCCTTTTTGAAATATTTACGAAAATTTCTAATGCCCGTAACTTTGTGGGTACTGTATGAATTTTAATAAAATGAGGGTTATAAAATAAAGTAAAAAATTAGTGATTTTTTGAATGGAGAAAATGCTGAAAAATTTAAGGATTACTGTAGTTACAGTCGAATTTCTTAAAATTCGGATTTTTTCGGGTTTTCGACAAAATGTAACGGTTTTTGAAGATTGATCGGGTTGAAGATATTTTTATAAAATCGAGCATAATTTTTAAGACCTATTAAGATTTTAAAATATTCAAAAATGATTACTTTTCGAAGAGTTATGATTTTTTTAATTTTTGGATTAAATTTTAAGCTAAAATTTTGAGTGAAAAATGACAAACCACAAAACTAAAGTAAATAGGGCAAACGATATATCAAAATAAAGCCAATGATGTACGGAGCCTAAAAATATTTTTAGAAAAATTTTGGAACCAAGTGGTACCAAGCTAAGAAGGATTGAATTTTCCAGTATGTGAGGTAGTGTGAAAGGAACAATAAAGTGGTGTGAAGGGAAATTGAACAAAATGTTTAATTTTAGAGGTATAATAGCATCCAACAGAAGGCAAGGAAACGAGGGCCGAAGGCCTGAGTTAAGACATCCATTTGAAAAGAAGGAGACGAGGGCCGAAGGCCCGAGTAGTGGCATCCATTTGAAAGTAAGGAGCCGAGGGCCGAAGGCCCGAGGCTATGCATCCATCTGAAAGGAGGAGACGGGGGCCGAAGGCCCGAGTTAAGACATCCATTTGAAAAGAAGGAGACGAGGGCCGAAGGCCCGAGTAGTGGCATCAATTGAAAAAATGAAGACGAGGGCCGAAGGCCCGAGGACAGGCATCCATCTGAAAAAAAGAAGACGAGGGCCGAAGGCCCGAGGACAGGCATCCATCTGAAAGGAAGAAGACGAGGGCCGAAGGCCCGAGGACAGGCATCAACTGAAAGAAAGGATCCAAGGGCCGAAGGCCCGAGGAGTGGTTTTGGAACCGATTGGTACCAAGTTAAGAGAGATTGAAGTTTCCAGTATTTGTGATAGTGTGAAAGGAACAATAAAGTAGTGTGAAGGGAACAGGAACAAATGATTTTGGTGTATAATAGTCATCCATCTGAAACGAGGGCCCGAGGTTAGGCATCCATCTGAAAGGAGGGACCGAAGCCAGAGTTGAAACAGCCATTTGGAAGCAAGGAGACGAAGGCCGGAGGCCCGAGTTGAAACATCCATTTGAAAGGAAGGAAGACGAGGGCCGAAGGCCCGAGTTGCAGCATCCATCTGAAATGAAGGAGACGAGGGCCGAAGGCCCGAGGAGTGCCATCCATCTGAAATGAAGGAGACGGGGGCCGAAGGCCCGAGTTAAGACATCCATTTGAAAAGAAGGAGACGAGGGCCGAAGGCCCGAGTAGTGGCATCCATTTGAAAGTAAGGAGCCGAGGGCCGAAGGCCCGAGGCTATGCATCCATCTGAAAGGAGGAGACGGGGGCCGAAGGCCCGACGACAGGCATCAACTGAAAGAAAGGATCCAAGGGCCGAAGGCCCGAGGAGTGGTTTTGGAACCGATTGGTACCAAGTTAAGAGAGATTGAAGTTTCCAGTATTTGTGATAGTGTGAAAGGAACAATAAAGTAGTGTGAAGGGAACAGGAACAAATGATTTTGGTGTATAATAGTCATCCATCTGAAACGAGGGCCCGAGGTTAGGCATCCATCTGAAAGGAGGGACCGAAGCCAGAGTTGAAACAGCCATTTGGAAGCAAGGAGACGGGGGCCGAAGGCCCGAGTTAAGACATCCATTTGAAAGGAAGGAAGACGAGGGCCGAAGGCCCGAGTTGCAGCATCCATCTGAAATGAAGGAGACGAGGGCCGAAGGCCCGAGTTGAGAGATCCATCTGAAATGAAGGAGACGAGGGCCGAAGGCCCGAGGAGTGCCATCCATCTGAAGGGAAGGGGACGAGGGCCGAAGGCCCGAGTTGCAGCATCCATCTGAAGGGAAGGGGATGAGGGCCGAAGGCCCGAGTTGCAACATCCATCTGAAAGTAAGAGGATGAGGGCCGAAGGCCCGAGTTGCAGCATCCATCTGTAAGGAGGGAGACGAGGGCCGAAGATGTAGTGTTTTTTGGACGATGAAAAATATATAACATCTTGGGGGTCTACTTGAGTATATAGATGTTTTAGGTCTGAGAACGCTTAATGCATAAAAGGTTTTTTGGTTCCAACATTTGATTCTGCTAATTTGAAAGTTTGATAGTCTGCGTTGTGGAGCGTTATCTTGGATGTTGAAATATATATATCATGATGGGGGTCCAGTTGAGTCTCAGAGAGTTAGAGTCCAAAACTGTTTGGGACTCTAACGGTTTTTGGACTAACTTTGCGTAAAATTTTTTAAAATATTTTCCCAATACCTTAAAAACATTTTTTCCATTAGAAAATTTAAAAATTTTTAAAAAAATTTAAGGAATAATTTTGAGTGCCCAAGTGGCCCACCACAACACTAAAGTAAATATGGCAAATGTTGTATCAAATTGAAGCTAATGACATTTTGAGTCAGAAAATACTTTTAGAAAAATTTTGGAACCAAATGGTACCAAGTTAAGAGGAATTGAATTTTCAGTATTTGTGGTAGTGCGAAGGGAACAAGAAAGTAATGTGAAGGGAACATGAACAAAATGTTTAATTTTGGAGGTGTAAGAGGCATCATCTTAAATGTGGTAGGCGAGGGCCGAAGGCCCGAGTCGTAACACCATTTGAAGTGGAGGAGACGAGGGCCGAAGGCCCGAAGTGTCGCATCCATCTGAAAGGAAGGAGCCGAGGGCCGAAGGCCCGAGGCTATGCATCCATCTGAAAGGAGGAGACGGGGGCCGAAGGCCAGAGTTGAAAGGCATCCATTTGAAAAGAAGGAGCGAAAGCAGGAGGTGAAGCATCGAAGGATCTGAAGGCTTGAATTGTTGCATACATATGAAATAGAGGTACCCACATTTTTAAAATGATAATAATCTGAAATGTGATAATGTCTCCAAGTTATAGATCGCCCGTGTTAATATGAAAATATTCTGAAAGGTGTACTGTATCCAAGGCAAAATGAGATTCTAGCAGCGCGCGAAGCGCGCCCCAAGGCCCGTTAGGGCTTTTTAGAAGCGAAAACGTAAAATTTAACAAAAATACAAATTTTAACCCAAAAGTTATAATTAATATACAAGGTACTGTTTATCGATTTACTGTAATAAAACAACATAACGTAACACCCCCCACCTACTAGTTTTAAATTATATATTTAATCAAAAATTAAAGGTTATAGTTTATCAAATTAAGGTAAATTAAATAAATAAATATTTTTTTAATTAAAATTCTTGTATTTTAAAATATACTTTAAACAAATTTTTATTTTTTGTACATATTATTCAAATTTAATATTATTTTATCAAAAAACTCGGTAGTAATTTTTATAGAGTGCTTAAATTCCTTCGAGAGGGGAATTTTTTAGCTTAGAAGAAGAGATAAAGGGTATCAAAAGTTTATCGAATTAAGTTTGATTACTAATTTTTTTGAAAAAATAAATAAATTTATTAAAAAATTATTTTAAATTTTAATATTGATTTTTAAATTTATCTATCTATTTAATGGTTTTATGCCCAATATTTCTCTTTATCTCTCTCCTTTCTTTATTAATTTATTAGTACCCTTAATTTTTAAAAATCCATTGTGTTTAATTTTAAAAAATCTCGTGGTTGTCTCTATTCAAGGAAAGAGTAGGAGCTTCCGGTTTTTATTGTTTTAAGGAAAGTACCAAAAAAATTAATTTTATTAAACAAAAGAGTAGGGTAAACAATATAAAATTGATTTTTGAAAAGTTCATTAACCTAATCTTAAACTTTTATTTTTCTTTAAACCTCAGCTTTTTTCAAGTTTATTTTTTGTAAATTAGACTGAATTTTAAAAAATGGTTATAATTTAATTAAAAAATATTATTTATTTTTTATTAATTTTAAAGGTTTTAAGTCTAATAATTATAAAAAAATTAATTTAAGTTAATTAAAGAATTTAAAAAAATAATTATTAAAAATAAATATTAATTTACTAAATTTTAAATTAAATGGACGTTTTGACTTTTGACATTTCGTTTTTTTATTTAATGGGGAGGGGCTAATCGTGGGCGTTTTTTTTTAAATTAGTAGGCGTTCCAATTAGGAGGAGCTTTTATTTTCAGACTTTAAAAAAGAGGGTTAAGGCCCAAAAAATTAATTCTTAAATATTTGGGTAGTTAATTTATTAAATTACACTGCGATTCAAATTTTCATTTAAGCATTACCCTTCTCTTTTTTATTTAATTTTTGTTAAAGTATAGTTATTTTATTAATAATTAATTATCTTGAAGATTTATAAATTAAATTTTAAAATAAATCTAATTAATTAATTAAATTTTAAGTAAAGTATATAATATGCATTTCTGTGAAATTACTTGCGTAATTTTATTATTTATTCTATTTTGGAATGAAATTGAATGTATGAAAAGAAGTGACAAATCACCTAAACCACCACTTCATAAACAAGTAAATGAACCATCGAAAGAAAGACAAATCTTTTCTTTTTTTAAATATTTATTAAAAAGTTTAATTCCTAAAATTTTAAGTTTATTAATTGTATATATTTAAATACATTTAAATTAATTAATTTATAAAAATAATATTAAATTATTTAAATAATTAAAATATTAATTAACAATTAAATATTTAGATTGTATCGGCTTTAAGAGCTGACCAGCCTAAACCTCAAGCTCAACCTAAACCTCAAGCTCAACATCATTCAGCTTTAGAGCGACGTGTAGGAAAGTCTCAAACCAATAAAGAAGTAAACCTTGTACAGGGAGAGGTTAATTTTTTTAATTATTTTATGTTTATGAAAAAGTTGTCGAATTACTAATCGCGAAAAATTAAAAATTATTTTAAATTCTATTTTTCTGTGTTTTTTTTAAATTAAATTAATTAATTTTATTTTTTAAATAGAGCTCAAATCAAAATCAGTTTACCATTAGAGAATGGGTTGCAAATCGTAAGTTAATATTTAATTTCAATTATCTAATAATTATTACTTCAAATAATTTTTAATATATTTAAGATAAAAGTTCTCAAGACAATGTTGACCATCAAAGTATTCGACATACCCGGCCTTATCAATTTTGGGTAGAAAATCAGGATGGATTAAATGTATGCTTATTTTTTTTTTGTTTAAAATTATTATTTATTTTATAGTTGTCAGTTGATTTGAGTGAAGAACTATCTTCAGCAATACAAATGAACGTTAATCGCTTATCAAGTAATTTTTCTAAATTTAATTAAAATTAATAAATAATTTAAATTCTTAATTAAAATTTAATTTATTTAGCAATTAATGAAGTTGGTTCTTCCACTGATGATGAATGAAAAGGCGGAAAGAATTAAATTTTATTAATTTATACAGAAAGTGTTAAAATATAAAAGTTCAGTATGTCAGAAGTAAAATTAATTTTTAAAAAAAATATAAAATTTAAAAAAGGAAACTCTTTTAAATTTAATATATTTTTAAATATTTTTAAACATTTTGCCAAAATTTTAAAACTTTTTCAAAAATTAATTAACATTTTACTTTATAAATTATACAAAAAAGAGTTGCTTTGTTTTATTTAAGTAATTTAAATGCTCAGAAATGAATGTGTTAAATATATTTGAGCATTATTATTATTATTCTTTTTGGGACTTTTCTATTTATTTTTAACATTTGTTTTTATGTTAGTTTACATATATTGTTCGGATGAACTCCTTCATCTCGCTGTTTATTTAAATTTGAATACACATTTGATTCATTTAAACTTTACATTATTTAGTTATGTCACAAAAGATTATATAAACTTTTATCGTTTTTTATATTTAAAAATATAGAATACTTTAATTAAATTTATTTACACAACCTTTTTCAACTTTTAAATTAATTTCATTATAAAGCTGAAATAGAGTTAATTTAATTTAATAAATACAAAACAAATTAATTTATTTAATTTTTTTTTCTTGATTTATTACATATCCTGATTTAGTAACGTAAATCCATTCTCCTTCAGTTTTCTCCCAAAACCATTGAGGGTTATTAAAACCTTCCACTTCCTTAAATTAAAATTTTTGTATTTTTTAAATAATTTTAAAAATAAATTTTTTAAGATAATATTTAATAAATTTATTAAATTAAAAATAATAAAACTAATAAATTCTAGATATTAAAATATTTATTTTAAATTTATCAAATTACCATGCAATAGAAGCAAGCTAAATAAGAACAATCTAGATTTGGATTAGAATTTTCAACACACGTATTTCGAATAAAATATTTTCCATTAACCTTAAAAATAATTCGAGAATTAAATAAATAAGACTTACAAGATATTTATTTTTCCGATGAACAGAAATACAAATTGATGGGCCATAATTTGGTGGACCCTTAAAATATTGTCCGTTAACGACAATTTCTAAATTAGCTCCAGGCTCTGTTAAATCCCTATCATACATTGCCTCTTGAGCATCTTTACATGAAGATGAACTACTGTGAGGGACAAGTTCTAAAATAAATATTTATTTTTAATAATTTAAAATATAAAAACATTCAAATTTAATCTTCTTAATAAATTGGTAAAAGTTAAATTTTCATAATTTTTTTTCCTTTTCATAAACTTTTCCAAAAATAAGTATTTTTTTATTATTTAAAAGAATGAAAATTCATGCCACTTCATAAAAATAACACTCTCATAAATTCGGTAAATAAATTTAAATTACCTAATTGATAACTAATTTTAAATCCACCAATTGAACCCTTTTTCATAATTAATACATCTGTATCTAATTCAACACTTAAAGTAGAGGGCATTATTCGATAATTGCAACAAATTCTGGCTGCTAAAACAATTTTAAAAAATATATAGAAAATAAAAGTACTTTTCCATTTTGTTGTTTATAAAGTCTAAAGATTTATTAACTAATCCTAAACTAGTTCATTCTTTCAAGGAAAATCAATTTTTTAAAAATATATAGAAAGAATTGTGGATAAAAGTTGCAAACTTTTTAAACAAAAATGGAAAAGTACAGAAATACGTACGATGTACTGATTTATCTTCAAGATGTGCAATTTTTAAATAATTTTCCTTACAAGGATAATCACAATTGTAATCATTTACATATTTTATATTTATTAACATACGCTTTGCCTTTACTACACCTTTTGTTTTTCCTGCCTTAAAAATAAGAAATAATAAAATATTTTATTTTTAAATTTTACCTGAATAACAAAAAAGCAACTTTCCCTGCTTTCTTCAATTACAGAAATATATTTCTTATCAACATCCGCTATTAATTTATTTGTTCTGCAGTCATTATCTAAACATTTCAATTTTTAAAAATATAATACATACAACAAATAATAATCAAATAAAAACATATTTTACATTTAAATTCAGTGCAATAATATCCATATAGTCCTTCAGGACATTTGCATTTACAATTATTTAATGGATCTGGATATCCACCATTTTTACATTTTCCATAATTTAATTCAAATTCTTTTTCATTACAATTATAATTAATTGAGTTAGAAGGAAAGAATTTATGAATATAAACAGAAGTACCTAAATTAGTTAAATTAGTATTACATACAATGAATTTTTATCGTGTTTATTAAATTTCTGTTCAAAGTTTAAATAATTATTTCTATTAACAAAAAATAGTAATTTTGGAGCTTAAACTAAAAAGTTAAACAAAAGCAGTTTTTAAAAAGTATCATGAACCCTATTTTTGAAAATTCCATTTTTTAGGCGAAATATGAAAGAAAGTTTTCGGGTACTTTTATTAAATTATTTTATTAATTATTACAATAAAGTCTATTGATGAGTTTTATATCCTTAAATGAAGGTCCTTCTCTTTGCCCCATCGTATTTTGATATTCGTGTTTAAGTGCAACAATTGCAAATTTTCTAAATATTTAAAATTTATTAAGTAAATATAGGTAATATTACTCTCGGTCTATATTAGCGTTTGAAAATGGCATATAATGCATTACAGATCCAAAATCATAAGACGTTCCAAAATTTGTTGTATTAAATATGCCATACTGGCCATGCCAATCCTTAATTAAAAAGTTTAGATGATTTTTATATTATTAAATACAACATATTTACTCTATTTTCAATACTCTCAAAATCTAAAGTTATATAAAGACTGACCTTTTCGATGTTATCATAGTAAATCCAAACTGAATTGTCACGATCATTACGACCTTGTTCATGTACAAAACCTAATGCGTGCATAACTTCGTGTACAACCGATCCAAGCTTAAAAAATAAAGTTTAAATCTTTTAACATATAGATTTATTTTATAATTAG
Source organism: Meloidogyne graminicola (assembly GCA_036172905.1). Lineage (NCBI taxonomy): Eukaryota > Metazoa > Nematoda > Chromadorea > Rhabditida > Meloidogynidae > Meloidogyne > Meloidogyne graminicola. The sequence continues at coordinate 567,055 of JARPZY010000002.1, forward strand.
TTTTAAGTAAATTTAGGCCGAACTTATACGTTTTAAAAAAATATAAGAACGAATTTAGGACTTATTAAAGATTAAAATTTTTCCTAGCCCCATAATAAAATAAAATGTAAAACTTTATTCTTATTGAAAAGCAAAATACGTTTTTATTTTAAAATTAGGTTTTTATAGCGATTAAAGTATTACAACTTATACATGGAAGTATTATTTTCTAAAAATTTTCACCTTTGAGCAACTACTGTCTATTTCGATATTAATTAAATTTTCATGTTTAGCATTTGGTCTTCCAGCAAATTCTGACCAACAACCACCAGAATAAGCACTAAACACAAGGCGAGGTTTATTTTTGAATTCGTTTGAGTATTTTGGGATTTGTTTAAATTTTACGCAAGTAAGCTGGCTAATTAAAAAATATTTATTAATAATGTAAATCTAATAAATATAATTTCTGTTTTAAAACTTACCTTATTAAATTAATGCCTTTTTTTATTATCTTTATCCATTCTTCTAAAAAAAAATTTATTTTATTTAAAAATTAGTTAAGTTACCTTCCTCATATGTCATAAATTCATAATAAATAGGCATTGGCCATAAAATTGACATTTTTCTGTTATCTTTGACTATCTGTCTTTTTAAGCGTTGTCCATCTCCTTTGCAACCTAATAATGATAAATGTTTTTAAATAAATCAAAAAAGAAATTTAAATATAATATTAAACATTTACATTGACGTTGTTTTTCTGTTTTTTCCAGGATTTGTTCGTAACTTAACCAAAAATCATCGTGAAAGATATCTTGTGTATTTTCACATTCAGGATATCTGTGATTATAATCACGTTGTTCAGACGAAAAATCTTCGCTAGTATCTCGAAGTTGTTCGGACGAAGAATCTTCGCTAATATCCCGTTTTTTTCGTGAAATTGGAGGAATAATTAATCGATCATTGGTCTAACAAAATTATAAATGTTAAACTTATTTAATAATCTTTTTAAAAATTTTATTTAAAATAATTATACGATAGATGGAGGACGAGGAGGTCGTTTACATGGACATTTATCATACAATTCCAACAGGTGGTTATATGCCTCCTTTACTTTTTTGTATACTTCCGGAGTAAGAAAATCACATTGCGTAAGTGGACGTTTATACTTAATATTATTAAAAAATATTAAAGAATTATTAAATTTTGATAACTTACACAATTAAATTGTTCTTTCATCGTTTCATTGTTTAACCGTAAATCTATTGTGGTTGTGCATGCACTTTTTGTTTTTGAATTAATTTCAAAGTCTGTTGTTAACAAAAGCTTTCCTTCCATATTAATATCAGAACCAATCATTGCTATGGCTCCTCCCTGAAATTTTTTATAAAAATTCTTGACTAATAAATAATAGTGACTATCGGTATAATTTCAACGGAGATAATTCATAAATGTATATAATCGTTGAAAGGATGAATTGTTTTTCTATCTTACCTTATTTACAATTTCTTTAATGTTTTGCTGATCAAAATTTGAAATAATCCAACGTCCATAATCATAAACATAACCATTCATTTCATCTGTTAAAATAGCAAAATTTAATCCATTACTTCCCAATTGAATAGAAAATAATAAAATTCTATTTTCATTTGGATTTAATAGATCTAAACCATATTGATCAATATTTCCATAAGCTTTAATTGTTTTGCTAAACTCAATTCTAAAAAATAAAATTTGAAAAAAGAACATTAAAAATATTTATTAAACAATAAATATTTTTAAACCTTACATTTGTGTTGAAAAAGAAAATCCAATTATAACACCAACATCAAAAACAATCCAATAATATTTATCCGTCTTATCAAATTTAATTCTTGTTGCACTAATTCTAAATTCAATTCCATGTTTTTCAGGCTTATTATTTTCGTAGCAAGCTTTAGCATAATTACTTTCTTTATTATTTTTGAGCTAAAATTGAGATATAATATTAATTTAAATTGGAATTTTCATTTAAAGAATTCTCTAAGTGAATATTTACATATAAACGATATTTTAACAAATTTCAGTCGACAAAGATTAGATAATGATTGTTATTAGAATGTATTGTTCATTTAATTGTTAATTTACATTTGTTAAAATAATGTTTATATGAATAGGTCTTGGATATTTCTCATATTTTTTGTTATAAAAATTTTTAATAAATTTTACCTCAAAGCCTAACTTTGGTACATAACATATTGATAAATTGACTGAATTCCAGCTAAAATTAAAATTTTCATTTATGAATAACTAAAAAGAATTTTAACACAAATTGAAAAGTAAAATTAAGGTAAAAAATAGCTAAAGAAATCCAATACTTACTCCCTCATTATATTTTCAGTTCCAGTTGGTTCTGTACATTCATCATCTTCATCACCATTACATGCCAGATTATATAAATTTGTTCTAAGTTCAATTTTATTTATAACATTTTCTTTAGTATAAAATTTATTCTTAAAAAATTAAATTAATTTTAAATAATAAATTTAAATAAATTTACACAATGATTAGCTTCCTTAACATCATTTCCATTAAATTTTAAAATTAAATAACAAGATCTTTCTGGATATTCAATATTTATTAAATTTTCAGAATTATAATAATTAAAGTCAATATCCAATCCAAATAAAGAAATTGCTTCATTCTTTAATTAATTAAATAAATATTTAAATAAATAAATAATTAAATAAATAATTGAATAAATAAATAATTAAATAAATAAATAAATATTTAAATAAATAAATAAATATTTATATTTAAATTAATTACCCCTTCAGCAATACTTTGAAGATTATTATCATCATTTCCTCCTCCTTTATTTTTATTAAATAATTCATTTATTTTAAATATTGTACTTAAACTATAATCTAATTCATTTCCATTAATATCTTCAATTGTTGTAAAGAATGTATTTTTAGTTAAAAATTTAATTTTAAAAATTGGAATTAATAAATCTTTTTCTAATGGAAGTTCTAAATAATTAGTTGTTTTATTTATTTTTCCACTAATTTGTAATATTTTTTCAAAAGAAAAACTTTAAATTAAAAATTAATTATTTAAATTTAAATTAAAATAAAATAATATAAACCTATCATAACTATATGAAAATCCAAGTTTTGTATTTATTTTATAAATAATATTATATTTATTTTCTTCTTCAAGTTCAAATGAAATACGACGAGAACAAACACGCATTTCAATACCATGTTGTTTTGGTTTAGTACATTTTCTTCCATAATCACTAATTTTATTTTGAAGCTTTAAAAATTAATTATAATTTTATATAAAAAATTAATTAAATAAATATTTAAATTTAATTTAATTAATTAAAATTAAAAATTATTTAAATTAATTTAATTTTCCCATAATTTATTTAAATAATAAATACCTTTATTCTTGAATCAATATTATTATTATCTAATTTTGATTTATAACAAAGTTGAAATTTTGACCAATTTTCTTCTCTTAAAATTATTATTTAAATAAAATATAATAATTAATCAATGCATTCTTTATTATATTTTTCATCAATTATTTTACATTGTTTATCAATTTCATTACGATTTATTTTTTGATAAATATTAGGAAGGCAACCAAGTTCATAAATATTTGCATAAAGGGTAATTGTGTGGGGATAATAAGGATCAGTTGATTTTCTTTCATAAAATTTCTAAAAAAAAAATTAAATTTTAAATTTAAATAAATAAATAAATAAATAATAAAATTAATTAATTAATTATTTAAATAATTAATTAATTAAAAAATATTTATTTATTTTAATTAATTAAATATAAATTACCTTATTTAAATAACATTTATTTATTAATTTCCAAAAATATAATCTATTATAATTATTTATTTTAATATTTAAATCAATCATTAAATCCAATTTTAAAGCAAATAAACTAGCAAAATCATTAAGTAATGGTTTTGGATTAGAATTAATATATTCTTTATCTTCTTTGCTATTTTCAATAATTAAATCTTTTTTTTAAATAAATTAATTTAATTTAATTAAAATTAATAATACTTTTAATTGTTTTATCTTTAGCAAAAAGAAAATCAAAAAGTTGTGATATTTGAATATTTTTTAATTCAATTATTTTTCTATAAATAAATAAATAAATAAATTAATTAATTAATTACCCTTTAGGGAATATATCTGAATATATATTTAAATAACCATTTTCTTCTTTAAATACAATAAATCCATTCCATTGAATATTTTTATAATTATTATAAAGTTCATTAGATTCATCAAGTGAATTTAAGCAAAGTTTACTATTTCCTTTTTTTGTTAATTCATAAGCTTTATTTGGTTTCCAATTTTTAGAAGAAATATTTGTAAGTTGACTTGGATAACAAAATAATATTCTAAATGAATTAAATTAATTAATTAATTAATTAATTTAATTTAATTTTAAATAAATAAAATATTTATTTAATTTAAGTTCTTTTTAAATTATTAATTTAAATTTTATTTAAATTAATTAATTACCCATTACAACCAATTATCTTTTCTATAGGTAATTTATATATTTTAATATTTTTTTCATTAATAATAAAAACTTTATTATTATAATTAAACATTTCATCATCAATAGAACATTTAATAAATATTAAATAAATTAAAAGAAATAATAAAATTAATAAAAATATTTTTAATAAATACATTAAAATAATAATAAAATATTAATTTAAATTAATTAATAAATAAAATGTTTTCAATTGAAATAAATTAAATGAATTTAATTTATTTATTTAAATATATAAATATATTTATTTAATTAATTAGATATTATCAATATTATATGATCATATTAGTCATATGCTTAAATTAATTTATTTTTGTATTTTATAAAAATAATTATTAAATTAATTAAAATATTACAAAAATTATTGTAAAAAAATAAATAATAAAAAAAAGGCAAAATACAATTTATGTCTTATGTACTGTAAAGAAATTATATCTCCAATTAATTTAAAATATTTTAATAAATATTAAATACAAAAGGGAAAGTTATATCAAAAATTTTTAAAGATTTAATAATAACTAAAACATTTTATTTTTGTTTTAAACATTTATTATTAATTAAATATTTTTATTATTTTTTATTTCTTCTTTTACTTATATTGTGTACATACATAATTTACTATTTAAATATACATATATTAAAACAATTATATGTATGTACTTTTATGATTTATAATTTTATATAATTAATTTATGTATTACATTTATTTATATTTAATATTAATTAATTATTTTTTAATTAAATTGATTAGTAAATATTTAATTAATTTTTAAATATAATTTATTTTATTTTAAAATAATTTAATAATTAAATGTTATTAATAAATTTTATATTATTTGGACTTTTTAAGGTTATTTAAAATTATTTAAAAAATAATTTTATTTTTATTTAAAATTTAATTGAATTAATTAACCTTTTAAAATTTCTAAAAAGAATTTTTTTTTTAAATATTTTAATTAAATAATAAATAAATTTTAAATAGTTGTCAATTCAAGAAGGAAATATTACAGATAATATTAAGGAGGTATTTTAAATTAAATAATAATATTTTTAATTTTAAAGTCTGTTCAAAAAAACTCCACTAATGTATCAAACAACATTAAACACAACCGCACAGTGGATAATTCTCGCATTGAAAGGAACTGTTTAACGGCCGCGGGAGCAGACTGTAGTACTAAAAATGCATTAAAAGATTCTCTTTGTTATGTTCGAAGAGTAAATGATATAGGTAATTTAATTAAAAGTTTAAAAATTGGTTAAGAGGAAAAACATTTAAAATATAAAGTGGACTACTAAATGACTTTAATTCTTTTAAATTTAAATCTTTTTTTTTTTAATAATAAAAAAAATCTAAAATTATTTAAGATATAGATCGAGGTTGTGGAAAATGTCATGTAACTCAAGATTGCTTTGATTGTAACGGCGATCGATGCAATAATGACGAATTTGCACATGATAAATTTTTTACTTGTTTTTCCTATAATGGTAATAATAATGAAGAAGATAAACAAATATGTAATAAAAATGTTGAAGAATGTTTTATTAAAATAATTAAATTAGAAAAAGGTAAAAAATTAAATTAAATTAATTAATTAATTAATTATATTTAGATAAATATTTTGGTGGTTGTGGAAATTGTAAAGAAAATGATGAACTTTGTTATGAATGTAAAGGAAAAAATTGTAATGAAAAAGATAAAATTAATAAAGAAATATTTTGTTATGAAAGAGAAGAATTAGGAAAGGAAAAGTTTAGTAAAAGAAGTTGTAATGATAGAAAATGTTTTATTTCTGTTAATGTTTATTCTGGTAAAGTTTATTTAATTTTAAATTTAATTACAATTAATATTAATTTAACTATTTTTATAAAAGGTTAAGAAAATATTTAAAAAAAAAAGTTAATCTTTCAAAGCCAAAAATTAAATATTTGCAAAGATTTCTTTTAGTTATGGAAATAATTTAAAAGGAAAGTTTAAAAAAAATTTAATAATTAAAATAAATTAAAATAAAATTAATTTTTAATTAATTAATTGGAGACAATAAAATAGCATTAAAAACAAAAACTACACAAGGATGTGGTGATTGTCCAGATATTAACAAAACACCTTGTAGAATATGTACTAAACAATTATGTAATACAGAAAAGTTTTTTGAAGAAGTTTATTATTGTTGGGATGAAAACAATAATGTTAAGGAATGTGAAATTAATAAATTTAAAAGATTTTGTTATTTTACACAGAAATGTGAAAATGGAAAATGTAAAGGTTAGAATAGGAATTAAAAAATATTTTTATAGTAATTAAATATTTAAATTAATTATTTAATTTTTTAAAGGAAAAATTGTATGAAATTTTAGGTATTTTAAAGGATAAATTAGGGGATGAATATAACCTTTTTAATTAAATTATTATTTTATTTATTTTACTTATAATTATTTTAAGTAAATTAAAATATTTTTAAAAATTAAAATTATTTAAGTTGACAGTGGTTGTGGTGATAAACCTCAAAATCTAAAAAACATTCCATATTTTGCATGTAATGAACATTCCCTTTGCAATAATAAAGAAAGTTTTGAAAAATCATTATTTTGTTTGAATAAAAAAGAAAATGAACTTGAACAAAGAAATGAATTAAAACAATGTGACAATAAAGAATGTTTTATTAATATAACCAATGTTGGAAAAGGTAAAAGTTTTGTTTATAACAAAAACAAACAAACATGACAATGTTTGTTTTAAATCAAAACAACAAATGTTTTGTTTTTACAGTAATACAAGGTTGTGGTAAATGTTTAGCAAATGCTAATCCAAACGATTGTAAAACATGTAAAACAAATTATTGTAATAATAAGAAGTTGGTTTACAAAGAATGTTGGAAAGGAAATGGAACAACATGTGATGCACGATTGAATGAAACTTGTTTTATTTGGAGAGCACAAAAAAACAAAAGTTTTTAAATATTTAAAATTTAAAAAATATTATTTTTTTAAAGTTATTCAAGGCTGTGGTTATTGTCCTTTTTTTAATTGTAAAGAATGTTTAACAGATCGTTGCAATAATAAAATTAACTATTATTGTCTTGGTGTAAACGGTAATTATAAGGAATGTAATGATGAGAATTGTTATATTGCTAAAATTGAAGAAGAAAATGAAAGTAAATTTATTTAAATTAAATTAATATTTTATAAAAAATTGCTTAGGGAAGGAAAGCAAATAAATATTTTAATTTATCACTCATATTTAAAACTTTAATATTAACAAATTTTAAATAAATTAATTAATTTAAGACACAAAAATTGAACAATTTCATTATGATTGTGGAAAGTGTCCTTTGGGTGTTCTTGACCTTTCTAAAATTATTAAAACAAATGATGCAACTCTTCAAAACAAATTAATGAAAATAGATATGAGCAAAACATTATGTACAAATTGTAATAATACAACATTATGTAATTCTAAAGAATTTTTTAACAAACATTTGTTTTGTTGGGAAAATAAACAAAAGAAATTATGTGAAAAAGAAACTTGTTTTGTTTCTCTTAATAAAAATACAGAAAGTAAATTTTAAATTAAAATTAATTTTTTAAAATTTATTTAAATTAAAAGAAGTTGTTCAAGGCTGTGGTAAATGTTTATTAAATCAAAAAAATTTAGAAAAATGTATAGAATGTAAAAAAAGTTTTTGTAATATAGAAACAATTATTCCACCTCCTATTAACTGTTATCAATTAAATAAAAAATTAAAAGAAGCAATAAACAAAACATGTAATCATTTTGATGATAATTGTTATATTGCAAGAGATGCTAAATTAAAAGGTAAAAAAGAAAAAAATAGTATAGGAAAAGAAGAGAAATTTTTCTGTTATGAAGCATTGTCTCTCTTAATTTTTCATACTATTTTTCCATTATTTTAAAATTTATTTTAAAAAATTAATTAATTGTATTAATTAATTAAATATTTTATTTTATAGTAGAACAAAATTGTGGAAATTGTCCATCAAAATATAAAAATTGCAAATCTTGTCCAACAGATTTATGTAATAATAATAATTTATTACCTTTACCTACAACTACTTTTTTAACTTCTACTACTACATCTTCTATTACAATTAAATTAATAACAACTAAAATAATTAATAAACAAAACACAACAAGTTTAGAAAAATTAACAACAAAACAAATTATTAAATCTTCTAGTCAAACAAATAAATTTAAATTTAAAATTATTTTATTTTTATTTTTGTATATTATTTTTAATTAAAAATGGAAAAAATTATAAATAAATAAAATATTATTATTAAATGTTTTTTTTTTAAATTTTATTTTAATTTTTAATTAATTTTATTTATTAATTTAATTTAATAATATAATTAAATAATCAGTAGAGGACGGATTTTTTATTAATAAAAAATTTATAAATATGACCATAAAATATTTAAAGGAATGCACAAAATATACAAATGCTAAAAATAATCTAAATATTGAAATAAATTAGGCATTTGTCGAATAAACAAATTCTCTTAGCTTGAGATTTTAAATACTGTTTTTATTCTAGTGGTGAAGCGTTTTCCTCATTCTTCTATATTCAAAATTAAAAATATTATTATTTAATTTAAAATATATTTTTATTATTATCATTTACATAAATAACATTTACTTGAATCGACAACTATATATAAAATTAAAATTTATATATTAATTAATTAAAATATTTAAAAAGAAATTTTTTCCATAAATTTTAAAAGGTTAATTAATTCAATTAAATTTTATCTAAATAATAAAATTATTTTTTAAATCATTATAAATAATCTTAAAAAGTCCAAATAATATTAAATTTATTAATAACATTTAATTATTAAATTATTTTAAAATAAAATAAATTATATTTAAAAATTAATTAAATATTTACTAATCAATTTAATTAAAAAATAATTAATTAATATTAAATATAAATAAATGTAATACATAAATTAATTATATAAAATTATAAATCATAAAAGTACATACATATAATTGTTTTAATATATGTATATTTAAATAGTAAATTATGTATGTACACAATATAAGTAAAAGAAGAAATAAAAAATAATAAAAATATTTAATTAATAATAAATGTTTAAAACAAAAATAAAATGTTTTAGTTATTATTAAATCTTTAAAAATTTTTGATATAACTTTCCCTTTTGTATTTAATATTTATTAAAATATTTTAAATTAATTGGAGATATAATTTCTTTACAGTACATAAGACATAAATTGTATTTTGCCTTTTTTTTATTATTTATTTTTTTACAATAATTTTTGTAATATTTTAATTAATTTAATAATTATTTTTATAAAATACAAAAATAAATTAATTTAAGCATATGACTAATATGATCATATAATATTGATAATATCTAATTAATTAAATAAATATATTTATATATTTAAATAAATAAATTAAATTCATTTAATTTATTTCAATTGAAAACATTTTATTTATTAATTAATTTAAATTAATATTTTATTATTATTTTAATGTATTTATTAAAAATATTTTTATTAATTTTATTATTTCTTTTAATTTATTTAATATTTATTAAATGTTCTATTGATGATGAAATGTTTAATTATAATAATAAAGTTTTTATTATTAATGAAAAAAATATTAAAATATATAAATTACCTATAGAAAAGATAATTGGTTGTAATGGGTAATTAATTAATTTAAATAAAATTTAAATTAATAATTTAAAAAGAACTTAAATTAAATAAATATTTTATTTATTTAAAATTAAATTAAATTAATTAATTAATTAATTAATTTAATTCATTTAGAATATTATTTTGTTATCCAAGTCAACTTACAAATATTTCTTCTAAAAATTGGAAACCAAATAAAGCTTATGAATTAACAAAAAAAGGAAATAGTAAACTTTGCTTAAATTCACTTGATGAATCTAATGAACTTTATAATAATTATAAAAATATTCAATGGAATGGATTTATTGTATTTAAAGAAGAAAATGGTTATTTAAATATATATTCAGATATATTCCCTAAAGGGTAATTAATTAATTAATTTATTTATTTATTTATTTATAGAAAAATAATTGAATTAAAAAATATTCAAATATCACAACTTTTTGATTTTCTTTTTGCTAAAGATAAAACAATTAAAAGTATTATTAATTTTAATTAAATTAAATTAATTTATTTAAAAAAAAGATTTAATTATTGAAAATAGCAAAGAAGATAAAGAATATATTAATTCTAATCCAAAACCATTACTTAATGATTTTGCTAGTTTATTTGCTTTAAAATTGGATTTAATGATTGATTTAAATATTAAAATAAATAATTATAATAGATTATATTTTTGGAAATTAATAAATAAATGTTATTTAAATAAGGTAATTTATATTTAATTAATTAAAATAAATAAATATTTTTTAATTAATTAATTATTTAAATAATTAATTAATTAATTTTATTATTTATTTATTTATTTATTTAAATTTAAAATTTAATTTTTTTTTTAGAAATTTTATGAAAGAAAATCAACTGATCCTTATTATCCCCACACAATTACCCTTTATGCAAATATTTATGAACTTGGTTGCCTTCCTAATATTTATCAAAAAATAAATCGTAATGAAATTGATAAACAATGTAAAATAATTGATGAAAAATATAATAAAGAATGCATTGATTAATTATTATATTTTATTTAAATAATAATTTTAAGAGAAGAAAATTGGTCAAAATTTCAACTTTGTTATAAATCAAAATTAGATAATAATAATATTGATTCAAGAATAAAGGTATTTATTATTTAAATAAATTATGGGAAAATTAAATTAATTTAAATAATTTTTAATTTTAATTAATTAAATTAAATTTAAATATTTATTTAATTAATTTTTTATATAAAATTATAATTAATTTTTAAAGCTTCAAAATAAAATTAGTGATTATGGAAGAAAATGTACTAAACCAAAACAACATGGTATTGAAATGCGTGTTTGTTCTCGTCGTATTTCATTTGAACTTGAAGAAGAAAATAAATATAATATTATTTATAAAATAAATACAAAACTTGGATTTTCATATAGTTATGATAGGTTTATATTATTTTATTTTAATTTAAATTTAAATAATTAATTTTTAATTTAAAGTTTTTCTTTTGAAAAAATATTACAAATTAGTGGAAAAATAAATAAAACAACTAATTATTTAGAACTTCCATTAGAAAAAGATTTATTAATTCCAATTTTTAAAATTAAATTTTTAACTAAAAATACATTCTTTACAACAATTGAAGATATTAATGGAAATGAATTAGATTATAGTTTAAGTACAATATTTAAAATAAATGAATTATTTAATAAAAATAAAGGAGGAGGAAATGATGATAATAATCTTCAAAGTATTGCTGAAGGGGTAATTAATTTAAATATAAATATTTATTTATTTATTTAAATATTTATTTATTTATTTAATTATTTATTTATTCAATTATTTATTTAATTATTTATTTATTTAAATATTTATTTAATTAATTAAAGAATGAAGCAATTTCTTTATTTGGATTGGATATTGACTTTAATTATTATAATTCTGAAAATTTAATAAATATTGAATATCCAGAAAGATCTTGTTATTTAATTTTAAAATTTAATGGAAATGATGTTAAGGAAGCTAATCATTGTGTAAATTTATTTAAATTTATTATTTAAAATTAATTTAATTTTTTAAGAATAAATTTTATACTAAAGAAAATGTTATAAATAAAATTGAACTTAGAACAGCTTTGCGTGACCTGTCTTATAATCTTAATGAATCAAATAAACAACGATTTGCAAAAGTACATCGAAACAAAATATGTAAACTTCCAACTGACACTGAAAATAAAATGAGAGAGTAAAATTTTAAATTTATTTTATTATTCCATTAAAATTATTTATTTACTATATTTTTTATTTTAAATATTTTTAAATATTATTTATATAATATTTTTAATTTAAGTTGGAATTCAGTTAATCTGTCAATATGTTATACACCCAAATTTGTGAATGAGGTATTTAAATTTTTTTCCGTTAAAGGGACACTAAACAACTAGTTTCCTTTGAGTTTTAAATTCTTTCCATTTATATATCTAAAACAAATTTTTATTTAAGATTAAAAATATTCAAAAAAGTAATTATGCTAAAGAATGTTATGAAAATAGAAATGGTAAACCTGAAAAACATGGAATTGAATTTAGAATTAGTGCAACCAGAATTGGATTTGGTAAGGCGGATAAAACGAGTACTTATTGGATTGTTTTTGATGTTGGTGTTATAATTGGATTTTCTTTTTCAAAACAAACGTAAATATTTAAATAATTATTGTTTATTAATAATAATTAAATAATATTAATTGTTATTTTTAAATTTTATTTTTCAGAATTGAGTTTAGCAAAACAATTAAAGCTTATGGGGAAATATATAAATCTGGCTTTTATGGACTGATGGATGATGATGTATTGTTATTTTCTATTCAATTGGGAAGTAATGGATTAAATTTTGGTATTTTAACTGATGAAATAAATGATTATGTTTATAATTATGGATCAACGATTCTTGCAAAGTTTGAGCATCAAAGCATTCAAGAACTCATTAATGAGGTAAATGATATAAAGCCTTGTTCTTTTATTCAATATATTTTGTAATGTCATTTTCTTTGTAGTTTATAAAATAAGAGCGAAAAATATGAAACCGCTTATTTATTTATATAATTAAAATAATTAATTAATGTGGTTGAGTATGTTTAGGGCTCGGAATAAGAGAAGGTAACTGGAGCCTAATTAAATCGAAAAACTAAAACTAGACACAGAAATAAAGTTTTTATAATTAATTATTTACATATAAAATTTCAGGAAGGAGCCATAGCAATGATTGGCCCTGATATTAATATGGAAGGAAACCTTCTATCGACTACAGACTTTGAAATTATTTCTACATCAGAAAAAGCATGTGATAGCGATTTACGTTTAAACAATGAAACGATGAAAAAACAATTTAGCTGCGTAAGTTTTTACATTATTGATATAATAAAGAAAATGTTTTATATTTAGTATGTACGTCCATCTACGCAGTGTGATGAACTTGGTCTGGATGAATATAAAAAATTAAGGAATGCATATGAAAACCTTTTGGAATTGTATAAAAAATGTCCATGTAGAAGACCTCCTCGTCCATCTTCTATTGTATAATTTAAAATAATGAAAAATCCATAAACTATAAAATAATTAAACAATATCATTTTTAAGCCTGAGGACCGATTAATTATTCCTCCAATATCTCGAAAAAAACGGGATATAAACGATAATATAGGGTTTGAAGAAAGAGATTATGATCGTAGAATTCCAGAGTGCGAAAACACAACATCTTTTTTTAATGGTGATGTTGGGCTTTATTATGAAGAAGTTATGGAATGGACAGAAGAACAGAGTAAATGTAATGTTTTAATTTATTTTTTTTACATTAATTTATTATAATTGTTAGGTTGTAAAGAAAATGTTAATAATAATAAACAAAAACGACGTAAAAGACAAATAATCAATGATAACAGAAAAATGTCAATTTTATGGCCAATGCCTATATATTATGAATATGCAGCGCATACAAAAGGTTAACATAATTGATTGTTTATATTTAATAAAAAAATTTTAGACGATTTGATTGATCTTGTAGAAGAAGGCTTATTTTTGCTAAGGTAGATTAAGAATATTTATTTTAATTTATTGTTTTTTCAATAATTTATTTTTCATTTAGCGATATTACATGCTTAGAATTTGAAAGAATCTCAAAGGACTCTAATAAATATAAGAATGTGCATAAAATTTTGTTTAAATTTGAAAATGATGGTTGCTTTTCGAAGTATGCTGGAAGGCCTGATAATACTCTTGTAAATGTCATTAATATGCAGATTGGCGGGTGCACAGACGTAAATTTTTTTTAATTAACTCTTGAAATTATCGTTAAACATATGCATAAGGATTTAATAGAATTGATGCAAGAAAATTAAAAACGATTTCTTTATTAAAATACCGTCCGTAATTAAGTATTAACTTAAACTTTTTATTCAATCTGGTCGCTCCACTTCGCATAAAAATTTGTATTAATAATCATTCAATCTTCTGCAAAACAGAATTAATTAAATCCCAGAAAATACTAACTTTTATATAGGAAATAAATTTTTTATTTAACAATAAACTAAAATTTAATTTTAAGATTGGAACCGTTGTACATGAAGTTATGCATGCTTTAGGATTTTTACATGAACAGAGTCGCAGTGATCGTGAGGAATCTGTTTGGATTTACTACGATAATATATATGAGGTTAGAACTATTAAACATATCTGAATATAAATTAAATATAATAAAACTATTAAATTAAGGATTGGCATTCTCAGTTCAGAATATTTAATACAACAAATTTTGGATCACTTTATGATTTTGGATCAGTAATGCATTATCCAGTGTCTAATTTTTATATAAATAAAGACATGAGGTATATATAAATGATTTATTTATAGTATAAGACTAATTATTTTTTAGTAAATTTATAATTGTTGCATTAAAGCATCAATACCAAAACACAATGGGACAAAGAGAAGGACCTTCATTTAAGGATATAAAAATTATCAACAGACTTTATTGTAAATATTTTAAAAAATTATTACCTAAAACACGTTAATCAATAAGTTTGATCTTTTCAAACTGTTAGCCTTGTCCCGAACCTTTCCAATAAATAACATTTTTTTCTGAATTAAACAGGAAACTTGATTAGCCAAAAAACGAAGCTTAAAAATACCTATTTCAGAAATCCGACCATGAAATGCTGGTCAGGGTCAGGTCTGGGACTCGGTTTTATATTCAAAAACACTATCATATTATTTTTTTATTGCTCAGGTACATCACTTTATATTCATAACTTCCTTCTTCCCCCTGATTTAGTAAATTATAATTGTAATGAAAAAGAATATGATTTAAATTATGGAAATGTAAAAATGGTGGATATCCAGATCCATTAAATAATTGTAGATGTCGATGTCCTGGAGGACTATATGGAGATGATGGATATGGAGATGATGGAGCTTATTGCACTGAATTTTATTGTAAAATTTATTTTTATCTAATGATGAAAATAAAATTATAACAAAATAACCAAGCATCATATATAAAAGATGCAAAATCTTTTTCAAAAAACTTAAACCAATCAAAAGTTCTAGAAAATTTTAGTAATAATTATTTTGTAAAACAGCTTATGTATTACATTTTTATTTTTTATTTTAATTTACTTACGTACTCAAATTTTTAAAAATTAAACATGTTTAGATTCTGGTTGCAGAACAAATATATTAATAGCAGATGTTACAAAACAATCTATTTATATTGAATCTGAAGGGGAAGAATGTTTTTTTGTTATTCAGGTTAATTTATGAAGAATAATATTTAATAAAAGAATAAATTAATTATTTTGTAAATATCATAAATTTTTAGGCAAAAAAATTAACAAAAAGTGATATCAAACCAAAGCGTATGTTAATAAATATTGAATCTGTTAATGGCTTAAAATGTGACCATCCTTGTAGTAATAATTACATAAAAATTAAATTTCTTGAAGATAAAACAGCAGAAGGTTGGAATTATTTTTTATTAATTTTAATTACATTTTAGGAGCCAGAATTTGTTGTAATTATAAAATAATGCCTTTAACTATAAGTGCTGAAGTAAACACGGATGTATTAATTATGAGAAAGGGTTCAATTGGCAATGCTACAATTAGTTATCAATTAGGTAAATTGTTTTAAATGAGTATATTACTGTATTAACGAATGTAGATTTGTTCTTTATTTACTTTCTTTTTGAAAAAGACAATTTCAAGGTTTTACTAGGTCTTGTTTTTTCCAAATTACCGAACAGAATTCCTCTATTTTTTCGTTTCGATTCGGGTTCAAAACGACAGCCCTAGGTTTGATACATATTGATAAAAAAAAGTTTCTTCTATAAACAAAAAAGTTTATTTATAAAATTAAATTATTCAAATATTTACTCGTGCTAAATTTTTATTTTTTATTAATTAAAAATATAAATTATTTTAGAACTTACTCCTCACAGTAGTTCATCTTCATGCAAAGACGTTCAAGAATCAACGTATGATAAGGATTTTACCACTTCTGGAGGACGTTTAAAAATTAGTGTAGGAGGAAGGCTTGTTAATGCTCCACCGAATTATGGACCAAGAGCGTGCACAAATGTTAATTGGAAACATAAATATCTTGTGAGTTTTATTTTGTAAATAAAAATGTTTTTAAGGTTAATGGTAAATACTTCATTCGAAATGATTGTGTAGAAGATTCTAATCCAGATCCTTGGTGCTATTATGGTCTATGTTTCTATTGCATGGTAATTTACTAATTTTGTTAATATTAATCCTAACATATTTTTGTATTCTAATTTTATCGTTACCCAACAAAAATAAAAATTCTTTGAAAATTCTGACTAAAAGAATTATTAATTTAATTAAAGAAAGTGGAAGGCTTCGATGAACCAAAATGGTTTTGGTATAGCCCTGACGGAGAATGGATTCTTGTGACTCATTCAGGATATGTAATGAATCAAGGAAAAAATTGAATAAATTAATAATATGTTCATCTATTTATTTTTAACTATTGAATATATATTTTTAACTAATAAACTCTACCAACTTTATTAAATACTACTTCGTAAATACACTAACGAAGCCCTATTCCTTTCTTATAGGCTTATATTAGAGACGGGCTTCTAATAAAGGCTGGGCTTTATTTTTCAATCTGTTTAACTATTAGATAGTTATTTCTTATCAGTATCACAAAAAGATTGACAGATATATAAATACTAAGTAGAATTAAAATCAATTGAATTATTATTTAAATTTTCCTCATCTCGCTCCTTCGCTTCAGTTTTTGAGTTTTTTTTGAATTTATTTTTGTTATTTAAATGATTTAATAAAATCAATTAATTAATATAAAAAAGTCATAAATTTTGTAATATTTTTTATAATTGCTTCAATACAAATTAATTTTAACTTCTCGTAAATTTATTTTAATTTTTTATTTGTGATATTTGGTTTAATTAATGGAAGCAAATATTTAATATTTCTTTTCTTCAATGACTTAATAAACTTAAGTAAAAATAATGTTTTATTTAAAGCTCAAACTTAAATAAACTTTTAAAAAAATGAGTTTTATTCGAAAAGAATTTTATTTTTTAAATTAAAGTTGGTAATTTTCCTTTTATTGAATATATAGTAATACTTTTATTGCTATAAATAATTTTGAATAAAAGTAATGTAAATCATGGAAAAAATTTATTATTTTTTTAAAAGATTTAAAATTTTAAAATTATTTAAAAATGAGGTCATAATATTCCAGTGGTTCATAAACTAATTATTTATTGGACAAAATTTCAATAATTTTTTTGAAAATAAAATTTAAAATATAAGTAGAAGCGAATTGTCTATATTTAATTTTAAAAAAATGAAAAATTACAACATAAACGAAAATTATAAAAATCCGCTTCTCTAAAAATACATAAAACCTTAAGATAAGCGAATAAAGAAAAATTTTTATTAACATTTTCTTTAATTTCAATGCTGTTGGGATTGAACACATTGTGGAGCGAATTGCTTCCCACCTCGTATAAGTTGAGAAGTTTCATTTCGATAAGCTCTCATTTCCTTAAAAAGACTAGATTAGGTAAAAAAATTAATTAATATTTAATTTTTGGACTCTGTACAAATCTGCCTTAATGGCATTTTGTCTAGATTTTCATACTGATATTTAGTCTAATATCTTTAAAAGATAAAATCTTAGTCTAATTTTTATATTTAAATAAATAACCTCTGCATATCGTTCCTTATCTTCCTGTGCCTTCTTTTCAAAAATAGTTCTTTCCTCGTCAGTTAAAGACTTCCAACGAAGCCCCAATTCTTGTGCAATTTGGCCAACTCTCCAATCTGGATGTTCACCAGATACTTCTTGTCGTTTATCACTAGAAAAGAAAAAGAAAGCTGACAATGCTCTCTTTGGCGCATTTGGGTCCTTTTTGGCACGCTTTCTCTTTTTAAGCACATCTTCACCCCCATAGGCTGCAACTTCGGCCTGGTAGCGTTCAGCATCTTTTTGGGCTAATTCAAAGAATCGTTTCTTTTCATCGTCGGTCATAGTCTTAGAAAATTAATTTAAAACGGAAATTAAAAGGTGAAAAACCTTCCATTTTTGTGAACATTTTTTCGAAATTTCAGTCACCTGAACACACTCATTCGGATATTTTTTCTTATGTTCTTCTAAAAAAGTGATCAAAAATAATTGCTTAAAATAAAAAAATAAACCATAACACATTTTAACAAAAAATCCATAAGGTGAAGTTTTTCCACGAACTAAGGGCCTCTCATTATGACTAAAAAAATTTTTAAAAAAGCAAAAAAAACTTTTTACCTAAAACCACCGCTCTGAGATGGACATTGTTGTTCCGGTACTAAATGATGAACAATTTGTTGTGATGGGTGAACTGGTTGTTGTTGTTGAATTGTATATTGACCATTTGGTGTATTCACAATATAAGAGTTTGTTATCTTAAAAGTGTTTTGATAAGAAATGTTAATTTTAAAAAATTCAGAAAGGAGGAAAAAGTCGGAAAATTTCTTTCCACGGAGATTCAAAGCAGAGAAATCACCCTAATCTTCCCTATAGAGCCTAACTTTTCTATACGATATCTAGCCAAAATAATACAAAGAATTAGAGAAAAATAAAATTTTTTGTTAACAAACCATGACTGAAGATTAATGTCACACGTTCCTTTTTCTGTTTTCAATGAATAAATAGAAAATTAACTTTTTTTTAATAAAAAACCTGAAAGAATTATTAAATAAGAGTAATAATGTTTAACGACAGACATTAAAAACAAATCTAAAGCTCTGTTTCTAACAGTCTTTTCCTTTAATATTTTTTACTACACTATTTCTTTTTTAAAATCAATAAAAGAAAAAATAACATTTCGCCAAGCAAATAAATTAAATAAAAAATTATTTTAATTTAAAAATTAATAAAAATAATTTATTAATAAATTTTAAAAAGTTATTAAAAAATAAACATTTTTTTTTAAATTTAATTATTTATTAAATTAATAATTTAGTTAAATAAATCAAATTCTTTAATTAAATATTTTTTATATAAAATAAAAATTATTTTTTAATATTTTAAACGAAATTCAATCCTTAATCTTTATAATTAATTTTTATTTTTTTAACTTTAATTTTATATTAATAAATAATTTATTAAAATTATTTGATTAATTTAGTTTTATTTTTTTAAATATAATTTAATTTATTTTTATAAATAAATTTATTATTTTTTTTCATTTTTTATTAGATTTAGAATTTAATTTTATTTTTTTATAAATTTTTTATTAAATATTTGAAGTAATTGAGTACGAGCAGTGGGTCATCTTCGTTGAATTTTTGGTTATTTATTAATTTTTATTTAAACAAATTTTATTACTAAAATTAATTTATTATTATTATTAATTAATAAAATAAATTTAATAAATAAAAATCAATTTTTAATTAATTAAATATTTTTATTTAATTAATTAATTTATTTTTATTATTTAAATTAATGTATTTTTAAATTTATTTAAAGTTTTGTATTAAATAAAATTATTGAAATTTTTTACAGAAGCATATTCCCTTCTTATAAAAATAATTTATTAATTTCATTAAAAAATAAATAATTAATTTTTATATTTATAATTTTTAAATAATTATTAAATAATATTTTTTGAAAATACAATTAAAAATAATTTTCTTTAAAAAAATTTTTTATTCTAATTTAATGTACTCACAGCTCGTAATTTTAGTTTCAAAACTGTCTTCCAAATACTTATAAATAATTTATTTAAAATATTACTTTGATTTTTATTTAAAATATTTATTTTAAATTTTTATATTTTTTAGTGTTTTTTTTTGAATTATTAATTAAAAAATAATTTTTTAATAAATTATTTAATTTTAATTTTAAAGAAGAATTCTTTAAATAATTTAATTTAACTCAATATAAATAAATAATAAAATTTTAAATTATTATTTTATTAAAAATATTTTATATAAAATATATTTCTATTTAATTAAGTTTTGAAAAAAAAAATTAAATTTTTTTTTTTTGTCGCGAAGTCAAATTTAATTTTTGCAAAAAACGTGCAAATAATATTTATTTAATAATAAATATTATTAATTACATTTTTTATATATATTAATTAAACAATAAATAATTTTTATTTTTAAAATAATTATTTCGTTTTATTTTTTATATTTTAAAATAATTATTTTAATTAAAAAAAAAATTTTTATAATTAATTGCTGAGACATTAAATAATTTATAAATTATTAAAAAAAATAATTTTTTTTTTAATTATAACCTAATAAGGAATATATATTATAGCGATATTGTTAATAAATTAATAAAATTAAAGACCAATTAAAATATTTATTTAAATAAATATTTTTTATTTTATTAATTAATAAAATTTAATTAATTTATTATTTATTTTAAAGCAGAAAAAAAAAAATTTTAAATAATTAAAATATAAAATTAAATAAATTATTTAGTAAATAAAATATTTATTTAATTAATTTGTTATTTCTTCATTTGAAATAATAGGTTGTTTTTCTTAACCCTATATTTATATAAATTTTTAAAATAATTTTATTTTAATTAATTAATTAAATATATTTATTTATTTATTGTCTTGAAAGGTTAGCAATATGTGTATATTTAATTTTTTCATATTATAATTAATTTTTTTTTTGAAATATTTATTTATTTTAATATTATTTTAATTTATAAATTGTAATTAAAATTAAGTTAATTTTTAATGAATAAAAAATAAAAATTAATTATTTAATTTTTTAAATTATTTGGCAATTTATTTAAATTAAATTTAAATTTTATTTTTTTTTTAAATTTATTTTATTTGGGTAAAATTCAAAACAAAAATTTTATTCTGGTATTATATTAATAATTTAATTTTATTTAATTATTTTTTATTATATTAATTTTTTTTTATTAAGCAATAGTAACAAAGTTAGACCTAAAGCAATTTAATTCTTGTAAAAAATATTAATTATTATTAAATTAAATTTTTTACATTATTTTTTTATTATTAAAATTTAATAAATTTATTTGTAAAATATTTTATAAAAATTTTGATTTAAAATAAAAATATTTATTATTTACTAGCTTTTAATTATAATTTAATTAATATTTTTAAATAATAATTTTTTAAATTAATTTTTATAATAAATTAAATATTATTTAATTTATATTTATTTTATAAATTATAATTATCTTTAATATTCAATTTACATTTTTTTTTTTTGTCAAAAAAAAATTTGTAAATTAGTATAATTATGCTATTTAATATTGGAATTTAAATATTTGAAATATTTATTAAATATATTAAAAATAATTATTATTTAAATTTTAAAGTTTTTTTAATTAAAATAATTTTATAAATTAATTCAATTAATTGTAATAGTGTATGCTTTTTCTTTCCAACCATCGATGGGGCTTTTTAATAATTTATTTAAATAAAATAATTATAATTATTTAATTTTTTATATAAAATAAAAATTATTTTTTAATAAATAAAATTTAAATTGTTATTAATTTTTATAAATTAAATATTTTAAATAATTTATTAAAATTATTTAATTAATTTTTTTTCTTTTAATTTTTAATATAATTTTATAAATAAATATTTTTTATTATAAAGTGTGATTTGAAATTGAAAACTTAATATTCTACAGCATACATAAATGTATTTTAATTAATTTATTAATTTTTTAAATAAACTAAAAATAAAAAATAAATTTTTAAAATAATTAATTATTTCAATAAAATTAATTTTTAATTTGTTTAGTATTTAAAAAATTTAATTAAAATATTTTTATAATTTAAATTAATTATTTTTATTTAATTAATTTAATTTTTAATATATTAATTATTTTTATTTAATTTTTAATATTGTCCAATCCTCAGTATTAATTAATGATTTATTTATTTTTTTAAATTAGTAATATAAATAAATAAATATTACTTTTATTTAAATAATATTAAAATATTTAATTAAATTAATTTATTTAATATGATGTAAGAAAAATAAATTTATTTAATAAAAAATAAATATATTAATTGTTTTATTATTAAATTTAAAAATATTTTTTAATATTAAAATTAATTGTTTATTAATAAATTTAATTTTAAATAAATTTTTTAAATTTAATTGTTGTCTAAACAAATATCTTTTGAATTAATAGTAAATTTTTAAATTTTTTAAATTTTGTCTTATATATCATCTACGTATTTGTTATTTTAAAATTAATTAATTAATTAAAATTATTTATTTTTAATTAATTTTTTAAATTAATTAAATTATTTAATTTAACATTTTTTTTTCTAAATTATTTTTAGCTATTCATTAATAATTTATTTATTTTTTGTTAAAACATTTTTTATAAATTTCAAGTCATTTTTACAAATTAAAATTTCAAACTCCATAAATCTTCAAATATAAATTAATTAAATATATTTTTTAAAATTTATATTAAAATAATTGTTTATTGGAATTATTTAAGTAATATTATATCATTAAATATTGCTTTACAAATTCTAGTTATTATATGTTTTGTTTAAATTAATAAAGTAAAAATTAATCTGTTAATAAATTTTAATTATTTATTTTTTAATTAATTAATAATTTAATTGTATAAATAAAAAATAATTAATCATTTATATAAAATAAAAAATATTTTTTTAATATCTATATATAATAGAGAAGTCAGTCAGGTTGAGACAAAATTAAACAACAAAAATCATATTACTAAATTATTTAAATTATTTTATTTTTAATTAATAATATATTGTTATTTAATGTAATTTTTAATTAAATATCAATAAAAATATAAATTATTAAATAAATTAAATATAAAATAATTAATTCTATAATATTTTTAATTAATTATTAAAAATATTTTTACTATAAAATACTATAAAAGCCTTACAATTTTTTATTAATTTTAACAACACCTCAACTCACAATCAACTCAAACAACAAACCAACAATATTCAACACACAACATATAATGTCTTCTAGCTCATACGCGCATGAAGAAGAAGAACATGGAGAGCATCCAACGTCTACTGCTCGTTCAAGTTCTAAAAGCCGTGTGAGATCTTCTGGTAGCGAAAGGAAAAGCAAACAACGTATTCAGAGCCGTCCTAGTGATATTCAGCATCTGAAAGATATGCGCCCTGTGTTGCTTCTATGGTTGAAATCAAAGGATGGATTCTTCTTGCCATTAGAGTCGGCTACAGGTCTTGATAGAGAACAGGTTTATATTATATATATAAAGGTTTTAAATTTAATTTAGCTGTTCTATGGTGTTAGTATCATCGTCATTCTGTACCTGATACTTGGAAACTTTGCCGGTCTTGTCTGTAATATGATTGGATTTGTCTATCCAGCATATCAATCTGTGATTGCTATTCGATCAGATGATAAAGGTTTGATTAAAATTAATTTAAATTAATTTAAAAAAAAATATTTTTTAGAAGATGATACTCAATGGTTAGTTTATTGGACAACCTTTGCCTTCTTCACTGTCCCTGATCAATTTGCTTCACAGATCTATTGCTACTTTCCTCTCTATTGGGCTGTTAAAGCTGTCTTCCTTCTCTACTTGGCTTTGCCGCAAACCTATGGAGCACACAATATGTATGCCAAATACGTGGATCCAGCATTCGATGCAATAAGTAATTCCTCGTTGATGAGGTAAAATTAATTAAATTAAAATTGATTAAATTATTTTTTAAATTTCTAGACATGTCAAAATTGTTTCTGAATGAGAACAACAAACATTGTGCTCTGATATATTACTTGGAATGTGCTCTAAAATGAATATCTAAAATACAAATAAATAACTAGTAATAGTTTGTCTTTTTCTTTGTAAATTACCTCTATACTATATATTTCCATCTAAATATATGTATGTGTTGTTAATAATTTGTTGTGTTATAATTATTGTACTTGTTAAATATATATATTGTTTGTAATATATTTTGAATAAAAAATAAATATATTTAAATATTTTTTGAATTTTTTAAACAACAATTTTTAATTAATTTTTAAATATTTTTATTTTTATAAAATTTGTGTTGAAAACATTTAAATTGTTTTCTTTGAGTAACTACTCAACTTGATATTATTTTATGAATAATTTTTTTTTGAAAATTAAAAAAAATAAATTTTTTTAATATAATAATTTTTTTTTAATAATTAATTAATTTTATTTTTTATTTTATTTTTTTTACTCTCTTTTTAAATAGATATGTACATACATATATTATTTAGCTCAGTAATTTTTAATTATTTTTATTTAATTAATTAATTTTATTTTTATAATTTTATCATAAAAAATATATATATATATTAATTTGCGAAGAGCCGCAAAGTCTAATAAAGATTGTGGCGTTTCATTTAATTTTAATTAATACTATAATTTAAAATTAATTGTATATAAATATTAAATCATCTAACACATCTTTAAAGTTCTTTTTATTAAATAATTTATTTATTATTTATAAATTTTTTAAAAATATATTTAATTAATATTTATAATTTTTAATAACTTTATTAAGGTTTAATTGATTTTTTTTAAATTTTATTTTATTTAAAAATTAATTTAATTTTTTTTTATTATTTAAAAATTGCCTTAAAAAATTTTTTTATTTAATTAGCTGATTAATTAATATATACTTTAATTTTAAATTAAAAAAAAAAAAAAGTTTATTTAAAAATATTAAACTTTACTTTTTAAATAAATAAAATTTAAAGGTTAGACAATTTTAATGTTGATTTAAATAAATTCTTTTTAAATTTAAAACATTTGTTTAAATAATTTTTAAATAAAATTAGGAATATATAAAAGAGTTAATAAAAAAAAATTATTAATTAAAAAATAAAATTAAAAATGCAAATTAAGCAATTATTTATTTTTTTCTTTTTAATTGTTTTACAATTATTTAATAATGTTCAATCTATTCAACTTCCACCTAAAGGATATGGTGATCTACGTCCAGCAGTAAATATATATATATATTTTTAATTTTAAATTAAATTAAAGGGACCTCCTGGTCATCATGGAGGAAAACCTGGAGGAAAATAAATGAAGGAAAATAAAAAGAAAAATTGGGGGGAAAAAGTAAAGCAATTTAAATGAAAAAAAAATAATAAAAATTGGGTGGGAATAAATTTAAAAATAATTATTTAAAATTGGGAAAAAAATTTAAAAAAAAAGAATTGTAATTAAATTTATTAATAAATGGATGTTAAATATTTTAAATTTTAATTAATTATTTTATAAGGAAATATATTCTTAAAATTAAAAAAAAAAGTTATGTATTAATAATAGTAAAATAAAGAAAAAAAAAGTGTGTAAATAATTAAATTATT